>JAXQQM020070348.1:0-260767 GCA_034641835.2 Pinus albicaulis | reverse complement strand
AGACATCAGCAAAGTTGTTTTCAAATAATAACGCCTTACGGCGTAACTATCATTATGGAGATGACATTTTGTGGTGAGATTTTACTCCTTGGATTGTTTTTAATATTTTTTTTGGTTTCTTCATTTTAATTAATTAATCTAGTATGACGTTATTAAATTAAATTTTAAATAATATTTTGTGGCTTTTTTTTAATTATAGTTATGAGAAACAATGTTTTCAATATATTTTTATGGTATTGTTTTGAGTATATAATATAAGTGTTTTTTTGATGATTTAAAAGGAAAATTAAAGTTTATTTAAATAACTCCTAGAAGCTTATAGAAGAGGAAGCTTTGGGATTATATTTAATTTTCCCAAATTTATAGACTCGGTACACACCTAGCAAGGGAAAGCCTGTTGCTGATGAGTGAAGGTGCACAATGGAGTAACTTGATGGTGAACAGAGGTCCCTACAGGGATAGCATCAGTTGAGCCTTAAAATAACTGTTTTGAAGTAGTCACCCTCAAAAACTCAAGAACTTGGTAGATTCATGGTTAGGTATTTATGTAGGGATGATGAAAAGATGTTCGTGGATGTTGATTGGTCCATTTTACAGACCTATTGACTAGATGCAACAAAATGGTGTATAAAAAGTTCCCGCCTAAGGTGAAAAGTCAGAAATTTTGGATGATAATTGAATTGTTTTACCTTATGACAAGTCTTCATCAAGAACATTTGGTATAGATCATCATCTATTACAATACATTTCATCATGGTATATTTGTTGATGGAGGGATACCCATGCTCATGAAATAAGCTAAATTTATATGTACAATGATAAAAAACCATGTCTAGAGATGAAAAATCATGGATGCATGATTAGATGACTGTATTACCATAGCCATCATGCTTTTTAATATTGCATTAATCCTGAAAGCGCATCCCTAATGGAAGGAACTAGATTCCGAGTATTCTTAATATCGTTCGCTCGATCCTCCAATGTATGAGTCTAACCATGCGAATAAAGGATCCAATTTCGAACATGGTAGACACCATTTTATTACCAACCATTGATGCAAGCCATTAACATATTCCAGAGAAACCATCGATGTTGTTAATGGATCTGAAGATACAATAGTACAATCAATATGGTGTGCATGAATGAATTAAAGTTGAACACGACACATAATCTATCAGTCGAAGGAAAATAATAAAAACCTATCACTGAGAGTGAGGACACTTTCAACTTATGTACGCATGCACCAAGGTACTGAACGAAGAGTTTTTAAGTCAACTTCCTAGATAGTGAGTTGATGTTGACATGAAGCAGCTCTTCGTAGGAGGGCCTTGATGTATTCCCCATCAATGACATGAAATGGGCATCATGATTTGCGACAGAATGATGTTGATGCAGAACTAGTTCAGGAAAGGAAGACTTGAATGTGGGCTTAGGAATATTGTATCAGAGATGAATTGAAGGAATTATCTTGAACACATCAGTGGAACTGAATGGAATTGGTAGCATTGACCCAAAACAAAAAATGCGGGCTTTGAAACAATGTGATGAACCCAAAGAAAATAATATTTCCCAACCCAAAAACCATGGATATGAAGTGAAAGAGTGTCATGATGAAGAGAGACATGCTGCCATTAATAAGTGGAGTATCCCATTTTCCAAATTTCCCCAACCATTGCAAGTCAACACCCCCTTATTTTTTAACAAGCTTGAGGAGGATACCATATGCTTGATCTTTAAGTTCATCCTCCGGATGAATCCTTTTGAGTATCTTTAACAAACCTTGAGAAGGAGTCTTTTTCTCATGTCATGCTCGACGAGTCCATCATTGTTTAATGTTTTCACAAGTCTATTGAGGGTCTAACTCGACTACTTTTCATGTTCGAAGAGTCTGAAAAAGAGTCAAAAGAAAACTCCAAAGGTTGGTTTTCCTAAATAATCTCTTGTATCCACTTTTCATCTCATTCATCCACATATGCAACAGGTATTATATTTCCACCAATGGTTCTTTGACAAACCCAAGGAGCTCCCACCCTCTAGGGGTGAACATGATCATAGAATTCCTTTGGTCCTAGGTGATCAGGCGCCAAATACCCACTCATATCGATATTCTTTTGCAAAAATAATGAAATTGAAAAGATAATCAAGCAGCTCTACAAATCCATTGTTATTTTTCCTAGCACCAACCCCTACTCATCTCCCACAATCATGGTTCTAGAGAAATCCGATAAATGTTGCATGTGTCCTAACTTTAGGGCCCTTAACAAGCTCACTCTCAACGATAAATTTCCTATTGAAGTAGTTGATTATTTTCTTGATGAACTACATGGTGCTAAATTTGTCATCAAGCTCGACCTCTGCTCAAGCTATCACCAAATACCCATGAAGGAAGATGACGTACCCAAAACAACATTTTGAACTCATGAAATCCATTATGAATTCTTGGTCGTGTCATTTTTTCATTGTAATGCTCCCTACACTTTTTAGAGCCTCGTGAACCACCTTATGGAACCTTGTCTAAGAAAATATTTCCTAGTCTTTTTTGATGACATTCTCATTTACAACATCGCATGGGAAAAACACCTCCAACATGTTGGCCAGATATTAGATTTTCTCCAAGATCACAAATTATTTTTCAAATTATCTAAATGATCGTTTGGAATGGAAGAATTAGAGTATTTGGGACATATTGTTGGATGTGAAGGAGTAAGGGATGATCCAAAGAAGATTGAGGAAATGCAAGATTGGCCCCAACCAAAAATCTTAAAGAGTTTGCAGGGATTCTTGGATCTCACAAGCTACTATCACGGATATTTCAGCAATTATGGATGGATTTCCCAACCACTCGCTAATGTTCTCAAGGAAAATTCATTCATCATGATTGAAGCAACTCAGTAGGCCTTCTTGGCTCTCAAACAGGCCATGGGCTCCACTCCAGTGTTGACCTTACTCAACTTCACCAAACCTTTTATGATTGAATGTGGCCTCAGGTATGGGCATTGGTGCAGTATTAAATCTAGGTCAATCGACATATGAGAAAGAAATTATGACCATATTAAATGAAGTATACACTTGGTGACCATACTTATTGGGGAGACATTTCCAAATTCGCACTAACCATAATAGTCTACAATATTTTCTAGAGCAACGTCTATCATCGCCACAAAAAAAATAAATAGCTTTCAAAAATGTTGGGATATGATTATGAGATAATTTACAAAAATGGGCATTAAAATGTAGTGATTGATGTTGTATCACGCAAATTTGAGGATTAGGGCACCCTTTTATCACTCTCTCTACCCCAACCATATTGGATTGAATAAGCCCTCCATGGATGGTTATCCCACCCCTCCTTTTCCGAATTAATTAATAACTTAAGATCACATCTTAATTCCTCAACATACTACTCTTGGGATGATGAGGTTCTTCATTACAATGATTAGATAGTGCTCTCCCCAAACTCAGCTCTTGAAACCCGCATCTTGGACAAGTTGTGCTCATCTCTGACTACCATACATTTTGGCTTTCATAATACTTATGCACGTGCAAACCAATATTTCTTCTAGATTATCATGAAGATTTCCATTCCTACTTTTGTTACTAAATGTGATGTATGTCAGTGCAAAAAAGGAGAAATGATCAAGCCACCAAGAACCTTACAACCTTTAACACCCTCGTTTTCTGTCACCGGTCGGGTCTGTAGGTGATGCACTGAAGACGTGCGGACCTCTCTCCGGGTAAATTTTTTTTTTTTGTGTGAAAAAATAATTACGGCCTTTTGCTTTTGGCCTCCTTACTGGCTTTGCTTGTCCACGAATCTCTGATCCTTCCTCAGCTCTAATACCAATCTGTTGGTAAGGCAGAGGATTTAATCACATAAATAACGCGAATATTTCACACATGAATAATGAGCTGCTGCTCTTCAATTAATCATAAAACTCTGAATCATAAAACTCTCTTAAAACAATGAACCCGTGAAGGGTATTTAATCTAATTAACATGCACACACTGTCACTCATAACTGAACTTGATCAACTTGCTTAACTCACTGTCTAACTCACTCACCAAATATATCTGTAACTCAACTCAACTCGTTCACCTAACTATCTGTCTAACTTTTGCATGAGGAAGTAATTATATATTTTAACAGATCGAGGATTCGGTCAACTTGAGAGAGATCTCTCACAATGTGAAGTAAGTTGCTAGTTCTAATGTCAATATTAGATTAATCTTTTGTTATAGTTCCAAGGAAAAATATTTTGGAGGAAGATTGCCTTTTATTCATCTCAATGTGGTGATGTTTTTCTTAATCAGAAATATAGTATCAGTATCTGATGATTGATTGCAAATATTCTTCCAGTGTCTTGTTTCATATCTTTCTATTCATGAATGTGTTACTTTTCTGATGTTAGAGTTGAATCTCATCCTTAGAGAGAATTTTCAATTACAAACATACCAGGAGCATATACACGACTGATTCAAAAGCCAATAGATTTTATATGGTATGTGAAAATTGAAGTATGATTGTGGCTGAATGTTAAATGCTTTTTGATTGAAGAGACACATGTTTAATTCTTTGATTCCTTCTCTGAAATGATACTTGTGCCTGGAAGCTTTAGCCTCTGAGTTTATCTCTAGTTCTTGGTATTGCAATCAGGAGGACTTTATATGAGAAGAATCTTCTAAGTTCTTACTGTTTAAATCTCTTACTTGTATACTTCTTTTAGTTCAGACATATACAGGTGTGTCTTGTTCAGTCAAACAGGCTGTATTTTTTCTAACAAAATAAACTTTATGATCAGGGAAATTGTCACGTATGAGGACCCCACACAATCTTTGGTTGAAACAGATCTTGATAAAATAGGTAAATGTAATAATTTAGACAACCCGATTAAACAGAAATCCTCAGATGCAGGTCCGGAGGAACATGACAAGAATTCTACGACTGAAAATTCTCAACAGCTGGTCGATGATGACAAACATAATTCTGTAGCTAAGGAAAGTGATGAAATAAACATAAAAGCAGATTTGAAGGAAGCAAATTCTGCTATTCATTCTACATCTGCATCTTTCACTACTCTTCTCATGAGCTTTACCCTACCCACTTCATGCTATGCAACAATGGCTATCCGAGAACTCTTGAAAACATCTACCTCGGTATGATTTTGGAACATTTTGTTTGTATTTCTTTGCAATGGTTATGCTTTTCTTTGTGACAGTTCTAAAGGGATATTAATCTGTGCATGTCATTTTCGTCATTCAGTTCTAGACTATGTTATTATTTGTTTAATTCATAAAATTTTCTCCATGTGTTGATGTGCATCATGTGGTTTTGCCATGTTTATTGAAGACTGCTTTCCACAAGAATCTAAATGACTAAACTGATGATCGACAATTGATCTGAAATTAGTTTGCTGACGTCAAGAACAGGAATTTAAACGGTATTTGTATTATCTGTTTATATATTAAGTTTGACTGCATATCTTTGTTGCAATGAGTAAGAAGTGGAGTACAAGCCAGGGATGCATTTTTACCACCACTTACCATAATTTTGTAGCAACTAAGAAGAGAAATTGCGTTAACCTATTCATTTAAGATACATGCAATCATTGTAGTTTCTATGAAATTATTGTCCTTTTTCTTAGTGATTCACCTATGTTGTCGGGCTAGTTTTCTTGGTTGTCTAAAGTAAAATTTTCACAATATCTATGGAATTGGATTTAAAAATTATTATAGTATTTTATTGCATATGGATGTCGTTTGTCTTAGTATTATCAATTTCATTTCAAATCATTCTTTCTGCAAATCATGTTGGTTCAGGTAGCTTGGCTAGCTCAAATTCCTGGTGCTCTAGGTTTATAAGAATCCATAGTATTAATTTATGGTATTCAAGTGGTTATAAGGAAAAAATATTCCAGCTAAACTTGTCCAGATAACCAGAAATAGTATCTTTAGGCACCACTACTTTTCATATTTCAGGATACTAACACTAATATCTTTATCTATATTTAAATAACTGAAATATAGTATCTATATGAAACTCACTCTAAAAATGTCAAGTATTCCTTTTAACAAGCAAATCAAGCACAGATCTTGTATAGAATATCTAAAAACTTGAACCTTGCAATCACTATTAAATTAGATATAACTGTAATTCTAATGACATCATACAAAACCTAAAAATATAAACACACTAATAGTTCTGAGTCCATAGATGTGTAGTACAGTCAAAGTTAGGAAGTTAATGAAGTGTTTAGATAACAAGAAATATTTTTTTATCAAGAACATTAAGAATGTATTACTTGAAGTAAGCCTAAAACTTTATGTTAGATAAATATTTTGATTAGTGTATAGAAATTTCTACATTTTGATTAACCATACGCTCACTCTAATAAATAACAATATTTTCATCACTAATAAATGATAATTGATTAAAAATGAATAAATAGCATGATAGAAATAATTACTACAATGACTATTTTTTATCAAACTACTTGAAACTTGAAGTATAAGTTATATTTGTATTCTAATAATAATAAATTTCAAATTAAAAAAAATAAAAGAAAATAAATAATAATAAAATCAAAATTATGTGTGAATTATTTAATTTAATTTATATAGAATTTAGTCTCTTAAAATAAAATTCAAAATTTTCAATTATATATATATATATATATATATATATATATATATATATATTAACAATAACACATCTGATTAATATGTTTGTTATAAAGACTAAAAAAAAAGTGTTCAACACTCTAGTTACATTGTTAGTTTTTAAGTTAATCTTGAATGGATGATGTTGTTAATATCAGTAAAAGTTAACAAATTAAATTTACAGTTTTAATTATTAATTCTCAATGAATTTACCATAATTAGAGATTTTAATTAATGAAATTTCTAATTTAGATTTTAACAAAATCTAACATGAACGGTTAATTTCTAATTTGGATTTTAACATCAAATGAATGGCTGATGGTTGTGCCACATCATCATGAAACTACGCCAGTCCGGACATTGAAAACGGCCATGAACCATGTCAGCATTCGGCAGCAGTGTGGTCACCACAGGAAAAAGCATTTTAAACGCACATTTATGTGAGGAAAACATGGTGGAGAGGTTGGTGGATAAGATGGCTATGATGTGTTTTAGGAAATAGTGAATTGAAAAAAGCATGACAGCTGTATAAAACGGCTATGTTTTGTTCTGGGAAATATTGAGAAAAGCATAGCCGTTGTGGACTGGAAGAAATAAACAAGAATTGAACTTAGAGAGAAGCAGAGCCAACCAATCCCATCTGCGGATTGTTGTGCACAGCTGAGCGAGAGTCGATGCTCTCGAGTCTTTTCCCATTTGCGTAGCATACAGCTACTTTGAATGCTCGCTATTTCTTCTTGTTTGAATATCTGCATTTCATGCATTCGGAAGTCTTTAGAGCTGTAGCATCGCCCTGTTTTTACACTTGCGAAGATCTTGTGGTAGATTTGCGACTAGCAAGTATTGGGGATGAAATCAAGAAACAACGTATCTTGAGTGTATGCTCCCGATCGGAATCCTCTGCATCCATTGTGGGGTGGCAGCAAACTTCAAATCCACTCGAATCCTCTGCAGAATTCGAGAGAAGCAGAGCTTGCCAATACCACACAGCGTAGCGCAGATGGTAAGTAGATCGCTCAGTTATGATCCGTTAAGTGCATTTGGTTCATAATGTCTTTAATATTTGAGGGTAGATTTTGAATTGTTTCTTCTATCTAGAAGCATTGACAACGGCACGAGGAGGCGAGAGTTGGGCTATTTGGTAGGTTTTGGGTTTTTTCTTCTCTCTTGGAGATGAGACGATATGTTGCCATGGTTGATTGAGGAAGGTTTTCGTAGGTGTGTGTGAAGATGTAGGAAGATTGGGCAGGAGTCGGACTATGCTGTTAACACAAAACTTTGAAAGATGCTCATTCATTGCAGGTATTTCTCTTGTACTTTATATTTAGTTGCTAAAGAATTTATGTTAGTATTTTTTATTTTTTTTGTTCTTAAAGAATTTATGTTATATTTTATTTTGTTGCTAAAAAATTTAGGTTATATTATTTTTTTTACTCAAGAATTTCGGTAAGAAAAGAAAGATTACGGTAAAACCATCTTGCTGAAACGGATTCTCTCCCCGAATGTTTTTTCTCTGTTTTACACTCCCGGAAACGGATTCTCTCCCGGAAAGTTTTTTCACTGTTTTACACTCCCGGGATGTTTTCTTAAGTTTTTTCCACTCTTTTTCGAAAAAAATACAAGAAAAGCAGCACCGCTATCAATTTTAGATGTCCACTGTTGCTGTACAAACAATTTCACATACACAACACCGAACACTTTCGTAAGTAAATAGATAAAAACTCCATGGCTTCTGGTTTGGGCCACTAACTTTGTATTCCAAATCTTGGCTTATTCAGAATTATGTTGATCTATTTCAATTTACAGACGTCAAAATTAATGTATACAAACTTCAAAAGTTAATAGCTATTTTTATATGGATATTTTGTAGTTTATTTTTATTCGTGTGTGAATGACCAAAAAGTACGGTGCTTTTTTATTTAAAAATCAAGAACGTGTTTTTTTATTAGAAGAAGAAACAACTTTGTTTCACTGTATTTATTTTCATTTCTAATTTGCTTTTTAACTATCATTATGGGGATGACATTTTGTGGTGAGATTTTACTCTTTGGATTGTTTTTATTATTTTTTTTCAGGTTTCTTCATTTTAATTAATTAATCTATTATGATGTTATTAAATTAAATTTTAAATAATATTTTGTGGCTTTGTTTTAATTATAGTTATGAGAAACAATGTTTTCAATATATTTTTATGGTATTGTTTTGTGTATAAAATATAAGTGTTTTTTTGATGATTTAAAAAGAAAATTAAAATTTATTTAAATCAATTTATATTTATGATTAAGAGGAATAGTATACTTCGATTGAAAATATAAATTTTAATTTGAATTTTTAAATAAATTTTAAATTTGTAAATTTATTTTGTCATCAAAGTGTGTTTTTAATTTCTCATATATTGTATTTGTTAACTTTGAATATTTTAATGTATATTTTCACATGATTTTTATATAATAAACTAATATTTTCTAGTTATGTATTTTTGTTAAAATATATTTATAATTTAGAGAGGAATGGGGAGTGGGATGGGGAAATAGGGGGGATATAGAAAGATATAGAGAGATGGGGGAAGGGGGGTTAGGGATAGACAGGGAACCGAAAGGAGGATGGGAATGATTTAAAGGGAGTGAGCGTGATTTAAAGAGGGATCGGGAGTGTGAGAGAGAGAAGGATGAGGGGGAGAAAGACGAGAGAGGGACAGAGATGGAGAGAGGGAGGTAGGGAGATGGAGAGAGATTGAGGGAGGGAGAGAGAGGGAGTGAGAGCAGGAGAGAGAGAGAGAGGGAGAGTGATGGAGAGGGAGATGGAGAGGGATGGAGAGATGGAGGGAGATGGAGAGGGATTGAGAGAGGGAGAGGGAGGGAGAGAGTGAAAAAGGGGGGAGAGGAAGAGGGAGAGGGAGAGGGAGACAGGGGGGAGAGGGGTAGGGGGAGAGAGAGATAGGGGGGAGAGGGAGCGAGATGGAAAGGGATCGAGAGAGGGAGAGGGAGGGAGAGAGTCAAAAAGGGGGGAGAGGGGGAGTGATCGAGAGAGGGAGAGGGAATGAGAGAGTGAAAAATGGGGGAGAGGGAGAGGGAGAGGGAGACAGGGGGGAGAGGGGTAGGGGGAGAGAGAGATAGGGGGGAGAGGGGTAGGGGGAGAGAGAGAGAAAATGAGGGAGGTGGAGAGAGGTGGAGAGAGAGAGAGAGAGAGAGAGAGGTGGAGATAGGTTGAGTGGGAGTGGGAGGGGGAGGTGGAGAGACGGGGAAGGCGGAGAGAGAGAGAGAGAGAGAGAGAGAGAGAGAGGGAGGAGGGCATGGAGATGGAGAGAGAGAGAGAGAGAGAGAGAGAGGGAGAGTGGGAGGGGGAGGTTGAGGGAGGGATGAAGAAATAGAGAGAGAGGGAGGAGGGGAAAAAAATTGTCACACCTGGAAAAACCCATGCCAAGACAACAAGGAACCACATGGAATACCATGCATGCTAAATCTAGCAAGGAAAACACATATTCAAATCGATACCTTCCAAGAATCATATTGTAGCTACTTCATTTGTGATCCTCCTTGCTTGCTTCATCATTTTTCTTGCTTTCTTGCCTTTATTGCTCCAATGCCAAAATGCTCCAAAAACCTCTAAGTGTCCAAGAGTGAGAGAGAGAGAGAGAGAGAGAGAGAGAGAGAATTAGAGAGATCTAAAATTGAACTGACAAAAGGCACAACCTCATCCTCATAACCCTTTTTATAGAAGAGGCCACTATTTTCTTCATTTTCCATTAGTTTCCTTCATTTTCCTCCTCACATCCAACCTATGACCTTTCATCTCCCTTTTCTGCTAATTTCCATTATTTTCATAAATAATTGTGCTAAATATGTCATTTTGTCTTTCCAAAGCCTTTCCGTTTTCCTTTTCCAATTTCCTTAGCCATAATAAACCAAATGAGCACCCACTAGGATGATTTTCCTAAAATTCAGCTTGGAAGAAGTGTCCTATCAACCATGGTTGTTATTTTTAACTTTCATTACATGGAATTTTCACCAGGGCTGTTACAAAATCTATGTTATTCAACCCAAAATATTCTAAACCTAATGTCTCTAAATACATTTATCAAATGACTCAAGGGATGGTTGAATGTGATGAGAATGTACGCAAGTTTTTATCTGTGGCATTTGTACTTCAATAAATACCAGTAGGGGTTCTCCTCAAATTTTGAATACAATGTTTTTTGCATAAGAAAGGATTATATGTGGTAATATGTATTATTTGGAATTCAGAACAAAAAATATGGATCAAATTTGAAGTTATTATGGTTTGTAAACCTTATAGGTCTAGAGGGATATGACTTGCATTTAATTTTATGTCCGAAGGGCTATCAAACCCAAGACATAGTGCCAATAGATTTTGTACTAATTGGTATATCTTCTTGTTAGCATGAATATGTCTTAGCTTAAACTTGGGCCTTTGGTGTGGCTAGACAACTTGATGCGGAAGAAACCCTAGCTCATACATTTCTTGTAAGGAAGGAAATGTAAGAAACATGCATTATTCGTTGATGATAAGGACAAGGATGAGAATTTCTAGCTTAATGAGAATGCAAATGGATTTTAGTAATTTCTACAGGAAGGCAAGGATCAAGAGGGAGTTGAAAATTCCCTACAATCCTTATATCAAAGGATAAGTACTTCATATCTTTCTTACATGATGATTACCACTTTATTATTGATCAACCTCTTGTCCTTATATCTTTTACTTCGTTATAATCATTTATTCCATCATTTCCTAATTAGGTTTGAAGGCATGTCCTAAAGGTTTCCAAGTCAATAATTCTAGAATAAAATGGAAGCATTAAGAAAAAATTGTGGCAAGAGGGATCGAGAAAGATTGAGCATAAACACAATAAGAGTGATTTGTGATTGATATGGAGAAACTATATATATATATATATATATATATATATATATATATAGAGAGAGAGAGAGAGAGAGAGAGAGAGAGAGAGAGAGAGAGAACCATTCCATATGGCTAAAAGAGATTCTATTTCAAAGGGATTAAATAGTGAGGTACAATGGAGGGGTGCAACCTATCGGAGATTGAGAGAGCCTCTCATGATAATGAGGAGAAATAGGCTCCTAGGGATGTGGGTTTAGCTCATTTTCTATATGTGGAACATAATTTAGATCACCAAGGACCCATGGATCCAATGGACCCACTTAGGGTCATTTCTCTAGAATCTAAGAAGAAACCAATGTGGGTTCAAAGCACATTGCAATATGTATAAGGGAATGCAGCTCACCATGGAAATTTCAGGGAGAAAAAATGTCCTAAAAACTACTTAGGATATGTAGCACTGATGTGCCATATCGTTGATTCGAATCCCTATGAATATGAGGAGGAAACATGCCAACAAGTTTGGAATGATGCCATGACTAAGGAATATCAATCCATGATGAATGATAATGTTCCGAGACCTAAAGGAAAGTTAGTGTTGACTTCCAAGTGGATCAACAAGATGAAGCATGTGGTAGGTGTTAGCATAAAGTATTAGAAAGTGAGATTCCTGTGAAAATGGTTCTCCCAGAAAGAGGAATACGACTATCAAGGGACATTTACTCTAGTTGCTCAAATAAATAAGGCTTTGTACAAATAGTCACCTCGGGCTTGGTATTACTAGATTGATGGATACCTTATGAGTAATGGTTTCACCAAGAGTGATGTTGATCCAATTATTTACTTCATTGTTGTTAACGTTGAGCCTACTGTTATGCAGAATTTATTACTTTAGCTAGAAGTATTTTCCCTAGACTGAGTGGACTAGTCTAGAACAAGAAAAAAGGAAATAATATAAAGCTCTCCTTAGAGGAATTGAAGGATAGGAATTATATTACTTGGAATCTATCATAATATTTACTCCTCACTCGGCTTGTAATCTCCAATCGTAGCTCCAATTTCTATATTTAGAACATGCGCATACAATCAAAACAAGCCAAATATTTACAACATCTATGTAGCATTATCCAATTATTCTAGTCAATGTGTCAGAAAAGGGTTGAAAAATATGAATGTAAACATAACATAACATATATAGGAAAATGATATACTCTTTGTATTAATATGAATAGAATAGAGTTTACAACCAATAATAGTATTTGATCTTGTAGCTATCTCCCCAAGTTGACTTGGCCTTCCTTGCGACAGAGCACACCTCAATGTTACCCTAATGCATGAAGATGATGGCTTTCTTAGATTAAAGGCACCAACAAGAAGGCATTATAGGTATCCAAAAGCCAACCCTAATGTTATAGATGGTTGTATATTTATAAGAGAGTGCAGTAGTTTCAGAATTTATATCCATTTATGAATCTAGGATTGAGATCCACTCTTGGTGGGAGGATGAGCTCAATAGATAAGAGATAAAATATCCAAGGTAGGATTAGATAGGATTCAAACTTCTTATCCAAGGTAAATGGTTGAAATAATTCCTAGAAGCTTATAGAAGAGGAAGCTTCAGGATTATATTTAATTTTCCCAAATTTATAGACTCGGTACACACCTAGCAAGGGAAAGCCTGTCGCTGATGAGTGCAGGTGCATAATGGACTAACTTGATGGTGAACAGAGGTCCCTACAGGGATAGCATATGTTGAGCCTTAAAATAACTCTTTTGAAGTAGTCACCCTCAAAAACTCAAGAACTTGGTAGATTCATGGTTAGGTATTTATGTGGGGATGATGACAAGGTGTTCGTGGATGTTGATTGGTCCATTTTACAGACCTATTGACTAGATGAAACAAAATGGTGTATAAAAAGTTCCCGCCTAAGGTGAAAATTCAGAAATTTTGGATGATGATTGAATTGTTTTACCTTATGACAAGTCTTGATCAAGAACATTTGGTATAGATCGTCATCTATTACAATACATTTCATCATGGTATCTTTGTTGATGGAGGGATACCCATGCTCATGAAATAAGCTAAATTTATATGTACAATGATAAAAAAACCATGTCCAGAGATGAAAAATCATGGATGCATCATTAGATGTCTGTATTACCATAGCCATCATGGTTTTTAATATTGCATTAATCCTGAAAGCGCATCCCCAATGGCTGAAAATGGATTCCGAGTATTCTTAATATCGTCCGCTCGATCCTCCAATGTATGAGTCTAACCATGCGAATAAAGGATCCAATTTCGAACATGGTAGACACCATTTTATTACCAACCATTGATGCAATTCATTAACATATTCAAGAGAAACCATCGATGTTTTTAATGGCTATGAAGATACAATATTACAATAAATATGGTGTGAATGAATGAGTTGAAGTTGAACACCACACATAATCTATCAGTCGAAGGAAAATAATAAAAACCTATCACTGCTATTGAGGACACTTTCAATTTATGTATGCATTTACAAAGGTACTGAACGAAGAGTTTTTAAGTCAACTTCCTAGATAGTGAGTTGATGTTGACATGAAGCAGCTCTTCGTAGGAGGGCTTTGATGTATCCCCCATCAATGACATGAAATGGGTATCATGATTTGAGACAGAATGATGTTGATGTAGAACTAGTTTAGGAAAGGAAGACCTGAGTGTAAGCTTAGGAATATTGTATCAGAGATGAACTGAAGGAATTCTCTTGAACACATCAGTGGCACTGAATGGAATTGGTAGCATTGACCCAAAACAAAAAATGTAGGCTTTGAAACAATGTGATGAACCCAAAGAAAATAATATTTCCCAACCCAACAACCATGGATATGAAGTGGAAGAGTGTCATGAGGAAGAGAGACATGCTACCATGAATAAGTGGAGTATCCCATTTTCCAAATTTCCTCAACCATTGCAAGTCAACACCCCTTTATTTTTTAACAAGCTTGAGGAGGATACCATATGCTTGATCTTTAAGTTCGTCCTCCAGATGAATCCTTTTTAGTATCTTTAACAAACCCTGAGAAGGTGTCATTTTTTCATGTCATGCTCGACGCGTCCATCATTGTTTAATATATGTCATGCTCGACGCGTCCATCATTGTTTAATATATGTCATGCTCGACCCGTCCATCATTGTTTAATATTTTTACAAGTCTATTCAGGGTCTAACTCGACTACTTTTCATGTTTGGAGAGTCTAAAAAGGAGTGAAAAAAGAAAACTCCAAAGGTTGGTTATCCTAAATAATCTCTTGTATCCACTTTTCATCTCATTCATCCACATATGCAACAGGTATTAGATTTCCACCAATGGTTCTTTGACAAGCCCAAGCAGCTCCCACCCTCTAGGGGTGAACATGATCATAGAATTCCATTGGTCCTAGGTGATCAGGCGCAAAATACCCACTCATATCGATATTCTTTTGCAAAAAATAATGAAATTGAAAAGATAATCAAGCAGCTCTACAATGCCGGTGTTATTTTTCCTAGCACCAACCCCTACTCATCTCCCACAGTCATGGTTCTAGTGAAATCCAATAAATGTTGCATGTGTCCTAACTTTAGGGCCCTTAACAATCTCACTCTCAACGATAAATTTCCTATTGAAGTAGTTGATTATTTTCTTGATGAACTACATGGTGCTAAATTTTTCATCAAGCTCAACCTCTGCTCAAGCTATCACCAAATACACATGAAGGAAGATGATGTACCCAAAACAACATTTTGAACTCATGAAAGCCATTATGAATTCTTGGTCATGTCATTTTTTCGTTGTAATGCTCCCTCCACTTCTTAGAGCCTCGTGAACCACCTTATGGAACCTTGTCTAAGAAAATATTTCCTAGTCTTTTTCGATGACATTCTCATTTACAACATCGCATGGGAAAAACACCTCCAACATGTTGGCCATATATTAGATTCTCTCCAAGATCACAAATTATTTGTCAAATTATCTAAATTATCCTTTGGAATAGAAGAATTAGAGTATTTGGGACATATTGTTGGACGTGAAGGAGTAAGGGATGATCCAAAGAAGATTCAGGAAATGCAAGATTGGCCCCAACCAAAAATCTTAAAGAGTTTGTAGGGATTCTTGGGTCTCACAAGCTACTATCACGAATCTTTCAGCAATTATGGATGGATTTCCCAACCACTCGCTAATGTTCTCAAAGAAAATTCATTCATCATGATTGAAGCAACTCAGTAGGCCTTCTTGGCTCTCAAACAGGCCATGTGCTCCACTCCAGTATTTACCTTACTCGACTTCACCAAAACTTTTGTGATTGGATGTGATGCATCAGGTATGGGCATTGGTGCACTATTAAATCAAGAAGGTAGACCATTGGCTTTCACCAATCAACAACTCAATGGCAAGCATCTAGGTCAATCGACATATGAGAAAGAATTTATGACCATATTAAATGAAGTATACACTTGGTGACCATACTTATTGGGGAGACATTTCCAAATTGGCACTAACCATAATAGTCTAAAATATTTTCTAGAGCAACGTCTATCATCACCACAAAAAAATAAATAGCTTTCAAAAATGTTGGGATATGATTATGAGATAATTTACAAAAATGGGCATTAAAATGTAGTGATTGATGTCGTATCACGCAAATTTGAGGATGAGGGCACCCTTTTATCACTCTCTATACCCCAACCATATTGGATTGAATAAGCCCTCCATCGATGGTTATCCCACCCCTCCTTCTCCCAATTCATTAATAACTTAAGATCGCATCTTAATTACTCAACATACTGCTCTCCCCAAACTCAGCTCTCGAAACCCGCATCTTCGACAAGTTGTGCTCCTCTCTGACTGCCATACATTTTGGCTTTCATAATACTTATGCACGTGCACACCAATATTTCTTCTAGATTATCATGAAGATTTCCATTCCTACTTTTGTTACTAAATGTGATGTATGTCAGTGCAAAAAAGGAGAAACGATCAAGCCACCAAGAACCTTACAACCTTTACCACCCTCCGCTTCTATCACTGGTCGGGTCCGCAGGTGATGCACTAAAGACGTGCAGACTTCTCTCTGGGTAAAAAAAAAAAAATTGTGTAAAAAAAAAAAAATACGGCCTTTTGCTTTTGGCCTCCTTACTGGCTTTGCTTGCCAACGGATCTCTGATCCTTCCTCAGCTTTGATACCAATCATTTGGTAAGGAAGAGGATACAATCACATAAATAACGTGAATATTTCACACACGAACAATGAGCTGCTGCTCTTCAATTAATCATAAAACTCTTAATCATAAAACTCTCTTAAAACAATGAACCCGTGAAGGGTATTTAATCTAATTAACATGCACACACTGTCACTCATAACTGAACTTGATCAACTTGCTGAACTCACTGTCTAACTCACTCACCAAATCTATCTGTAACTCAACTCAACTCATTCACCTAACTATCTGTCTAACTTCTGCATGAGGAAGTAACTATATATTTTAACAGATCCAAGATTCGGTCAACTTGAGAGACAGCTCTCACAATGTGAAGTAAGTTGCTAGTTCTAATGTCAATATTAGATTAATATTTTGTTGTAGTTGCAAGGAAAAATATTTTGGAGGAATATTTCCTTTTATTCATCTCAATGTGGTGATGTTTTTCTTAATCAGAAATATAGTATCAATATCTGATGATTGATTGCAAATCTTCTTCCAGTGTCTTGTTTCATATCTTTCAATTCATGAATGTGTTACTTTTCTGATGTTAGAGTTGAATCTCATCCTTACAGAGAATTTTCAATTACAAACATACCAGGAGCATATAGGGGACTGATTCAAAAGCCAATCGATTTTATATGGTATGTGAAAATTGAAGTGTGATTGTGGCTGAATGTTAAATATTTTTTGATTGAAGAGACACATGTTTAATTATTTGATTCCTTCTCTGAAATGATACTTGCGCCTGGAAGTTTTAGCCTCTGAGTTTATCTCTAGTTCTTGGTATTGCAATCAGGAGGACTTTCTATGAGAAGAATCTTCTAGGTTCTTACTGTTTAAATATCTTACTCGTATACTTCTTTTAGTTCATACATATACAGTTGTGTTTTGTTGAGTCAAGCAGGCTGTATTTTTTCTAACAAAATAAACTTTCTGATCAGGGAAATTGTCACGTATGAGGACCCCACACAATCTTTGGTCAAAACAGATCTTGATAATATAGGTAAATGTAATAATTTAGACAACCGGATTAAATAGAAATCCTCAGATGCAGGTCTGGAGGAACATGACAAGCATTCTACGGCTGAAAATTCTCAACAGCTGGTCGATGATGACAAATAGAATTCTGTAGCTAAGGAAAGTGATGAAATAAATATAAAAGCATATTTGAAGGAAGCGAATTCTGCTATTCATTCTACATCTTCATCTTTCACTGCTCTTCTCATGAGCTTTACCCTACCCACTTCATGCTATGCAACAATGGCTATCCGAGAACTCTTGAAAACATCTACCTCGGTATGTTTTGGAACATTTTGTTTGTATTTCTTTGCAATGGTTATGCTTTTCTTTGTGACAGTTCTAAAGGGATATTAATCTGTGCATTTCATTTTAATCATTAAGTTCTAGACTATGTTATTATTTGTTTAATTCATGAAATTTTCTCCATGTGTTGATGTGCATCATGTGGTTTTGCCATGTTTATTGCAGACTTCTTTCCACAAGAATCTAAATGACTAAACTGATGATCGACAATTGATCTGAAACACAATAAGATTAATTTGTGATTGATATGGAGAAACGGTATATATATATATATATATATATATATATATATATATATATATATATATATATATATATATATATATATAGAGAGAGAGAGAGAGAGAGAGAGAGAGAGAGAGAGAGAGAGAACCATTCCATATGGCTAAAAGAGATTCTATTTTAAAGGGATTAAATAGTGAGGTGCAATGGAGGGGTGCAACCTATCAGAGATTGAGAGAGCCTCTCATGATAATGAGGAGAAATAGGCTCCTAGGGATGTGGGTTTAGCTCATTTTGTATATGTGGAACATAGTTTAGATCACCAAGGATCCATGGATCCAATGGACCCACTTAGGGTCATTTCTCTAGAATCTACGAAGAAACCAATGTGGCTTCAAAGTACATTGCAATATGTATAGGGGAATGCAGCTCACCATGGAAATTTCAGGGAGAAAAAATGTCCTAGAAACTACTTAGGATATGTAGCACTGATGTGCCATATCGTTGATTCGAAGCCCTATGAATATGAGGAGGAAACATGCCAACGAGTTTGGAATGATGCCATGACTAAGGAATATCAATCCATGATGAATGATAATGTGTGGGAAATTGTGTCGAGACCTAAAGGAAAGTTAGTGTTGACTTCCAAGTGGATCAACAAGACGAAGCATGTGGTAGGTGTTAGCATAAAGAATTAGAAAGTGATATTCCTGTGAAAATGGTTCTCCCAGAAAGAGGAATAGGACTATCAAGAGACATTTACTCTAGTTGCTCAAATAAATAAGGCTTTGTACAAATAGTCACCTCGGGCTTGGTATTACTAGATTGATGGATACCTTATGAGTAATGGTTTCACCAAGAGTGATGTTGATCCAATTATTTACTTCATTGTTGTTAACGTTGAGCCTACTGTTATGCAGAATTTATTACTTTAGCTAGAAGTATTTTCCCTAGAGTTAGTGGACTGGTCTAGAACAAGAAAAAAGGAAATAATATAATGTTCTCCTTAGAGGAATTGAAGAATAGGAAGTATATTACTTGGAATCTATCATAATATTTACTCCTCACTCGGCTTGTAATCCCCAATCGTAGCTCCAATTTCTATATTTAGAACCTGCGCATACAATCAAAACAAGCCAAATATTTACATCTATGTAGCATTATCCAATTATTCTAATCAATGTGTCAGAAAAGGGTTGAAAAATATGAATGTAAACATAACATAACATATATAGGAAAATGATATACTCTTTGTATTAATATGAATAGGATAGAGTTTACAACCAATAATAATAGTTGATTTTGTAGCTATCTCCCCAAGTTGACTTGGCCTTCCTTGCCACATAGCACACCTCAATGTTACCCTAATGCATGAAGATGATGAATTTCTTAGATTAAAGGCACCAACAAGAAGGCATTATAGGTATCCAAAAGCCAACCCTAATGTTATAGATGGTTGTATATTTATAAGAGAGTGCAGTAGTTTCAGAATTTATATCCATTTATGAATCTAGGATTGAGATCCACTCTTGATGGGAGGATGAGCTCAATAGATAAGAGATAAAATATCCAAGGTATGATTATATAGGATTCAAACCTCTAATCCAAGGTAAATGGTTGAAATAACTCCTATAAACTTATAGAAGAGGAAGCTTCGGGATTATATTTAATTTTCCCAAATTTATAGACTCGGTACACACCTAGCAAGGGAAAGCCTGTCGCTGATGAGTGCAGGTGCATAATGGAGTAACTTGATGGTGAACAGAGGTCCCTATAGGGATAGCATCTGTTGGGCCTTAAAATAACTGTTTTGAAGTAGTCACCCTCAAAAACTCAAGAACTTCGTAGATTCATGGTTAGGTATTTATGTAGGGATGATGACAAGGTGTTCGTGGATGTTGATTGCTCCATTTTACAGACCTATTGACTAGATGCAACAAAATGTTGTATAAAAAGTTCCCGCCTAAGGTGAAAAGTCAGAAATTTTGGATGATGATTGAATTGTTTTACCTTATGACAAGTCTTCATCAAGAACATTTGGTATAGATCATCATCTATTACAATACATTTCATCATGGTATCTTTGTTGATGGAGGGATATCCATGCTCATGAAATAAGCTAAATTTATATTTACAATGATAAAAAACCATGTCCAGAGATGAAAAATCATGGATGCATGATTAGATGACTGTATTACCATAGCCATCATGCTTTTTAATATTGCATTAATCCTAAAAGCGCATCCCTAATGGATGGAACTAGATTCCGAGTATTCTTAATATCGTTCGCTCGATCCTCCAATGTATGAGTCTAACCATGCGAATAAAGGATCCAATTTCGAACATGGTAGACACCATTTTATTACCAACCATTGATGCAAGTCATTAACATATTCAAGAGAAACCATCGATGTTGTTAATGGCTCTGAAGATACAATAGTACAATCAATATGGTGTGCATCAATGAGTTGAAGTTGAACACCAAACATAATCTATCAGTCGAAGGAAAATAATAAAAACCTATCACTGCTAGTGAGGACACTTTCAATTTATGTATGCATTTACCAAGGTACTGAATGAAGAGTTTTTAAGTCAACTTCCTAGATAGTGAGTTGATGTTGACATGAAGCAGCTCTTCGTAGGAGGGCCTTGATGTATCCCCCATCAATGACATGAAATGGGTATCATGATTTGAGACAGAATGATGTTGATGTAGAACTAGTTTAGGAAAGGAAGACCTGAGTGTAGGCTTAGGAATATTGTATCAGAGATGAATTGAAGGACTTCTCTTGAACACATCAGTGGCACTAAATGGAATTGGTAGCATTGACCCAAAACAAAAAATGGAGGCTTTGAAACAAAGTGATGAACCCAAAGAAAATAATATTTCCCAACCCAACAACCATGGATATGAAGTGGAAGAGTGTCATGATGAAGAGAGAAATGCTACCATTAATAAGTGGAGTATCCCATTTTCCAAATTTCCCTAACCATTGCAAGTCAACACCCCTTTATTTTTTAAAAAGCTTGAGGAGGATACCATATGCTTGATCTTTAAGTTCATCCTCGTGATGAATCCTTTTGAGTATCTTTTACAAACCCTGAGAAGGAGTCGTTTTTTCATGTCATGCTCGACGAGTCCATCATTGTTTAATGTTTTTACAAGTCTATTCAGTGTCTAACTCGACTAATTTTCATGTTCGGAGAGTCTGAAAAGGAGTCAAAAAAGAAAACTCCAAAGTTTGGTTTTCCTAAATAATATCTTGTATCCACTTTTCATCTCATTCATCCACATATGCAACAGGTAATATATTTCCACCAATGGTTATTTGACAAACCCAAGGAGCTCCCACCCTCTAGTGGTGAACATGATCATTGAATTCCTTTGGTCCTAGGTGATCAGGTGCCAAATATCCACTCATATCGATATTCTTTTGCAATAAAAATGAAATTGAAAAGATAATCAAGAAGCTCTACAAATCCGGTGTTATTTTTCCTAGCACCAACCCCTACTCATCTCCCACAGTCATGGCTCTAGAGAAATCCGATAAATGTTTTATGTGTCCTAACTTTAGGGCCCTTAGCAAGCTCACTCTCAACGATAAATTTCCTATTGAAGTAGTTGATTATTTTCTTGATGAACTACATGGTGCTAAATTTTTCATCAAGCTCGACCTCTGCTCAAGCTATCACCAAATACACATGAAGGAAGATGACATACCCAAAACAACATTTTGAACTAATGAAATCCATTAGGAATTCTTGGTCATGTCATTTTTTCATTGTAATGCTCCTTCCACTTTTTGGAGCCTCGTGAACCACCTTATGGAACCTTGTCTAAGAAAATATTTCCTAGTCTTTTTCGATGACATTCTCATTTACAACATCGCATGGGAAAAACACCTCGAACATGTTGGCCAGATATTATATTTTCTCCAAGATCACAAATTATTTGTCAAATAATCTAAATGGTCCTTTGGAATGGAAGAATTAGAGTATTTGGGACATATTGTTGGACGTGAAGGAGTAAGGGATGATCCAAAGAAGATTCAGGAAATGCAAGACTGGCCCCAACCAAAAATCTTAAAGAGTTTGCAAGGATTCTTGGGTCTCACAAGCTACTATCACGAATCTTTCAGCAATTATGGATGGATTTCCCAACCACTCACTAATGTTCTCAAGGAAAATTCATTCATCATGATTGAAGCAACTCAGTAGGCCTTCTTGGCTCTCAAACATGCCATGTGCTCCACTCCAATATTGACCTTATTCGACTTCACCAAACCTTTTGTGATTGAATGTGATGCCTCAGGTATGGGCATTGGTGCAGTATTAAATCAAGAAGGTAGACCATCAACTTTCACCAGTCAACAACTCAATGGAAAGAATCTAGTTCAATCGACATATGAGAAAGAAATTATGACCATATTAATTGAAGTATACACTTGGTGACCATACTTATTGGGGAGAAATTTCCAAATTCGCACTAACCATAATAGTCTAAAATATTTTCTAGAGCAACGTCTATCATCGCCACAAAAAAAATAAATAGCTTTCAAAAATGTTGGGATATGATTATGAGATAATTTACAAAAATGGGCATTAAAATGTAGTGATTGATGTCGTATCACGCAAATTTGAGGATGAGGGCACCCTTTTATCACTCTCTCTACCCCAACCATATTGGATTGAATAAGCCCTCCATTGATGGTTATCCCACCCCTCCGTGTCCCAATTAATTAATAACTTAAGATCGGATCTTAATTCCTCAACATACTACTCTTGGGATGATGAGGTTCTTCGTTACAATGATTAGATAGTGCTCTCCCCAAAATCAGCTCTCGAAACCCGCATCTTGGAAAATTTGTGCTCCTCTCTGACTACCATACATTTTGGCTTTCATAATACTTATGCACGTGCACACCAATATTTCTTCTAGATTATCATGAAGATTTCCATTCCTACTTTTGTTACTAAATGTGATGTATGTCAGTGCAAAAAAGGAGAAATGATCAAGCCACCGAGAACCTTACAATCTTTACCACCCTCGGCTTCTGTCTAGACAGATGTATCCATGGATTTCATTACACGTCTCCCTAAGTCTAGCAACAAATCAGTTACTATAGAGGTTATTGATAGGGTTTCAAAATATGCACATGTTTGCGCTCTTCCACACCCATTTACCCCAAAATGGTGGCGCAAGTTTTCGTGGACCAAATCTTCAAACTACATGGCATGCCGACTTCTATTATGTCCGATCACGACAACACTTTCACTAGAAAATTTTGGCTGGAAATTTTCAAGCTCTAGGGAAAACAACTCCAACTGATTACAAGTTAGCATCCTCAACCCAATGGTCAAAATATTCAACCCAATGGTCAAACAAAATCAGTGAGAAAATTCTTGAAGACCTATCTGCGGTGCTGCACTTCAGAAAAGAAACATAAATGGGTACAACATTTTCCTCTAGCCGAAGGGTGGTATAATACTAGCTATCATGAAGCCACTAAGTCGATGCCATATGAGGTAGTGTATGGAAAACTCCCACCATCACCAACTTCTTACATCGACAGATGTTCCATCTGTAGGAAGCTGATCAACTCCTACAGAACCGTGCAACCATGATTACTTATCTCAAAGATAATCTACATCAGGCTCATAAAAGAATGAAGCAATAGGCCTATCAACATTGTTTTGAGTGGTCATTTCAAGTAGGTTACTAGGTTTTCCTCCGACTCCAACCATATTAGTAGACCTCTCTATAATAAAATGGTTGTTAGAAACTAGCACCAAAACTCTATGGGCCTTATTAGGTACTTCAACATATAGGAGTCGCCTAATACAAACTAGCCTTTACCGACTATAAGAATCCACTTGGTCTTTCATGTCTCATGCCTCAAGAAAGTTGTGGGGAACAATTGCATGGGTTAAACAAGTATTCCAGAATTTGATGAGGAAGGCTCTCTTCAGGTCCAATCTAGAGTTCCTTCACTGCATCTCCATTATGAATCAATTCATAATTCTACTCCTCCACCTTGGAGCTTCCTAAAACTCCTTTAATGGCTACCACAATTATAGGGTTTGATACTTTCCCCCCTTTTAATGATTTTATGAGGGATTCATGAGTCAAGACCCCTTTGTGCCCCACTAATGTTTTCAACAAATCCATGTGGTGAATTATCTAAGAAAAATAAAATTCTTAACCCTCTCCAAGGGACAAAGTCAATCTTCCTTGTAATAGTAACTACAATCTCAAAGCAATGTTCTCGACTTATAGTGGTTCGATCAACTTATCTCTAATACCACTTATCTAGACCTTGGGGCTATGATCTAGGAACCAATAATACTCAGAGAGAGTACGGGAGAGATAATAAAATATTCCCTAAAATTATATTTAGAAAAACCTTGAATAAAAAATACGCATAATGAATACGTAACAATATATGAAAATCATATAATCCTTATTAAATGGAGAAATAATATACCCTAAGTTGTGGAGGACCCCCCATGTGTCCTTTTACAAGGTGAGGCTTGTTATTTATATTATTCTCATTGTGTTCTTGAGCTACAATAGCATGGGTAAATATCATTGGAGGATGATACGTCCCATTAAAATCATAGGTATAGGAAGACCAAATGTAGATTTATTGTTTTTCAAAGTCACTAACTGAGGCCTAATTATAGTTGAATTAGAAATATACGATGAAATTCACACCTATAACAATAGAAGAGGGGGCCTTCATCGCGTAGCCTCTAGGAGAAATCTAGTTATGCTAAAGGTAGAAAAAACCTTGATAGCATAATTTTGGCCCATGGATTGATTTTGTCTCTAAATATTACAAAAATTGGGTATGGTCATTCAGCTTGAAATGCCCAAGGATTTTCCCAAACTCAGCTAGTAATGCATCTATGACATCCTTTTCAACACCCCCTTATTTTTTAACAAGCTTGAGGAGGATACCATATGCTTGATCTTTAAGTTCATCCTCCGAATGAATCCTTTTGAGTATCTTTAACAAACCCTGAGAAGGAGTCGTTTTTTCATGTCATGCTCGACGAGTCCATCATTGTTTAATGTTTTTACAAGTCTATTGAGGGTCTAACTCGACTACTTTTCATGTTCGAAGAGTCTGAAAAGGAGTCAAAAAAGAAAACTCCAAAGGTTGGTTTTCCTAAATAATCTCTTGTATCCACTTTTCATCTCATTCATCCAGATATGCAATAGGTATTAGATTTCCACCAATGGTTCTCTGACAAAACCAAGGAGCTCCCACCCTCTAGGGGTCAACATGATCATAGAATTCCTTTGGTCCTAGGTGATCAGGCGCCAAATACCCACTCATATCGATATTATTTTGCAAAAAATAATGAAATTGAAAAGATAATCAAGCAGCTCTACAAAGCCGGTGTTATTTTTCATAGCACCAACCCCTACTCATCTCCCACAGTCATGGTTCTAGAGAAATCCGATAAATGTTGCATGTGTCCTAACTTTAGGGCCCTTAACAAGCTCACTCTCAACGATAAATTTCCTATTGAAGTAGTTGATTATTTTCTTGATGAACTACATGGTGCTAAATTTTTCATCAAGCTCGACCTTTGCTCAAGCTATCACCAAATACGCATGAAGGAAGATGACGTACCCAAAACAACATTTTGAACTCATGAAAGCCATTATGAATTCTTGGTCATGTCATTTTTTCATTGTAATGCTCCCTCCACTTTTTAGAGCCTCGTGAACCACCTTATGGAACCTTGTCTAAGAAAATATTTCATAGTCTTTTTCGATGACATTCTCATTTACAACATCGCATGGGAAAAACACCTCGAACATGTTGGCCAGATATTACATTTTCTCCAAGATCACAAATTATTTGTCAAATTATCTAAATGATCCTTTGGAATGGAAGAATTAGAGTATTTCGGACATATTGTTGGATGTGAAGGAGTAAGGGATGATCCAAAGAAGATTCAGGAAATGCAAGATTGGCCCCAACCAAAAATCTTAAATAGTTTGCAGGGATTCTTGGGTCTCACAAGCTACTATCACGAATCTTTCAGCAATTATGGATGGATTTCCCAACCACTCGCTAATGTTCTCAAGGAAAATTCATTCATCATGATTGAAGCAACTCAGTAGGCCTTCTTGGCTCTCAAACAGGCCATGGGCTCCACTCCAGTATTGACCTTACTCGACTTCACCAAACCTTTTGTGGTTGAATGTGATGCCTCAGGTATGGGCATTGGTGCAATATTAAATCAAGAAGGTAGACCATTAGCTTTCACCAGTCAACAACTCAATGGCAAGCATCTAGGTCAATCGACATATGAGAAAGAAATTATGACCATATTAAATGAAGTATACACTTGGTGACCATACTTATTGGGGAGACATTTCCAAATTCGCACTAACCATAATAGTCTAAAATATTTTCTAGAGCAACGTCTATCATCGCCACAAAAAAAATAAATAGCTTTCAAAAATGTCGGGATATGATTATGAGATAATCTACAAAGATGGGCATTAAAATGTAGTGATTGATGCCGTATCACACAAATTTGAGGATGAGGGCACCCTTTTATCACTCTCTCTACCCCAACCATATTGGATTGAATAAGCCCTCCATGGATGGTTATCCCACCCCTCCTTTTCCCAATTAATTAATAACTTAAGATCACATCTTAATTCCTCAACATACTACTCTTGGGATGATGAGGTTCTTCGTTACAATGATTAGATAGTGCTCTCCCCAAACTCAGCTCTCGAACCCCGCATCTTGGATAAGTTGTGCTCCTCTCTGACTGCCATACATTTTGGCTTTCATAATACTTATGAACGTGCACACAAATATTTGTTACTAAATGTGATGTATGTCAGTGCAAAAAAGGAGAAACGATCAAGCCACCGTGAACCTTACAACCTTTACCACCCTCAGCTTCTGTCACCAGTTGGGTCCGCAGGTGATGCACTGAAGAAGTGTGGACCTCTCTCCGGGTAAATTTTTTTTTTTTTTTTGTGAAAAAAAAATTATGGCCTTTTTCTTTTGGCCTCCTTACTGGCTTTGCTTGCCCACGGATCTCTGATCTTTCCTTAGCTCTGATACCAATCTGTTTGTAAGGCAGAGGATTCAATCACATAAATAACGCGAATATTTCACACACGAACAATGAGCTTCTGCTCTTCAATTAATCATAAAACTCTGAATCATAAAACTCTCTTAAAACAATGAACCCATGAAGGGTATTTAATCTAATTAACATGCACACATTGTCACTCATAACTGAACTTGATCAACTTGCTTAGCTCACTGTCTAACTCAATCACCAAATCTATCTGTAACTCAACTCAACTCATTCACCTAACTATCTGTCTAACTTCTGCATGAGGAAGTAATTATATATTTTAATAGATCCAGGATTCAGTCAACTTGAGAGACATCTCTCACAATGTGAAGTAAGTTGCTAGTTCTAATGTCAATATTATATTAATCTTTTGTTGTAGTTGGAAGGCAAAATATTTTGGAGGAAGATTGCATTTTATTCATCTCAATGTGGTGATGTTTTTCTTAATCAGAAATAAAGTATCAATATCTGATGATTGATTGCAAATCTTCTTCCAGTGTCTTGTTTCATATCTTTCTATTCATGAATGTGTTACTTTTCTGATGTTAGAGTTGAATCTCATCCTTACAGAGAATTTTCAATTACAAACATACCAGGAGCATATAGGGGACTGAATGTTAAATGATTTTTGATTGAAGAGACACATGTTTAATGATACTTGTGCCTGGAAGTTTTAGCCTCTGAGATTATCTCTGGTTCTTGGTATTGCAATCAGGAGGACTTTCTATGAGAAGAATCTTCTAAGTTCTTACTGTTTAAACCTATTACTCGTATACTTCTTTTAGTTCATACATATATAGGTGTGTCTTGTTGAGTCAAACAGGCTGTATTTTTTCTAACAGAATAAACTTTCTGATCAGGGAAATTGTCACGTATGAGGACCCCACACAATCTTTGCTCGAAACAGATCTTGATAATATAGGTAAATCTAATAATTTAGACAACCGGATTAAATAGAAATCCTCAGATGCAGGTCCAGAGGAACATGACAAGCATTCTACGACTGAAAATTCTCAACAGCTGGTCGATGATGAAAAACAGAATTTTGTAGCTAAGGAAAGTGATGAAATAAACATAAAAGAAGATTTGAAGGAAGTGAATTCTATTATTCATTCTACATCTGCATCTTTCACTGCTCTTCTCATGAGCTTTACCCTACCCACTTCATGCTATGCAACAATGGCTTTCTGAGAACTCTTGAAAACATCTACCTCGGTATGTTTTTGGAACATTTTGTTTGTATTTCTTTGCAATGGTTATGCTTTTCTTTGTGACAGATCTAAAGAGATATTAATCTGTGCATGTCATTTTCATCATTCAGTTCTAGACTATGTTATTATTTGTTTAATTCATGAAATTTTCTCCATGTGTTGATGTGCATCATGTGGTTTTGCCATGTTTATTGCAGATTGCTTTCCACAAGAATCTAAATGACTAAACTGATGATCAACAATTGATCTGAAATTAGTTTGCTGACATCAAGAACAGGAATTTAAACGGTATTTGTATTATCTTTTTATATATTAAGTTTGACTGCATATCTTTGTTGCAATGAGTAAGAAGTGGAGTACAAGCCAGGGATGCATTTTTACCACCACTTACCATAATTTTGTAGCAACTAAGAAGAGAAATTGCGTTAACCTATTCATTTAAGATACATGCAGTCATTGTAGTTTCTCTGAAATTATTGTCCTTTTTCTTAGTGATTCACCTATGTTGTCGGGATAGTTTTCTCGGTTGTCTAAAGTAAAATTTTCACAATATCTATGGAATTGAATTTAAAAATTATTATAGTATTTTATTGCATATGGATGTCCTTTGTCTTAGTATTAGCAATTTCATTTCAAATCATTCTTTCTGCAAATCATGTTGGTTCAGGTAACTTGGCTAGCTCAAATTCCTGGTGCTCTAGGTTTATATGGCTCTAGGTTTATAAGAATCCATAGTATTAATTTATGGTATTCAAGTGGTTGTAAGGAAAAAAGATTCCAGCTAAACTTGTCCAGATAACCAGAAATAGTATCTTTAGACACGACTACTTTTCATATTTCAGGATACTAACACTAATATCTTTATCTATATGAAACTAACTGAAATATAGTATCTATATGAAACTCACTCTAAAAATGTCAAGTATTCCCTTTAACAAGTAAATCAAGCACAGATCTTGTACAGAATATCTAAAAACCTGAACCTTGCAATCACTATTAAATTAGATATAACTGTAATTCTAATGACATCATACAAAACCTAAAAATATAAACACACTAATAGTTCTGAGTCCATAGATGTGTAGCACTGATGCACAACAGTCATTTGATATGTATAAGTGGGCAAAGCGTTTTCTTCTAGGAAGCTAAATGTGTGTTAATGGAGATTCTAGTTCTATATGTTCAAAAGTTTACATTGAAGAAGTGATCAAGGAAATTAGTAACGATGAATGAGAGTGCCCAATATCTCTTGAATGAGTTGACGATCCAGTCATGGCTTGTCGTGTACATCATATGTGTCATCAGTGCCTACTAGCAAGTTGGTGTATCTCTTTGGGTAGTGGTTGTATTGCTTGTGCTAATTCTAGTTAATTTTCTTTGTATGGCTAGATTAATTTTTTTGTAGATTATTGTTTATTATTAGCTTTTTGTGCAAGTGAAGCTATAAGGGTGTCACATCGAGCTAACTCCATTGAGTTAATTTTTTATTAAGTTAAAAATAAGGGCTTGCATGATTATATATTTTACAAGGATTATGCCATTATGTGTTGAACGCTTTTTTAAAAATCAATGCCTATTATACAATTTCAAGGACTGCCATAACTCCTCACATAATTCTTTAATGAGTGCTAGCTCAGTGGAAGAGCACTTGCCATGCAGGGGGTTGGTGGTTCGGTTCCACTGTACCCTAATATAAATTATTCAATGATATTGTAGATTTTTTTAATTAAATAATTTTATATTGATTTATTTTAATGGTGAGATATTTTTTTGGATTCATTGTTTTATAGTCTCTAGAAAGACAATAGATAGGATTAAAGACATTGTCTCCATAAAGACAATATGTCTTTATAGAGACAAATTTTAAGACAATAATTTGAGACAATTTACCCAAAAATTGTCTTAAAACCCCCCTTTGTGTTGTAGTGCTACTATTGTCTCTAGAGAGACAAAAATGAAACTGTCTCTGGAGAGACAAAAATGCTTGTGTTATGTATTGTCTTTATAGAGACAATTTAATTTTAAGACAATTTAATTTGAGACACCCGCTTAAAGACAATATTTAAGACAATACACAAGTTTTCTTTTGTCTTAAGTTAAGACAATTTACCCAAAAATTGTCTTAAATATTGTCTTAAAACCCCCCTTTATGTAGTAGTGCTAGTTCAGTTTTTTTCACTGAATCATTATGATGCTCGTAAAATAATTGTAATTTAAATTAACGATGTTATAGCAGGGAAAATTTTATGGGTTAATATTTGCAAGTGGGCTAATATTCCATGTGTTTTCCAAAAAAAACGTTGGCCAATTTCTATTTTTCTAAAAATGAATTTGCCCATATTTTATAATATAAAATTATTTTACATTAATTAGAAATATCAACAATTAATGTAATAAAATATTATATATATATATAGAAATATCATATATTGTCTAATATATAATAATTAGAAATATAAACAATTTTACAAAATTATCATCAAACATTTTAAAATTTTCATATTAAATTACATGCTTAAAATTTTCTGTGTGTTATAGTTAGAATCAAAGTTAGAAAGTTAATGAAGTGTTTAGATAACAAGAAATATTTTTTTAACAAGAACATTAAGAATGTATTACTTGAAGTAAGCCTAAAACTTTATGTTAGATAAAGATTTTGATTAGTGTATAGAAATTTCTACATTTTGATTAACCATACATTCACTCTAATAAATAACAATATTTTCTTCACTCTAATAAATAACAATATTTTCATCACTAATAAATGATAATTGATTAAAAATGAATAAATAGCATGATAGAAATAATTACTACAATCACTATTTTTTATCAAACTACTTGAAACTTGAACTATAAGTTATATTTGTATTTTAATAATAATAAATTTCAAATTAAAAAAAATAAAAGAAAATAAATAATAATAAAATCAAAATTATGTGTAAATTATTTAATTTAATTTATATAGAATTTAGTCTCTTCAAATAAAATTCAAAATTTTCAATTATATATATATATATATATATATATATATATATATATATATATATATTAACAATAACACATCTGATTAATATGTTTGTTATAAAGGCTAAAAAAAGTGTTCAACATTCTAGTTACATTGTTAGTTTTTAAGTTAATCTTGAATGGATGATGTTGTTAATATCAAAAAGATAGTTAATAAAAATTAACAAATTAAATTTACAGTTTTAATTATTAATTCTCAATGAATTTACCATAATTAGAGATTTTGATTAATGAAATTTGTAATTTGGATTTTAACATCAAATGAATGGCTGATGGACTTTAAAAAAATTGAAATCTGTGCCACATCATCATGAAACAACGCCAGTTCGGACATTGAAAACGGCCATGAACCATGTCAGCATTCGGCAGCAGTGTGGTCACCACAGGAAAAAGCATTTTAAACGTGAGGAAAACATGGTGGAGAGGTAGGTGGATAAGATGGCTATGATGTGTTTTAGGAAATAGTGAATTGAAAAGAGCATGACAACTGTAAAAACGGCTATGTTTTGTTCTGGGAAATATTGAGAAAAGCATAGCCGTTGTGAACCAATCCCATCTGCGGATTGTTGTGCACAGCTGAGCGAGAGTCGATGCTCTCGAGTCTTTTCCCATTTGCGTAGCATACATCCACTTTGAATGCTCGCTATTTCTTCTTGTTTGAATATCTTCTATTGCATTTCATGCCTTCGAAAGTCTTTAGAGCTGTAGCATCGCCCTGTCTTTTACACGATATTTTGAATTATTCTTCACTTGCGAAGATCTTGTGGTAGAAACAGCGTATTGGGTATGAAAGTGAAGAAACAACGTATCTTGAGTGTATGCTCCCGATCGGAATCCTCTGCATCCAATGTGGGGTGGCAGCAAACTTCAAAGCCACTCGGATCCCTGTTTGCCGAGAATTTGAGAGAAGCAGAGCTTGCCAATACCACTGGTGTGGAAAAAGATCCAGACAGCGTAGTGCAGATGGTTCAAAGGTAAGTAGATCGCTCGTGCATTTGGTTCATAATGTCTTTAATATTTGAGGGTAGATTTTGAATTGTTTCTTCTATCTAGAAGCATTGACAACAGCACGAGGAGGCGAGAGTTGGGCTATTTGGTAGGTTTTGGGTTTTTCTTCTCTCTGGGAGATGAGACGATATGTTGCCATGGTTGATTGAGGAAGGTTTTCGTAGGTGTGTGTGAAGATGTAGGAAGATTGGGCAGGAGTTGGACTATGTTGTTAACACAAAACTTTGAAAGATGCTCATTCATTGCAGGTATTTCTCTTGTACTTTATATTTAGTTGCTAAAGAATTTATGTTAGTATTTTTTTTTTTGTTCGTAAAGAATTTATGTTATATTTTATTTTGTTGCTAAAAAATTTAGGTTATATTATTTTTGTTACTCAAGAATTTAGGTAAGAAAAGAAAGATTACAGTAAAACCATCTTGCTGAAACGGATTCTCTCCCGGAATGTTTTTTCTCTGTTTTACACTCCCGGAAACGGATTCTCTCCCGGAAAGTGTTTTCACTGTTTCACACTCCCGGGATGTTTTTTTAAGTGTTTTCCACTCTTTTTCGAAAAAATTACAACAAAGGCAGCACCGCTATCAATTTTAGATGTCCACTGTTGCTGTACAAACAATTTCACATACACAACACCGAACACTTTCGTAAGTAAATAGATAAAAACTCCATGGCTTCTGGTTTGGGGCCACTAACTTTGTATTCCAAATCTTGGCTTATTCAGAACTATGTTGATCTATTTGAATTTACAAACATCAAAATTTATGTATACAATCTTCAAAAGTTAATAGCTATTTTTATATGGATATTTTGTAGTTTATTTTGTAGTTTATTTTTATCATGTGTGAATGACCAAAAAGTACGGTGCTTTTTTATTTAAAAATCAAGAACGTGTTTTTTTATTAGAAGAAGAAACAACTTTGTTTCACTGTATTTATTTTCATTTGTAATTTGTTTTTTAACTATCATTATGGAGATGACATTTTGTGGTGAGATTTTACTCTTTGGATTGTTTTTATTATTTATTTTTGGGTTTCTTCATTTTAGTTAATTAATCTAGTATGATGTTATTAAATTAAATTTTAAATAATATTTTGTGGCTTTGTTTTAATTATAGTTATGAGAAACAATGTTTTCAATATATTTTTATGGTATTGTTTTGAGTATAAAATATAAGTGTTTTTTTGATGATTTAAAAAGAAAATGAGAGTTTATTTAAATCAATTTATATTTATGATTAAGAAGAATAGTATACTTCGATTGAAAATATAAATTTGAATTTGAAATTTTAAATAAATTTTAAATTTGTAAATTTATTTTGTCATAAAAATGTGTTTCTAATTTCTCATATATTGTATTTGTTAACTTCGAATATTTTAATGTATATTTTCACATGATTTTTATATAATAAACTAATATTTTCTAGTTATGTATTTTTGTTAAAATATATTTATAATTTAGAGAGGAATGGGGAGTGGGATGGGGAAACAGGGGGATATAGAAAGATATAGAGAGAGGGGGGAAGGGGGGTTAGGGATAGAGAGGTAACCGAAAGGAGGATGGGAATGATTTAAAAGGGGTGGGCATGATTTAAAGAGGGATGGGGAGTGTGAGAGAGAGAAGGATGAGGGGGAGAAAGACGAGAGGGGGACGGAGATGGAGAGAGGGAGGTAGGGAGATGGATACAGAGGGAGGGAGGGATGGAGGAGAAAGAGAGGGAGGGAGAGAGAGGGAGTTAGAGGGGGGGAGAGAGAGAGAGGGAGAGTGATGGAGAGGGAGATGGAGAGGGATGGAGAGACGGAGGGAGATGGAGAGGGATCGAGAGAGGGAGAGGGAGAGAGAGAGTGAAAAAGGGGGGAAGAGGGAGAGGGAGAGGGAGAGAGAGACAGGGGGGAGAGGGGTAGTGGGAGAGGGAGGGAGATGGAGGGGGATCGAGAGAGGGAGAGGGAGGGAGAGAGTGAAAAAGGGGGGAGAGGGGGGAGTGGTCGAGAGAGGGAGAGGGAGGGAGGGAGAGGTGGAGATAGGTTGAGTGGGAGGGGGATGTGGAGAGAGGGGGAAGGTAGAGAGAGAGAGAGAGTGAGGGAGAGGGAGGAGGGCAGGGAGATGGAGAGAGAGAGAGAGAGAGAGAGAGGGAGATACTGGAGGGGGCGGATAGAGGGTGAGTGGGAGAGGTGGAGAGAGAGAGAGAGAGAGAGAGAGAGAGAGAGAGATACTTGGGGGGTGGGAGAGAGAGAAAGAGAGAGAGAGGGTGAGGTGGAGGGCGAGGGGGAGAGAGGGATGGTGGGGATGGGGGAGGGAGGAAGGGAGGTGCAGGAAGGGACTAGAGAGAGAGAGAGAGAGAGAGAGTGAGGGAGAGAGGGGGAGAGAGGGAGAGTGGGAGGGGGAGGTTGAGGGAGGGATGAAGAAAGAGAGAGAGAGGGAGGAGGGGAAAAACACTATCACACTTGGAAAAACCCATGCCAAGACAACAAGGAACCACATTCAATACCATGCATGCTAAATCTGGCAATGAGAAAACATATTCAAATCGATACCTTCCAAGAATCATATTGTAGCTACTTGGTTTTTGAGCCTCCTTGCTTGCTTCATCATTTTTCTTGCTTTCTTGCCCTTATTGCTCCAATGCCAAAATGCTCCAAAAAACTCTAAGTGTCCAAGAGTGAGAGACAGATAGAGAGAGAGAATTAGAGAGATCTAAAATTGAACTAACAAAAGGCACAACCTGATCCTCATAACCCTTTTTATAGAAGAGGCCTCTATTTTCTTCATTTTCCATTAGTTTCCTTCATTTTCCTCCTCACATCCAACCTGCGACCTTTCATCTCCCTTTTCTGCTAATTTCCATTATTTTCATAAATAATTGTGCCAAATATGCCATTTTGTCTTTCCAAAGCCTTTCCCTTTTCCTTTTCGAATTTCCTTAGCCATAATAAACCAAATTGAGCACCACTATGATGATTTTCCTAAAATTCGGCTTGGAATAAGTGTCCTATCAACCATGGTTGTTATTTTTAACTTTTATTACATGGAATTTTCACTAGGGATGTTACAAAATCTATGTTATTCAACCCAAAATATTCTAAACCTAATGTCTCTAAATACATTTATCAAATGACTCAAGGGATGGTTGAATGTGATGAGAATGTATGCATGTTTTTATCTATGGCATATGTACTTCAATAAATACAGTGGGGGTTCTCCTCCCCATTTTTGAATATAATTTTTTTTGCATAAGAAAGGGTTATATGTGGTAATATCTATTGTTGGAATTTGGAACAGCAAATGTCGATCTAAATTTGAAGTTATTATGGTTCGTAAACCTTGGGGTATGAGGGATATGAGTTGCATTTAATTTTATGCTTAGAAGGGTTTTGTGAACCCAAGACATAGTGTGATAGATTTTGTACTAATTGGTATATCTGCTTGTTCGCATGAATATGTCTTAGCTTAAACTTGGGCCTTTGGTGTGGCTAGACAACTTGATACGAGGAAAAACCCTAGCTCATACACAACGCAGGAAGGGAAATGTAAACATGCCATTATTCGTTGATGATAAGGACAAGGATGAGCATTTCTAGCTTAATGAGAATGAAAATGGATTTTAGTAATTTCTACGGGAAGGCGGTCAGAGAGTTGAAAATTCCTACAATCTTTGTTAGGTCTATATCACTAGTATGATGAAAACTTATTATTGTAACCCCCTTATTGTTATTATTGTACCCATGTAACCCCCATTTTATTTATTATTGTGCCATTAAATTATTATTATTACGTCGGCGGAATTACATTGTGGCCCACTAGGATTACATTGTATTTACCAGATATTTATATAGAAAAAGGAGGTTTGTGGATTGTATCATCCAAAAATTGTTCATTTATGTAATGTATTGGAGGTTTCCCCCTCGAAGTGGCTTATTTCTAAGGCGTTGATATCTCTTTTCTTCTATTTTTGGAGGTTGGATTGCCATGACATTTGGTATCGAGCTTTGGATTGCAGGGTTTCGCTACTCCAAACGGGTTATCGTGGAATTTTTACTATAATTTTTTTTCTATGGCTTCAAAAGTGAAATTTTTTTTAGGAGTGCGAAAGCTGAAATCTTGAGGGAAGTTTGTCTAAAAATTTGAGCTTGGTTCGCAATATTTTTGGAGATATGAAATTTTGTGGAAGTTAGGTCTTTTTCGGGCTCTAACGAGTCGGGCTCTAATTTGCGCTATAAAAAAATTTCTCGAAGGTTCGGAATCTAAAAATTCGTCAAAAAATTTTAGAGCTTGGTTCATGATATTTTTGGAGATATGATGCGGCGGAAGGTAGTGCTTTTTCGAGGCTCACGAATTTTCATCACAAAGAGAGGTGATCGTGGGAAAAGTTGATAACTCTGCAGCAGGCATCGATTGGAGTGTCGTAAAAAGTTGTTGCAAGTACACGAATTTGAGAAGTTTCTTGGCTATTAATTTCGGAGACAAAGGATGAAACGGTGACACGTGGCAAGTCGTACAAGTTTGCTCTGCGAACCCGATCAAAAATTGGGTCATTGTGGGAGATTGGAAATAACTTTGTCTTGAAGAATCCGAACGGTCCGGACACATGCAGCATTTGAAAATTCGAGGAGAGGCTACTACGGCGGTGAATTTCAGATATTGAATATTCTCGATTACGAGAGATAATTCAATTTCAATACGAACTCCTCAAAAGCAAGTAAAAGGTATTGTATTTTTTCGGTGCATATGATCTTGTTTGAAGAATCAAGTTGAATTGATTCCAAGGGCATATTATAGAATAGATATCGGTATTGGATTCTAAAATGGCCCCAAAAATAATTCAACTCCCATTAAGCCTTTGAGAAGTCTCTACGTGACTCATGAAGACGAAATGGCAACATGACATATCAAAATTACAAGAGCAAGTGCAAAAAATTTCGCTCTCGCAAAACATAAAATGAAATAGACGTTTTGAAGAAAAGGCATGGAAACTAAGATGGATGGTTTGAAGAAAGGCGTGGAGAAGCTAAGATGAATGGTTTGGAAGCTAAGATGGATGGCATGAAATTAGAGCACTGGTAAGATTGATGACATGGATACTACGGATGGAGCAATATTTTGATCTCCATAACGTGCGAAACACACAAAGGATTGTGCATTGCAACTTTACATTTAGAACAAAATACATTTGTATGGTATTGATGGCTTTGCTCATCAAAAAAATTGTCACTTAGTCGATTTTTACGGAGAAGTAGCACATTATGAGGATACAAAGGCAACACCTTCTTTAGCCAATTGATAAATCTCAAACAAAAGGGTTTAGTGGGGCGACACATTGAGGGCTTCCAAAAATTGAATATAAGAGTAGCGATATTCGAGAGGAACACGAGTTGATCTCCTCATAGGCACTTTAAAGGATAACATCCAACATGAAGTTCGCATTTTGGAACTTGATTCATTGGAGAAAGGCATTCGGAGTTGGCGAGAAAGGATTGAATGTAAAATTATGGCGACGAGGAAGCCTACCACTCAATTCTATAAAGAACGAAGTGTTGCTACGCCTAGATTTCCACAACCTACAAGGTTGACACCACAACAATTGGAAAGAAAAAACGAAAAGGGCTTTGCTACGAGTTGTGATAGAAAATACACTAAATCTCATAAGTGTGTTGAGAAAAAGTATTTTACATAGATTGTGAAGAGGAAGAAGAAAATGAACGAAGAGGATATACATAGGAACCGGCCCTAGAAGAGGAAGAAATGAATCGGAAGCCATGTCATGTAATGCATTGGCGAGTGCCACTCCTGAAACTCTCTAAGATAGAAAGGACATATCAAGAAGAAAAGGGTAATAGTGTTGATTGATTAAGGTACTTTTATAATTTTATTCATTATAAGGCAACGAGGAATTAAATTGTTTCCTATGCAGCACCGGAATGTCAAGTGATGGTTGCAAATGGAGGAACTATAAATTTCTCTGGAAAATGCCATAATAACGAGCTAACCATGGGGGAATATGTATTGACTAGTCCAATGCTTGCCATTCCTATGGGGAGGTCTTGATGTTGTACTAGGAGTACAATGGTTACAATCTTTGAGGACGGTAGCTTTTAATTTTTCAAGAAATTTTCTTGAAATTTTTTTTCGAAGGAAAGGAAGTCGAATTACGGGGTATTGCGGGAAGCCGGGGGAAGGATAATAAGCTATAATGTCATGACAAAGATTCTAAAGAAAAGAACAACGAGGTGTAATTGCACAATTATGCTCACTAGAAGTTCAACATCAAAATCATCATTGCAAGATCTCCGACAAGTCTTGGAAAATCATTCCAAGGTGTTTGAAACTCGAAAGGACTCCCACCTATTCGTGATCATGATCATGCTATTCATTGATTCCGGGAAGTGTTCCTCCAAACATCGGGCTTTATAGATATCCTTACGTCCAAAGAGCAAAATTGAACGTATGATTGCGAAATGTTAGGCGGAAGCCCATGTAATTCAACCTAGTCAAAGTTCTTTCTACGCCCTGTAGTATTGGTACACGAAGGATGGATCATGGAAAATGGGATTACGGGGAGCTCAATAAGCTCACCATTAAAGATAAAATTTCCCATTCCTGTGATTATTGAATTATTGGATGAATTACATGGAGCAATTTATTTTACCAAGTTGGATCTTCGTTCGAGGATATCATCGATTAGAATGAAAATAGAAGATATTCAAAAACAACATTTCGAACTCATGAATGTCATTATGAATTTTTGGTCATGCCTTTTGGCCTTACCAATGCACCTTCTACATTTCAAGGGTTGATAGATTCTATTTTCAAACCCTTGGCCAAGAAAATTGTCTTTAGTATTTTTTGATGATATACTAATCTACGACAAGTCTTGGAAGGATCATATTTGAACATGTTGACGGTGCTCAAACTATTGCGGGGGAGAAACAATTATATGCAAAAACATCGAAATGTTTCTTTGGAGTAAAGAGGTGGAATATACGGGTCATATTGTATCTCACTGAGGGTGTTAAAGTAGACCACAACAAGATTAAAGCCATTAGATGGAAAGTCCCACAACCATAAAGTAGTTGCGAGGATTTATCGGGTTAACGGGGTATTATTGCAAAGTTTGTTAAGAATTATGGGAGAATAGCATTTACCTCTAACAACATTATTGAAAAAGATGCATTTTCATGGACTCACAGAAGAAGAAACTAAGGCCTTTGAACATCTTAAAGAGGCAATGTGCCTATGTCGGTCTTAGGCTTACGCCGGACTTCACAAAAACCTTCATCGTGGAATGTGATGCCTCGGGAAATGGAGATGGTGTTGTTTTAATGCGGGGAAGGAAGACCCATTTCTTTTGAAAGTCGTCCCGATCAAAGGAAGAAAATACACAAAAACCTATTTGTAGGAAAATGTTAATAATCACGCACCTTTGCACTAAAGAAAATGGCGAACTTACCTAATGGGAAGAACACTTGAGTAAAAAGGGATCATGATAGTCTTAAACACTTTTTGGAACAAAGACTATCTTCGAGAAGAAGCGACAAAAATGGGTCACAAAGATGTTGGGTTATGACTTTGAAATAATCTATAAAAAGAGAAAGCTTAATGTTATTGCGAGATGCACTCTCAACAAAGAATGAAGAGGTAGACGCATTGCTTTGTTCTTTCTATTATCAGCAGTTGGATAAACGCTGAAGCAAGAGATGAATGGAAGAAGGACAGATACATGGACACTCATTTTAAAAGTTGCGACAAGATCCTAGTACATACGATACATTTGGTGGAAAAATGATTCCTTATGTGATACAAAGATCGCTTATATCTTTGTAAGAATTCCCAACTAAAACAAAAAATTCTTCTCGGGTACTGCCTTCTCCTTTAGGAGGACACTCGGGATTTTTAAAAACTTACCACGAGGGTGAAGAAAGATTTTTTTTGGGATGGCCTTAAATTTGATATTCAAAATTTTGTGACGAGAATGTTTGGTTTGCCCGGCCAGAATAAAGTTGAGACAATTAAGACCACAGGACTTCTCTGACCTTTATCCATTCCAAGTCAACGTTGGAGGAGATTTCAATGGATTTTATCACGGGTTTACCTAAGTACGAAGGAAAGAATGTCATGATGGTGGTATTTGATAGACTTAACAAGTATGCACACTTTTGTGCATTATCTCATCCATTTAAAGAAAGTACGATTGCTACTACTTTTATGGACGAGTGTGAAAAGCTAAATGGAAGCCCAAGGGTTATTGTGGGCGACGGAGATCCACATTTTGCGGGAAATTTTTTGGACGGAAGTTATTTTCTTGTTTGGGTACTCGATTAGCTCATAGCTCATCTTATCATCCTCAAGATGATGGTCAAGCGAGATAGTAAATAAATTTTTGGAAGGATATCTTCGTTGTTTTGTATACGATAAACAAACACAATGGGTCGAGTGGATCTGGCTACGTGAATGGTGTTATAACACTTCCTTCCTCTGCCGGTAAAATGACCCCATTTATGGCACTTTATGGATACCATCCACCATCCATCACATCATATCTAAGGGGAAAATTCAAGGTTCCAGCGGTGGAAGATAACATCGAGCATCGACGAGAAGTTCTCCAACTCTTAAAGGATAACCTAAATTTGGCACAAAATCGAATGAAACAACGAACCCAGTCCAACATTGCGACCGAGAGATTTTGATGTGGAAGTGCCGCAGGTATTTTAAGGCATACAACCATACAAACAAATGTCCCTCAAAGCAAGCCTAAGAAGGATAACAAGCACTAAGCAAAGCTGCTGGTCCTTCTGAGGTGTTCTGAAAATATTAGTACTATGGCATACGAATTGGAGCTTCTGCTTCTTCGTGAGTACATCAGGTTTTCCATGTTTCATGCTTAAAGAAAGTTTATGGGTGAAAATGTTCTAGTTCAAACAATATTTCGAGGAGCAATGAGGAAGGGAAAAAATCATATTGGAACACAGGCAGTCATGGAAACGAGAACTCGTCGGTACGGAATCAATTAATTTCGGAGTATCTCATCGAAGTGGAAGAACTTTGCCCGAAGATTCATGGGAGGATGAGAATTTTATACGGAATCACCCAAAGCTCCTCAAGCTTTCGAGGACAACACTTTTTTGAAGGAGAGGGGCATGTTAGGTCACTATGTCACTAGTATCGTCCCTTATTGTTAATTGGTGTAACCCCCTTATTGTTATTATTGTACCCTTCCTTCAACCCCATTTTGTTATTATTGTTGCCCTTAAATTATTATTGTTAGGTCGGCTAGGATTACATTGTGGCCCACTAGGATTACATTATGGCCCCATGGACTCCTATATATAGAAAGGAGGTTTTGTGGATTGTATCATCCAAGAATTGTTCATTTATGTAATGTATTGGATGTTTCCACCTCGAAGTGGCTTATTTCCAAGGCGTTGATATCTCTTTTTTTCTATTTTTGGAGTTGGTTACACAACAAATCCTTATATCAAAGGATAAGTGCTTCATATCTTTCTTAAATGATCATTACCACTTTATTATTGATCAACCTCTTGTCTTAATATCTTTTACTTGGTTATAATAATTTATTCCATCATCTCCTAATTAGGTTTGAAGGCATGTCCTAAAGGTTTCCAAGTCAATAATTCTAGAATAAAATGGAAGCATTAAAAAAAAATTGTGGCAAGAGGGATCGAAAGATTGAGCATAAAAGCAATAAGAGTGATTTGTGATTGATATGGAGAAAGTTTGTATATATATATATATATATATATATATAGAAACATTCCATATGGCTAAAGTAGATTCTATTTCAAAGGGATTAAATAGTGAGGTACAGTGGAGAATTTTAACTTATCGGAGATTAGAGAGCCTCTCATGATAATGAGGAGAAATGAGCTCCTAGGGTTGTGGGTTTAGCTCATTTTCTATATGTGGAACAAAGTTTAGATCACGGACCATGGATCTAATGGAACCAATTAGGGTCATTTCTCTAGAATCTAAGAAAGAAACCAATGTGGTTTTCAATTTATTCACAATATGTATGGAGAAGCCACGACTCACCATGGAAATTTGAGGAGAAAAAATGTCCTAAACTTCATAGGATATATATGTGATGCTCTTTCCGTTGATTCGAAGCCACAGATATGAGGGAGGAAACATGCCGACGAGGGTTGAATGATGCCATATTGAGAATATCAATCCATGACAAATGATAATGTGTGGGAAGTGTATCGAGACACAAGGAAAGTTAGTGTTGGCTTCCAAGTGGATCGACAAGATGAAGCATGTGGTAGGTGTTAGCATAAGGAGTAGAAAGTGAGATTCTTGTGAAAATGGTTCTCCCGGAAAGAGGAATAGGACTATCGAGAGACATTTACTCTAGTTCCTCAAATAAATAAGGCTTTGTACAAATAGTCACCTCGGGCTTGGTATTACTAGATTGATGGATAACTTATGAGTAATGGTTTCACCAAGAGTGATGTTGATCAATTATTTACCTTTATTTGCTCCAGCGTTGAGCCCTCTTTGTTGTACGAATTTATTACTTTAGCTAGAAGTATTTTCCCTAGACTTAACAAGGTGGTCTAGAACAAGAAAAAAGGAAATAATATAAAGTTCTCCTTAGAGGAATTCAAGAATAGGAAGTATATTACTTGGAGATCTATCATAATATTTACTCCTCACTCGGCTTGTAATCTCCAATCGTAGCTCCAATTTCTATATTTAAAACACACGCATACAATCAAAACAGGCCAAATATTTACAACATCTACGTAGCATTATCCAATTATTCTAATCAATGTATCGGAGAGAAAGGGTTGGAAAAATATAAGATATAACTAACATAACATATATAGGAAAATGATATACTCTGTATTAATGAATAGGATAGAGTTTACAACCAATAATAGTAGTTGATCTTGTAGCTATCTCCCCAAGTTGACTTGGCCTTCCTTGCCACGAGCACACCTCAATGTTACCCTAATGCATGAAGATGATGACTTTCTTAGATTAAAGACACCAACGAAGACGTATAGGTATCAAAAGCCAACTTAAAATGTTATAGATGGTTGTATATTTATAAGAGAGGTACGGCGGTTGAGAATTTATATCCATTTATGAATGTAAGTTGAGATCCACTCTTGATGGGAGGATGAGCTCAATAGATGAGATAAAATATCCAAGGTAAGTTAGATAGGATTCAAACTTCTTATCACGAGGTAAATGGTTGAAATAACTCTAGAAGCTTATAGAAGAGGAAGCTTCGGGATTATATTAATTTTCCCAAATTTATAGACCTAGTACACACCTAGCGAGGAAAACTGTCGGCCGGTAGGTGCGAGTGCATAATGGAGTAACTTGATGGTGAACGAGAGGTCCCCATAGGGATAACATACGGTGAGCCACAAATAGCTTGTTTTCGGCAGTCACCTCAAAAACTAAAGAACTTGGTAGATTCATGGTCGGTATTTATGTAGGGATGATGACACGGTGTTCGTGCATGTTGATTGGTCCATTTTACGAGACCTATTGACTATGTGCAACAAAATGGTGTATAAAAAGTTCCTTCTAGGTGAAAATTGGAAGATTTTGGATGATGATTGAATTGTTTTACCTTATGACAAGTCTTCATCAAGAAAATTTGGTATAGATCATCATATTGCAATACATTTCATCATGGTATCTTCGTGGAGGGATACCCATGCTCATGAAATAAGCTAAATTTATATGTATAATGATAAAAAACCATGTCCGAGAGATGAAAAATCATGGATGCATGATTAGATGACTCTATTACCATAGCCATCATGCTTTAGCCAATATGATAATCAAAAAACGTCTAATGGATGGGCCCGGATTAGTATTCTTAATATCGTTCGGTCGATCCTCCATTGTATGATCTAACCATGCGAATAAAGGATCAATTTCGAACATGGTAGACACCATTTTATTACCAAACATTGATCGAAGTAATTAACATATTGATAGAAACCATCAATGTTGTTAATGGCTGCGAATGCAATAGTACAATCAATATGGTGTGAATGAATGAGTTGAAGTTGAACACCACACATAATCTATCGATCGAAGGAAAATAATAAAAACCTATCATCGAGAGTGAGGACACTTTCAATTTATGTATGCATGCACCAAGGTATTGAACGAAAGAGTTTAAATCCAACTTCCTAGATAGTGAGTTGATGTTGACATGGGCTTGACTCTTCATGGGAAGGGGCCTTGTTGTATCCCCATCAATGACATGAAATGGGTATCATGGTTGCAGAGACGAATGATGTTGATGCGGAGACTAGTTGGGGAAAAAGGAAGACTTGAATGTAGGCTTAGGAATATTGTATCGGAGATAGGCGAAGGACTTCTCTTGAACACATGGTGTAGCCTTTGAATGGAATTGGTAGCATTGACCCAAAAGCAAAAAAATGCGAGCTTTGAAACAATGTGATGAACCCAAAGAAAATAATATTTCCCAACCCAACAACCATGGATATGAAGTGGAAAGTGTCATGATGAAAGAGAGACATGCTCTTCTAATAAGTGGGGTATCCCATTTTCCAAATTTCCCCAAACGGGTGCAAGTCAACACCCCTTTATTTTTTAATAAGCTTGAGGAGATACCTGCTTGATCTTTAGTTCATCCTTCGGATGAATCCTTTTAGAAATATCTTTAACAAACCCTCGGAAAGGAGTCATTTTCATGTCATGCTCGACGTGTCCATCCTTTGTTTAATGTTTTTATAGGTCTATTGAGGAATTAACTCGACTAATTTTCATGTTTGAAGAGTACGAAAAGGAGTCAAAAAGGAAAACTCAAAGGTTGGTTTTCTAAATAATCTCTTACATCCACTTTTCATCGATTCATCCACATGTACGACGGGTATTAGATTTCCTGTGTGGTTCTTGTGAGCAAGGAGCTCCCCACCCTCACAGGGGTGAACATGATCATAAGTCCTTTGGACCTATGAGTGATTGATTGCCAAATACCCACTCATATCGGTATTGTTTTGCAAAAAATAATGAAATTGAAAAGATAATCAGCGAGATCTACAAATCGGTGTTATGTTTCTAGCACCCTTCTACTCATCTCCAGGTCATAGGATTACAGAAATCGGGTAAATGTTGCACTGGTAAGCATTCTAACTGGGGCCCTTAACAAGCTCACTCTCAATGGTAATTTCTCATGAAGTGGTTGATTATTTTCTTGATGAACTACATGGTGCTAATTTTTCATCAAGCTCGACCTGCCACTCGGCTTCCTCACCAAATACGCATGAAGGAAGATGACGTACCCAAAGAAACAACATTTTGAACTCATGAGAAAGCCATTATGAATTCTTGGTCATGTCATTTTCATTGTAATGCTCCTCCACTTTTAGGCTTCCGTGAACCACCTTATGGAACCTTGTCTAAGAAAATATTTCCTAGTCTTTTTCGATGACATTCTCGACTACAACATCGCATGGGAAAAACACCTCCAACGTGTTGGCCGGATATTAGATTTTCTCCAAGATCACAAATTATTTGTCAAATTATCTAAATGATCCTTTGGAATGGAAGAATTAGAGTATTTGGGATATATTGAAGTGGACGTGAAGGGTAAGGAGATGATCGAAGAAGATTCGAAATGTAATATTGGCCCCAACCAAAAATCTTAAAGAGTTTGCGAAGTTCTTCGGTCTCACAAGCTACTATCACGAATCTTTCGACGGTGGATGGGATTTCCCAACCACTCGCTAATGTTCTCAAGGAAAATTCATTCATCATGATTGAAGCAACTCGATGAGCCTTCTTGTCTCTCAAACGGGCCATGTACTACACGGTATTGACCTTACTTGACTTCACCAAACCTTTTGTGATTGAATGAGATGCCTCGGTATGGGCATTGGTACGTATTAAATGAAGAAGGTAGACCATTGGTTTCTGCAGTCAACAACTCAGCACGGCAAGCATCTAGGTCAATCGACATGTGAGAAAGAAATTATGACCATATTAAATGAAGTATACACTTGGTGACTTCATACTTATTGAGGAGACATTTCCAAATTCATACTTAACCATAATAGTTTGAAAATATTTTTTTTTTCTAGGCAACGTCTGTCTTCCTTTGAGAAAAAAAAAAATAGCTTTCAAAAATGTTGGGAAATGATTAGCAGTATGGGCCTAAATGGGCATTAAAATGTAGTGATTGATGTTGTATCACGCAAATTTGAGGATGAGGGCACCCTTTTATCACTCTCTCTACCTCTTCATATTGGATTGAATAAACCCTCCATGGAGAGTTCACCTCTTATTGGTCAATTAATAACAAGATGGATCTTAATTCCTCAACATACTACTTTTGGGATGATGAGAGTTCTTCGTCTGATTAGAAAATGCTCTCCCCAAACTCGGCTCTCGGCTTAGCATCTTGGACAAGTTGTGCTCTGTCGACTTCCATACATTTTGGCTTTCATAATACTTATGCACGTGCACACAATATTTCTTCTAGATTATCATGAAGATTTCCATTCCTACTTTTGTTACTAAATGTGATGTATGTCAGCGCAAAAAAGGAGAAACGATCAGTGAGAACCTTACGACCTTTACCTCGGCTTACGTACGGATAGATGTATCCATAGATTTCATTACAAATCTCCCAAAGTCTAGCAACAAATTAGTTCTAGAGTTATTGATAGGGTTTCAAAATATGCACACATTTTTGCGCTCTTCCACCCATTTACCCCAAAATGGTGGCGCAAGTTGCCACCTACATGGACCAAATCTTCAAACTACATGGCATATGAAGCTTCTATTGTATCTAGAATCCGACAGCACTTTCACTAGAAATATTTGGTAAAATTTTGAAGCTACGGAAAAAAACTCCAATTGATTACAACTTAGCATCCTCAGCCAATACGTTGAAATCTCAGGCTAATGAGTCGAACAAAAGAAGTGAAAAAATGCTTGAGAAGACATATACGCGGTGCATCGCCCAGGACAAGCAACATAAATGAGTACAACATTTGCCTCTAGCGAAGGGTGGTATAATACTATCTATCATGAAGCCACTAAGTCGATGCCATATGAGGTAGTGTATGGAAAACTCCACCATCATAACTTCTTACATCGGCGGATGTTCCATCCGTGGGGAAGTTGATCAACTCCTACGGAAATAGTGAAACCATGATTACTTATCTCAAAGATAATCCATCAACCTCATAATAGAATGAAGAAGTAGGCCTATCAACATTGTTACGGTGGTCATTTTCGAGTAGGTTACTAGGTTTTCCTTCGGCTCAATATGACTAGTGACCTCTCCTCAGAAAATGGTGTTAGAAACTAACATAAACTTTTATGGTCATATTGGGTACTTCAACGCTAGGAGTCGCCTAATACAAACCGCCTTCTGAGCTACAAGAATCCACTTGGTCTTTCATGTCTCGTACAGAAAGTTGTGAGGAACAACGTTGCATGGGTTAAACAAGTCTTCCGAATTTGATGAGGAAGGCTCTCTTCGAATCCAAATCTAGAGTTCCTTCACCACATCTCCGTTATGAATCAATTCATAATTCTACTCCTCCACCTTGGAGCTTCCTAAAACTCCTTTAATGGCTACCAAAATTATAGGGTTTGATACTTTCCCCCTTTTTAATGATTTTATGAGATTCATGAGTCGAACCCTTTGTACCCCAGCGATGTTCTCAACAAATCCATGTGGTGAATTATCTAAGAAAAATGAAATGTAACCCTCTCCAGAGAATAAAGTCAATCTTCCTTGTAATAGTAACTACGATCTCAAAAACGATGTTCTCGACTTATAGTGGTTCGATCAACTTATCTCTAATACCACTTATCTTGACCTTGGAGAGTATGATCTAGGAACCAATAATGCTCGGAGAGAGAGTAGGGGAGAGATAATAAAATATGCCCTAAAATTATATTTAGAAAAACCTTGAATAAAAAATACACATAATGAATACGTAACAATATATGAAAATCATATAATCCTTATTAAATGGAGAAATAATATACCCTAAGTTTTGGAGGACCCACGATGTGACCTTTTACAAGGTGAGGCTTGTTATTTATAGTATTCTCAGTGTGTTCTTGAGGGGCTATGATAGCGTGGGTAAATATCATTGGAGGATGACACTTTCCATTAAAATCATGGGTATGGGAAGACCAAATGTAGATTTATGGCTTTTCAAAGTCACTATTTGAGGCCTAATTATGGTTAAATTGAAATAGCAGATGAAATTCACACTATAACAATAGAAGAGGGCCTTCATCTCATAGCCTCTGGGAAAATCTAGTATACCAGGTAGAAAAAACCTTGATAGCATAATTTTGGCCATGGATTGATTTGGTCTCTAAATATTAAAAATTAGGTATGGTCATTAAGCTTCAGAAATGCCCAAGAGATTTTCCCAAACTCGACTAGCAATGCATCTATGACATCCTTTTCACCATTGGGTTTTCGGGACAAATGGAAAAATTGGATAACCATCGACACTCCACTCCACACCTTCGGAATGAAACAAGGGAACCCATTATCCTGTACTCCTTTTGAGCGGAAGGTTAGGAAACACTATCTATTAGGTATGATGTCATAAAAAAAATAGGGGTATGAAACTTCATCAGGGATAATCAGAATTGCATCTAATAAACAATTTGTGAGTTGATAAACTAACCTTTTCTTTGTATCAGCGTGAAGAAGCCCATGTATTTGAATAGATGCTTGGGATACTTTGTAATGACAACAGAGCCACCAATGCCAATCATACTAAGTTGCAGTCTTCCTCTTGAATGCTCCTATTGTTTAATTAATTCTGTATTTCAAGGTGTTGGATGTGATGGAGTTCCCTTAGATCCCTAAATACATGGGTACTCTCTTGTGTTAATAATTCCCTTTGTGTTATGCCTTGTGGGAGTATATACAACTCTTCATCCCTAGTTTAATTTAAATTAACAATGTTGTGAAGAGAAACTTTATAGGTTCAAAAATTTTGAAGTAGGTAATATTTCATATCATTTTTCAAAAAAATTTGTTAATTTCAATTTCCTATTTCTAAAATAAATTTGCATATTTATATAATATAAAAATTATTTCACATTAAAATACGCCATATATGTGTTGTAATATATGGTAGAAATATAAACAATTTTACAAAATTATCATCAAACATTTAAAATTGCATTAAAGACATGATTAAAATTTCATTATTGTTATAGTTAGAATCAAGTTAGGGTAATGAAGTGTTTACAGATAACAAGAAATATTTTTTTATCAAGAACATTAAGAATGTATTACTTGGTAAACTGTTTTATGTAGATAAAGTTTGCAATTCATTATCTAAAAATTTCTACAACAGTTAATATACATTCCTTAATAATATGAAAATATTTTCTTCATAATAAAATATCAATATTTTCATCACTATTAGTGATAATTGATTAAGGAAATGAATAAATAGCGATGAAATAATTACTACAATGACTATTTTTATCAAAGTACTTGAAACTTGGTATAAGTTATATTTATTATTTTAATAATAATAAGTTCAAAATTAAAAAAATAAAAGAAAATAAATAATAATAAAATCTAAATTATGTGTAAAATTATTTGAAATTTAATTTATATAGAATTTAGTCTCTTAAAATAAAATTTAAAATTTTCAATTATATGTATATATATTAACAATAACAACTCTGATTAATGTATTTATTATAAAGACTTAAAAAGGTGTTCAGCACTCTGGTTACATTGTTAGTTTTTGAGTTAATCTTGAATGGATGATGTTCTTAATATAAAAGATAGTTAATAAAAGTTAACAAATTAAATTTTAGTTTTTAATTATTAATTCTCAATGAATTGCCATAATTGAAGATTTTTGATTAATAAAATTTCTAATTTGATTTCATATGAACAATTAAAATTTCTAATTTGGATTTCTAATTTCTAATCTGTGCCACATCATCATGGAAACAACAATGAACCATGTCAGCATTCGGCAGCAGTGTGGTCACCACAGGAAAAAGCATTTTAAACGCCAGTCCGGACATTGAAAACGGCCATGAACCATGTCAGCATTCGGCAGCAGTGTGGTCACCACAGGAAAAAGCATTTTAAACGCACATTTATGTGAGGAAAACATGGTGGAGAGGTAGGTGGATAAGATGGCTATGATGTGTTTTAGGAAATAGTGAATTGAAAAAACATGACTGTATAAAACAGCTATGTTTGTTCTGGGAAATATTGAGAAAAGCACTGTGGTGTGGACTGGAAGAAATAAACAAGGATTGAACTTAGAGAAGTGGGGCTGACAATCACATCTGCAGTTGTTGTACAGCTGAGCAAGGCAAACAACTACTTTGAATGCTCGCTACTTCTTCTTGTTTGAATATCTTCTATTGCATTTCATGCCTTCAAATCGATATCTTATTGCATTTCATGCCTTCGGAAGTCTTTAGAGCTGTAGCATCGCCCTGTCTTTTACACTTGCGAAAGATCTTGTGGTAGATTTGCGAGTAGCAAGTATTGGGTATGAAAATGAAGAAATAGCGTATCTTGAGTGTATGCTCCCGATCGGAATCCCTCTGCATCCATTGTGGGGTGGCAGCAAACTTCAAAGCCACTCGGATCCCTGCTTGCCGAGAATTCGAGAGAAGCAGGCGCATACCACTGGTGTGGAAAAGATCCAGACAGCGTAGTGCAGATGGTTCAAAGGTAAGTAGATCGCTTAGTTATGATCGGTTAAGTGATCGGTTAAGTTAATATTTGAGGGGAGATTTTGAATTGTTTCTTCTATCTAGAAGCATTGACAACGGCATGAAGAGAGCGAGTTGAAGTTATTTGGTAGGTTAGAGTTATGGTTCAAGGTAAGTAGATCGCTCAGTTATGATCCGTTAAGTGCATTTGGTAGATCGCTCAGTCTTTAATATTTGAGGGTAGATTTTGAATTGTTTTGACAACGGCATGAGGAGGCGAAGTTGGGCTATTTGGTAGGTTTGGGTTTTTTCTTCTCTCTGAGAGATGGACAGAATATGTTGCCATGGTTGATTGAGGAAGAGTTTTTCATGAGTGTATGAAGATATGTAGGAAGATTGGGCAGGAGTTTCGGACTATGTTGTTAACAGAGTCGGACTATGTAGGAAGATGCTCATTCATTGCAGGTATTTCTCTTGTACTTATATTTAGTTTTCAAAAATTTATGTGAGTAGTTTTTATTTTTATTTTTTGTTCTTAAAAAATTTATGTTATATTTCTTTGTTGCTAAAAAATTTAGTTTATATTTTTATTTATAAGAATTGATGCAAAGAAAGATTACAATCAAAAAAACCATCTTGCTGAAACGGATTCTCTCCCGGAATGTTTTTTCTCTATTTTTTTACACTCCCGGAAACGGATTCTCTCCCGGAAAGTTTTTTCACTATTTTTTACACTCCCGGGATGTTTTTATGTGTTTTGAACTCTTTTTCGAAAAAAATACAAGGCAAGAAAGGCAGCACCGCTATCAAGTTTTAGATGTCCACTGTTTTTGTACAAACAATTTCACGTACACAACAACGAACACTTTCGTAAGTAAATAGATAAAAACTCCATGGCACCGGTTTGGGGCCCTACTTTGTGTTGAAATGTTGGCTTATTCAGAATTGAGTTGATCTATTTTTAATTTACAAACGTCAAAATTTATGTATACAATCTTCAAAAGTTAATAGCTATTTTTATATGGATATTTTGTAGTTTTATTTTAATTAGTATTCTTGAATGACCAAAAAGAACGGTGCTTTTTTTGTTGCAAAAATCAAGAACGTGTTTTTTTATTAGAAGAAGAAACAATTTTGTTTCACTGTATTTATTTTCATTTGTAATTTGTTTTTTAACTATCATTATGGAGATGACATTTTGTGGTGAGATTTTACTCTTTGGATTGTTTTTATTATTTTTTTTGGTTTCTTAGTTTTAATTAATTAATCTAGTATAGCGTTATTAAATTAAATTTTAAATAATATTTTGTGGCTTTGTTTTTATTATAGTTATGAGAAACAATGTTTTCAATATATTTTATGGTATTGTTTTGAGTATATAATATAAGTGTTTTTTTGATGATTTAAAAGGAAAATTAAAGTTTATTTAAATCAATTTATATTTATGATTAAGAAGAATAGTATACTTTGATTGAAAATATAAATTTTAATTTGAATTTTTAAATAAATTTTAAATTTGTAAATTTATTTTGTCATAAAAATGTGTTTCTAATTTCTCATATATTGTATTTGTTAACTTTGAATATTTTAATGTATATTTTCACATGATTTTTATATAATAAATTAATATTTTCTAAATTTTTATGTATTTTTGTTAAAATATATTTATAATTTAGAAAGGAATGGGGAGGGATGGGGAAACGAGAGGGGATATAGAAAGATATAGAGAGAGGGAGAACGGGGGTTAGGGATAGAGAGATGGCAAGGAGAGAGGGAGATAGGGGGGAGAGGGAGGTAAGGGGGGGAGAGAGAGAGCGAAGGAGGGAGGTAGAGAGAGAGCGAGGAGTGAGAGAGAGAGAGAGAGAGAGAGAGAGGTGGAGACGGAGTTGAGTGGGAGGGGTGGGGGCGAAAGAGAGGGAGAGAGAGAGAAGGAGAGAGAGAGGGAGAGGGAGAGGGAGAGGGAGGAGGGGTAGGGAGAGGGATGGAGGGAGGGAGCGGGATGGAGAGAGAGAGAGAGAGAGAGAGAGATGCGGGGGGAGAGGGGCGCGGGGAAGAGAGGGATACGGGGAGAGATACTTGGGGGTCGGGGGTGGGGAGAGAGAGAGAGATACTTTTGAGAGGCGGGGGTGGCGAGAGAGAGAGAGGGAGAGTGGGAGGGAGGTTGAGGGAGGGATGAAGAAAGAGAGAGAGAGAGGGAAGAGAGAGAGAAAAACAACACATGTGCAGGGAGAAAAACCCATGCCAAGACAACAAGGAAAGAGAGAGAGATACTTGCGCGGGGAGGGAGGGGGGAGAGAGAGAAAGGAGAGGGTGAGGTGGAAGGCGAAGGGATAGAGGGATGGGGGGGGATGGGGGGAGGGAGGAAGGGATGAGAGAGAGAGAGAGAGAGAGAGAGAGAGAGAGAGAGAGGGAGGGGGAGAGAGGGAGAGAGAGAGGGAGAGTGGGAGGGGGGAGGTTGAGGGAGGGATGAAGAAAGAGAGAGAGAGAGAGAGGGAAGAGGAAAAACAGCATCATGCCTGGAAAAAACCATGCCAAGACAACGAGGAACCACATGCAATACCATACATGCTAAGTCTGTGAGGGAAAACACATATTCAGTTTGATATCTTTAAGAATCATATTGTAGCTACTTCATCTGTGATCCTCCTTGCTTGCTTCATCATTTTTTTCTTGCTTTCTTGCCTTTATTGCTCTGCGAATGCCAAAATGTCAAAAACTCTATTTATCTAAGTGAGAGGCAGAGAGAGAGAATTAGAGAGATCTAAATTGAGCGTGAGCACGATGATCATACTAACCCTTTTTTATAGAAGAGGCCTCTATTTTCTTCATTTTCATTAGTTTCCTTCATTTTCCTCCTCACATCCAGCTTTTGTGACCTTTCATCTCCCTTTTCTGCTAATTTCCATTATTTTCATAAATAATTGTGCCAAATATGCACCATTTTGTCTTTCCAAATCCATTCCCTTTTACTTTTCCAATTTCCTTAGCCATAATAAACCAAATGAACACCCACTAGGATGTTTTCTAAAATTCAGCTTGGAACAAATTATCACCATCACCATGGTTGTTATTTTTAACTTTTATTACATGGAATTTTCACTAGGAAATTTCTAATTACCAAAATCTATGTTATTCAACCCAAAATATTCTAAACCTAATGTCTCTAAATACATTTATCAAATGACTCTGAGGATGGTTGAATGTGATGAGAATGTGTTGAGAGGTAAATCCTCTGTCGGACGAGAGGCGATCCCTACTAGCCAGGCGGGGGAATGCAGCAACAAATAAACGATGCTATGGCCCCGCAAGCTCATAGTTACGAATGAAAGACTTGGGATAAGAGCCTACGGATTCCAACCGCTAGATCGAAGAAGAATGCTCCCGTCCTTGACCACAGCGGATCACGATCAGCCAGCGATCTCAGCGGATGAACCGCAGTTCGACGTCGCGGCTTCCTTCGAACGGGTCTCGGTCGTCCACGTCTCTTCGCGCTCGCGAAGGAAACCTCTCCGAGTCTCGTAACAATGGTCTCCTCGCTTGAATGGGCCTTAAGGGAAAGAAGGGATTCTTTACGGCCTGAAGGCACTTGGGGAATAGGGAAGATCAGCTTGACACTTTAGATAGCTTGCCATGGATGCGAAATGACTTTTATAGATGAGGGAAGGAGGAGTTGGGATCCCTATTATTATGGGATTGGCCCTATCAACAAGGAAGGTTCCATAGAAGGTGGCAAAACCACTTCCCTTCCATAGAACTCCAAAATATTAAACCTCCCATCAAGAATGGCTGACCGATTTGTGAGTTTGTTTGAACTCAAGCATACATCCATATTTAAAAACGGTCCCTAAAATGGGTGGCGCGTTCTTTGCTCACCGTGAGAGCGCCAGTGGCGCGACCTCTTTCTGAAGGATTTCCCTTGTTAGTATGAGCAACAACAGGCACATCCCACTTTGATGAAAAGCCCCATTTTCATGGGATTTGCAAGGAGATGTCCCAAAGGGAAATGAAGCTCATACTCGAGGAGGATGCATTGATGATGTTTTCAAGAGCATGACAGTGTTGCGGGTCACATAATGGGTCCTCCATTGTTGTGTCGGGACGGGGAATGGTGGGGACGGTGACAGAGTGCGTATGGCAATGGATGCCCCCTAAAGCATGAGGGCCGAGAGAGAGAGGGACGAAATGCTAGGGGCTGTGTCCCGAAGACAGCGAGTCGACCTGCAGGCTGTTGATATCTCAGGTACATGATGTATATCTCGCCGGACACTGGACATGACCATCTAGAGCAGTGTCTATAATCGGATCCGGGGTATGGGCGTACGTCAGCCCAGATCAAGCAAAGAATAGACAGATGTGGTCGCATGCATCCGGTAATTGGTTCATGTACATAATGATAATAATCCCCGATGTGAGCTGGATTACAACAGACACAATCCGAGGTCATGCGCTCCATCTCGACCCAAACGAGTACAAGTTCTTCCATGCGAATGTGTGAGCTGATGTTAATTGTACGAAACATCGGCGTGCGATTACCCGGCCCGATGATGAAAGTTGTTAGCAGACCTTGAGGAACCACCGATAATGACGATGGTGCCAGGGTACTTCCGCGGTCGATCTACGGCGTGTGAATGAATACGAAGGCCCAGCGTCGAACACCGTGAGGGTCCGTTCGATCGGAAGTCAGCCGTTGACTTACGTTAAATGCGACGAACACCCCTTGTTAGGGCATGCGAGCTCAAGGTACCATTAGGTCTCTCTGAGCCAACTGGATAATGAGTTGAAGTCGACGGGGAAGTGACCTTGATCGAAGGTAGACCATAATGATTCCCACATCATCGGCAGAGACGGAAGGAACATAATGTTTGTTGTGGAGTCGGATCATGAGAAACAGAGGAAGGTTGATATTTGCGAGAGCCAACTTCTCTTGAACATACGAACGGCACGACGATGGACTTGGCGGTATTTGACATCAACGGATCAAGGTCATGGTGGAGGCAGGAGGATGAGAGGTCAAAAGGGATTACCCAAACCAATGAAATAAAGTGAGCGAGCGAGATGAGATGTCACTGACAACAATCAGACAAGTGCCATGTTCAAGAAGCGACATCTTTTAGAAAGCGACAACGACGATGGTTCCCATTTTTCCCCACCGTTACGGCGAGTACCCCGATTATTTTTGTAACAAGCTTGAAGGGATAGCATATGCTTGTGATATAGAGTAAAGCCCTTCGGGCGGAAATCCATCCTAGTGCATTTAACGAGTCCTAGAAAGGAGAAACTCGGAGAACGTCATTTCGACGGAATCCAATGTCATCGAGGGTTTAACGAGGTCGACGAAAGGAAGAACTCGGCGTCTTTTCATGTTTAGAGGTTTGAAAAGACGGCGGAAAAGAAAAACTCCACGAGGTCCCTTTTAGTAAATAGTTTCCCGGATCCAGAAAAGGTAGAAAACATGTCAGGAAAACCTCCTAGTCGCGATAGGCTAGGGTATTCCTTTCGTAATCGATCCGACCCGGCCCGAAGGAGTTCCAAACTTATACGGAGTGAATATGAATTGTGTCCATTTTAACGAGATGAAAACGACAAAGACCTCGGCGATCTTTTCATATTTAGAGTCGGGAAAAGGCGAAGATGACTCCACGGTGACTTTTCGATGTGTTTCAAAGTCCCGAAAAGTCTCCAAAAATAACTAGTTTCCCTTTTAAGTATAAAAAACCTATGCCATGCACCTTTTAACAAGCGTAAAATCCATTTTCGACATAATACATGCAAATATTTGTGAAAAAATAACTTTTAAAGCTCATTTTAACGTCGAAAAAGTTATAAATATGTCTAATGGTAAAAATAAAATTACTTTTTACTATTTACCTTGTGGAGAAGCAACGGTGGTCCATTTGGAGCGAGAATCTTACGACGGTGATTGCGACCAATCCGAGCAACCACTCGACGTCTCGTCGCGAGTAAGAGCGCTCCTTTTCTCTTTCTTTTCATGCATTTTTTAATGATTTCCCCTTAGAAATCGGCTACGGCAAAACACTTTTGAAATTTTAGGCCAAGTGGCGCGGGTATCGGGCACGGACGCGCCCTTTGAGCTCTTTTACACGAAAGGGCAGCGCCACATGGCGCGCGTGTGTGCTTAAAAACGGTCGCGCCGGCGGCGGAACCAAATTTAAAGCCTAAAATTCCATTATCTGTACGGAAATTTCTTGAATTTTGAAGCTCACAAAAGATCTAATCGGGGGTTTTTGGACCATGTGAATGCGGATAGCGGTCGAATGGCAATCGAATGGAAGGAGCGAGAACACGGAGATGAGGACGAAGAGGCTACTTGCAAAGCCCGAAGCATATGAATGCTGCGAGAGGCTGTGGCTTAAAAAGTTCTTCCTCACCGCCACCTTACGAGCTCGGCCACGAGCTCCTCCCAATCCTCCGATGAGCCTCAGGATGGCTCGTAGAGAAGTATTCGGAATACGGAGACCGGTGTTGGAATTGGAGTCAACGACATTTATTTTATTCTTGGATTATCCCGCGGGGAGTCAATCCACATGCTTGGGCGGAAGCAGACGCGGGGGGAAAAGATGGAAGAAGTAATGGCGTGGGTGTGCGGGTGGGGCACCAATAGGAACGGGGAATAAGAAAGTGTACATCTCAACCATCCCCCGATCTGTGGCGGGGATTGTACTCCCACCATTACGCGGCAGAGGCTGTGGGATCGCCGAGCACGCAGGGCTACAAAGACTCGCTCTTACGGCCTCGAGTAAGCGGGTCCCCAGGCGCGCCGGTTGGACGCGGCCGTCACGATCAACATGAAAGGCGGCTCACAAGGTGCAAACGGGGCAAGCGAAGCGGTTGGGTATGGTTCCATCTTGGTGTCGTTCATTAAGAGCATACCAACCTTCCGGAGACAAGAGGCCCCGGTGGCGGTGGGTACCATGAGAGCGAGAGCTGGCTCGACGGGCGACCTTGATGCCCGGTGCGGAGCGGGCAACGGTGTCTGAGCTTAGGGTTCTTCGGTGGCTACGAAAGCCAGCCGATGGTTGTGGAAGAATTGGCCTATTCGAGAGTGACCACCCGCAGGGGACCGGGATCTCCCGCTGCCGAAGGAGGGCCGGCCGGGATGAAGGGCGGGTAAGACCTCCTTATTTTTTGATTTTATGTTTATATGTTTTTTGTTAATACACACTTGACTTCGCAGTATAACGCATGCGGATGTGGGACACGAGAGACTGGCGGGATGTCTCCCCATCTCCCGGAGGCCACAACTCCGCCCACAGGGTCCGAGAGGAAGGCACGGAGGAGAGGCAGCACAGTTTCGAACCTCGGGGATGAGTCCATGGGATCCCGGACTATGCTGGTGTCGGATGTGCGGAAGTGAGTGCAGCGCCATACGGTGGGAGTTCCAAACGGCTCACTGAATCACGAAGAAGGCGGTAGTGCGTACGATGGCGTCTTGTCATGAGCACCATGCGATTAGTCTGCAGGATTTGCGCCACACCTATTTTTGAGAGACACGTTATCTGGATGTATTAAGACAATTATGTATATTTTTGAGTTCTATGTGACACACTTCTATGTAAACATTTCGATATCTATATATATGCATATCTATTTACGGATGAGTCTTCTTTACATGTGATGATGATTTATAAATTCGCAAATGTCTATACGCTTACCAAATTTGCTACGTACGTAATTGTATTCAAATGTGGTATATGATGATATTTTAATGTATTCAAAATTCCTTTCCGGTAATCTAATACGCAATACAATCATAAAATGGACGGGTTTCTTGCGAATAGTGCATTCCGTTGCAAACACTACAAGCGCGATACAGGTACACGACAGTTACGGATACCGAGTTCTTGCCTCGGTTATTCAATAATTCCAACAGGCGCTATATTAGCGATATTGTTCGTCGGCCCGTCCTAAACACACACCTTGCGGTCGATAAAACACGAGCGGGATCATGAATTACCCGAGTGAGGAGAAGACGATTCCTGAAAATGCTACTAGGAGAGCACGTGGCAAGCCAACAAATGGATGAAAAGACATCTGCACAACCCGGAAGACCGTCCAATGAGAGAAAGATGTTTACAAAGCACACCACACCATGCACACAAATGACAATCACACACCTATGTACACACACCACACAAAAATCATTTCGGGCGTAGTACTTCTTAAGGTACAACCCATTTAAGTGCCTTGATGGAACTCCTTATTAGTCTATCGCTCGTAGGCCCCATTTTCAAAGCACGTTTTATATGTAGGGTAGTGCCACATGGTGGAGTTCTTAGGCACAGGCTTATCGTGTGCCCCCGATGTACGAGAGGACTAGGTCTCCTTCAATGAAAAGAACGGGGAGAAACGATTGATCCAAAATGAGATTTGATATCTTCTTTTGTCCTTGAAGAGTAATCAACTGACTAGACGACGGGTTTCATCCATGGTCGAGATACGAAAATGTTATAGGAGAAGTGTCAGGGTAAGAGCTCCATAGCTAATTTGACGAGAAAATTTCACATTCGGCCATTGATAACTACAGACAGGTACGGTTGGAATGGTGTGTCGAATGGGATTTGCACTTTTAGCAGATGTTCGGTGCGCCCGGAAGGCGGGAAACCGGAGTTGGAATCACTGGCCCGGATTTGTCGAATCCCAGCGCATTGGATTGAAGCACGTATTCGAACGCATTCTTGTCGCGCTTTGACGAATTCGCTTGAGGGTAGTGTGGCGTTGGTCGATCGTGACGCAGAAGCCCAGCCAACATTTGTCGGCTCATAATACGTATGATACGGAAATGGTGCGTGATCGTTGACGATGACGCGGACACGAATCGTGCAATAACATGGTTGAATAAAATAGACGATGTGGTTCTTCGTCGACAGTGTGAGCATCGCCTCGGCCCCGCAATGGTAGTCGGCCCGGCGACAGTGATATGCGCATGTGCCCACGGTCGGGTGAGGGGTTACACGTCCGCCCGTCCGCGGCCCCAACGAAAGGGCGGCGGTAATAACGGGATGCAAAGGTAACGGCGTGGCGCATCTTTAACGACGGAAAATGCGGCACGGATGGCATTTTCGGACGCGGTGACGTCTGATCTTGAATATAGAGAGCCGGAAACAACACCCTCGAGTCTTTTGGGCGGTGGCATGTCAGGACATGCTTGTCCACCCACCGAGCGCCCTTTGTGGCGATCATTCGAACTTTCTCATTATAGTCAAGGTAAGGCATCGACAAGACGCAAGATGCTCAATACGATATAAGGTATCTCCTACTATGCGGTAGGGTTGGAGATTTGGTGCCGGGCTCAGAACGGTGTACGGCTTTATCAACTCGAATAGAAATGTCGCGGTACGAAGATACTGTATGATGTCCAGGTACCAAGGATCACGGTATCAATAAGCAATGATTTACAGTAGGTATATGATCTTGAGGTGTTCGGAAGAGGTACGTAGGAGAGAACATATCAAATCCGCGAAGACCCGGTGATTTGAATTGTTGGCGGTGGTGAACTCCAAATCAAGCTCACTGAGGATGACGATCCATTTGGAGTACTTTCCCCAACGATTGTCTAGAAAGAATATATGTCATGGGGTTGCGGTCACATTGCAGGTTATCGTACGTAGGATGTAATGGCGCGTTGTACGGCGTGTACGGGCGCACAAGGCCAACTGCGACATGTGCATAACGCGTTTCTAGGGTAGAGAAGGTTCGAGAGGTAATAAACAACATGTTCATCCTTGCGTTCTCGTCATCACGCACCAAGACCATGGCGATGGTGCTTAATGCGGCGGCTGAATACAGTAAAGTCGCGGTGGTAGTCGGGAGGACGAAGCAACGGAGCATTGACGACGATGTCTTGACTTCTCGAATGATTCTTGAGCGATTTCGTCCCAATGAAAGGGAACATTACGCTTTAACAAACGAGTGAATCCTTTGGCCACCTCGGCGTAATTCGGGATGAAGCGTCTAAGAAAATTCGCTTTCCCTTGCGGACTGCAGGCGATAAGGGGAGGAGGGTGACGGGAGATTTATAATGGCCTCGGCCAGGAGGGTCGAGGCGGTCGAGTCTTTCGAGACTATAAAGCCTAAAGACGAGCGAGGAATCGACGCGAGAAGACGCACTTATGAGGATTGAGCCTAATGTTGTGGCGTACGCGGCGAAGAAGCATGCAGCGAAGATGTTCGGAGATGATCCTCTGAAAAAGCTTTTAGAGATAGGCGGAGCAAGTCGTCAGGATAAGGTTGGACAATATAGCGAATATCATGAAAGGCATATGACATATTCGCACGGCTGAAACGTGAGCGCCGCCCCCGGCGTTCTTTCTTTAAAGGCGAACGGGAGTTTTGTGTGCAAAAGTGCCCCACGCCGGGACGGATATGAATGTGGTCTTATGTTGATCCTCGAGGGTCGTATTGATACGGTTGTAACACGAGAAACGAGTCCATTAAGAATAGATCTCACTCCGGCGCAATCGTCGATAATCGGTCTCGATAAGCCGGGGTAGGATAATTGTCCTTGGGGCAGGCGCGATTGATATCGCGATAATCTCTCTGGAGACCGAATGGTACCACTTTATCGCGGGACGATGTTGGACACCCGATACGTAAGGGGGATAGGATAAATAAACCGGGTCGGAAGTTTTCAACACGCCTTGATAGCGAGCGGCTTTCGAGGATGCATGGGACGTAAGCGTTGGCGCACGGGTTTCGCACACAGGTAGGTTGGAATCTCGTGCACGACAATACTAGGATCAATTCCGAGCATTTCCTCGTGGGACCACGCAAAAACATCTGCGAATTCTTTGAAAAGTTCCGTATGGGCTTTGAATCTCCTCGGGAGAACAAGTCACACCACATGGAATGTTCTCAACAATCCTGGTTTAACGAGAGATGTTGATAGGAGCCGTTTGAGTAATGTTACTCGAGATTACCCTCAAAAGACCTCGTGCGTCAAGATCGGTGTTTGAAGGAGGGAAGGAACACACGAGTAACATAGCGCTCGAAACCGTCCCGATCATTGCCCCCAAGCTGGGCATAAACGAGGAACGATGATGCCCATCGCCCCGAGGTAGCTCTCGAAGACATAGTTTCAATGATCGCCTTATACGAGGGGAAAGTCTCTCTAAGAGGATCGGGCGAATCCTTTGACCAAGCCAAGGGGATTGTGAGTAGACGTCGAGAGCCATGCTCATCGAAGCATGCGAGGAGGTGGAGGGTCGATGCGTCAACAATCTCACGATGGGCGATCTGCGGCGTTAAAGGCATGGATTCTCCAAACTCATGCACAGCAGGGTGTAGGAATCAGCCGGGGGTCACATCGATCTTTGGACAACATGTTAACGAGCGGTCGGTGGCGGCGCGGGGAAAATACCCATGAGTAGGGTGCGAAGAACCCGGTCTCTTATCTTTGTCTGGGGGATTCGAATTTGATCCACATACGGCACGTTGTTCTCGAGCTCGAGGTAAATGACAGGCGGTCTGCGCGAGCGATCTTGCCCCTCGTGAGGGAACTTGATGAATCGAAAGGCAGGTAGACGGCACGCGAGAGCATGGCATGGGTCCGGTACTGACCAAGAAGTATATTGTAGTTGAGTTTAGCGTCAACTACTTCTACTTCACGTTGACGATTTTTTCACAGCAATGTAATCGCCGGACTCTCGAGAACTCCCGAAGTTTAGATTAAAACCATCAAATGCCTCAAGGAGCATTGGGAAGTAACTGATAAGGTTGGAGAGCCGATGGCCTTCCAACAAGCGGAGGACATAACACAAGTAGATACACCCTCATCTCGACGGCTGCGAACGTTCGGACGGGTTAATCCGGAAACTTGAATAACCAAAGCGATTTGATGTGGAAGCGGGAGTAAATTCTCGGATCAAAGGTGAGAAGGCTCGAGTCGGCGGGATCAATACCACGGAGTAAGCGGTCGGTAAAAAAGCCTTCCATTGTGAAGGACAACTGCGAAGAACCTCAAGTGCGGACATCGCACATGGCGCACATGCTAGATCCTCAACAATGCGTAATGTTGAAGCGACGAGCATTTGGATTATAAGAGGATCTCGAAGAACACCCTTGGAGGTGGCTTCACAACGGGTTCGAGTCGACACTCTCGATTTCCAATGAACCGAACGGTGGGGGCGGTCCTTGTGCTGCCTTCCGGGTGCACTGTTGCCCCGTTATTGTAATCCTTGGACCTCGTAGCGATAGTGATAGGTGCATTGGTCTTCATCGTGACACGAGACCCAGAACGGTGCCCAGAGATGGTAAGACATTTCGATATGCGAATTATGGCCGAGATGGAAATGGCTCTTTTAAAGCTTGATAGGAGTCCCTTTCGAGCCTTGAAGTTGACGATTTCGGACCTTAAGTGGACGATCCTTAGTGTAATGGTCACCTTCCTGAGATGAAGAGAGCGAGGGGAATTTCGGCTTACGTTGGGAGCCATCTCGGTTCGAGCTTTGGGTCGGTTTCGGGGCATCGAGATTTTGATTTGCCTTGCCCTTCTTCTTCCCCGCAGAGGAGTTGTACACGGATTGGCACAGGCGACGTTACCTCGTAGTTTGCAGTGCGGATGAGGCGGGATTGAAATCTTATTTAGCGGAAGGAGTGTATACAGCACCCCATTGAACTTCGCCGAATTTTTGAAGAGCAAGACGATGACACCATCCACCGTGAGAGTAGGCGGGGGTATTTTTGGCTCGGGCCGTGGAGCATCGAAGCGAGGATGTGCATAGCGATGCCGAATTGTGGTCAACAAGATCCGAATGCGGGCACGCGCGATAGCTTGTTCTTCGGGTCACACACGCTCCCCGCGCGATATCACCGAGCGATTTTATTCACAAAGGAGGTTGTGAACCGGTGAGTCAAAATCTGATCGGGTATGTGAAACCGATCGGTCGACGACGAGCGCGCACTCATGGATGTGATCCAAGATGTGGTGCGCCCGATCCACCTTCGGTCGAAAGAACGAGGAGGTGCGTCCCGGAGTCTCATGGGACGTGGCCGGAAATGCGTGAGGAAAGCCATGGCTAACGAGTTGAAATCTGAAAAAAAATACCACGGGATAGCTCTATGTACCACTTAGCAGCGACTCCCCATTGAAATCTGTTGGAAAAGACGCGAGACGAACCGAATCGTCGGTCCGAAAGTTAGACGAACACCGAGGAGGTGATACGTACATGCGCACAGGGGTCTTCGCCGAGATTTTCCCTCAAACTTGGGACAATCTCCTGGTATCTTGGTTGGGGCCAGGAGGCCAATATGGATTATGAGAAATCGGATCATTGGTCAACTTTGAAACGTCAAGGCGGATCCAAGGTAGCCGAACGGCAATGGAGGAGTTAATTCCCATGCAGGTCCCGAGAATAAGGTCACGGTACCCATGCTCCACGATGGTTGTGAATATCCCTACCCCCATGGGTTGTCCCGTGGGATTCGACGGGATGAGGCATGGTCGTATAAACGGACGATTTGGATTACGGTAACCATTGTGTGGGGCTTGATAACCGGAGGGTTGGGGCCACAGGTAGACGTTGCCCAGTATAAACGCTTGTTGGGGTTAAAATTAGCGAGCATAGTTAGAGCCGGGTGGAGGAGGTTGATATTTGAGCCTCCCGAGTGGTTATAGTTCGGTTGAGGCTGACCATGAGGATAATAACCACTGCGAGGATGGTAGGCTGGCGATAAGTGAACCCTACACCGGAGCACAGTACGTAAAGGGCGCGGTGATGGTTGTTGCGGCATGGAATGACAGGGATGTTGAACGGTGAAACCTGGGGCGGCTGCCCCAGGTAACAGTGGCTTGGAAGTGGGGGGCGGCCTGAATGAACGGGTTGGCCGAATGAGGGCGGCCACAGATGAACGAGGTTGGCCGGTAGACGGGCGGCGGCGGTTGCGCGGTGACACAGTTGTAAGTGAGCCCGAGGTTGCCAAGACCGTGGGTTGGCACGGAGGCGGGACACCGGAAGGTTGTCTTAGGATGACCGGTTGGCACAGTGTGAGCAGACCGGTGCTTCTTTGAAGCCGATTTCACACGAGAAGCGAGAACCATAAAGTGGTCCTGAGTGATATGCAACGTTAGAGACAACGGAATCTTGCGGTTGCATCGGTAAGAAAGGCCAGATTTGCCCCCCCGGGACCGCAAGTAGGTCCACATTGATATCCCGAACGAGGGGGCCGACGGGTTGACCGGCGGGGTTGTAATACGGTCGCGCGGATTATAGAATGGCCCTTGCTGGCCGCGAGTAGCAACCCGGTGGGGCACCTTTTGCGGGTGTGCGATGGCCAGGGTTGGCACGGGTTGGCCTTGGAAAGGTTGTGCTGCGAGTTGCGGCTTTGGTTGTACGGTAAAACCTTCGAACATAAAGATAAACGGGGGAAGCCGAAGGCGCAAAATGTCCCCATGCTCTCATCAAGGGCGGCCGGAAACCATACACGGGAGTGCGCGTGCGCTAGTGCGAAAAAAGAAAGATCGGTAAGGATCTTGGGGGAGGCCCCATCCGGCTACGGCGTTGTTCTTTGTGAAAACAACCAAATGTACTTTTCGGAGAGATATTCTCGGTATAGCGATAACTGAATAAATGTCTTCGAGAGTTGGCCCGGATCTGGTAGCGGTCTTTGAGACAACGGCCCGAGAGAAAAGAGAGCAGCCACACAAACGGTGGGTCGCACGAAACGAGTGACGGGCGTCGAAGGAGGACACCCGCGGGTGTAGTGGCGGCTCGCCTCGAAGCGAGAGATGATATTCCCATAGGCGGCCAGTGAGATAATCGACCCGAGAGATGCGACGTACGTGACGAAGGACCGGTCGACGATGTGGTAGCCGACTCGGACTCGTCTCCCCTCGGAGCAATCTCGAGGGGATGCGGCGGTGGTCATCGAGACCGGGAATTTCCTCACGAGTCCGCTCATGGTTGATCCTACTTGGTTAAATCACGAAGAAGACGGCGAGGACTAGGAGGAAAAACGACGGCGATAAATGGTGAACGCGATGTAAGAAAGGAAATCGACTTTTAATCTCAATTCGGACACGGGGGTCGAAAAGGGCAGTTCGAACTCAGCGGTTCTCCAAAGGGTTGCTCGAGGAGCCAGGGTCCCCGTCGAGGAACTCGGAGACAACGAGGCTGCGACGGTTCCAGCAGAAGGCTCGAGAAGCCTGCGAAGAATACGTCAGGTGTAAGGACTACCGGTGAACGAAACGGGGTTCGCCATAGTGAAAAAAGACTAGAGAAGAGAGCACACACACACACGGGCTGAAAACGAGTTAAGACACACGATCGAAAAGCAGGTCACAAGCAATATCTAAATGGGTGTGTTATCGTGGGGAGATTGATTTTACCACATTGGAAAATAAACAAATTCTCTCGTTTCATATTTTAAGAGTCGAAACGATAAAAAGATGACTCTATCTCTTTCGGAAGTTGATACAAGCGTGAAAGGACAAGCGCAGCGGTCTTGCCTAAGTTTGAGAGTCAGAGAAAAGACCAAATGAGCGCTCGAGAAAAACTAGGCACAAAGGGTGTACCAAATATCGAAGTGAGCCAAGTATACACCTTGGTTTCGAAAATGAAGCAATCGACCCAAGGACTTTAAAATGCATTGCGGGTAATCTCCCTAGAATGCGTGTTCGGTGTATCACGGGTATAGGGCGGCGGAGACTCGGCTCTGTCGATTGAGATTGAAAACCTATAGGGGTCTCCCTTTATATACGCGACGGTGAGGGAGCGCAAGTCCGTGCGCGGCTGACAAAGCCAGGCGAACGGCAGTGCCTAGGTTTAACAACAACAGGAACACGTCTCTAGCCTGAACCTTCTAAATATGTTGCGTTAAGTTCCAATGTTGCCTTAGGTTAATTGAATAAATTTTACGATTGTTGATGCCAATTAAGTTTTAATTTCCGAACCCCTATACACGTATGTAGTGTCTCCTAAATACTGTTATATGCCACGGTGCAACATTTCGTTCGATGAAAACTAGTTAAATGAGAGTTGAGAGCTTTTATGCAAACGAAATGGACGGAATACAAACAATAGTGTCTCTAATGCAACTAATGCAGTGCACTTTTCATTCAAACACTAATCACTAATGATATGGAAAAGATCACAATTTGCACTAATTTAATCGAAAAGAAAAAGGGTGCTCTATTTTTTTTTTTTTGATTTTCAATGTTTAATGGCTAATGTGCCCCGAAAACAAAAGGAACAATTTGAGAAATGATATCTAAGAGAGCTGAAACGAAACAGCATTCACTCAACGAAGCAAGCAAATCTCGTGAAGCCCAAAGTCCCTCAAAGCAAAGAAAGACTGAAAACTTAAGATGGACCATGTGATCTGGGTCCAAAGCAAGGCAAACGAATTACAGATGAAGGAATGAACAATCACTCAAAGACGCAGCAAAACAATCAAAGAACTGGTAAGAGAGCGTGGAGAATCGATCAGCAAGTTGACGGGATATTAGAACACCAAAACTCCGAGGAGGGCTGCGATTCGACAAGCACTAGATGCCCTGAGGCTCAAGAAATCGTCGAAATCGATGAACGGAAGACAGCTCCTTGAGATAGCGGTGAATTCCGGGTCAACCAGACTCCCTTGCCTCCAGGACATTAAATCAAGAGAAAATCTTGAAAATTCCCCGACTCGGAAAGCCAAAAAATGAAGAAACTCGAAAAAGTCACGGGGGGTGGCGGGCGTGGCCCCCTTCGGCCCAGCGCCGGGCGGGTCGGCGCGAGGGCAGGACAAATGCAAGCAAGCACCAAGTGAGCGCGGCTGTCGGGTTAAAACCCGCCGGTCGGGATTCTCCAATAAGGTAAACAAGCTAATCTGAGAAACGGAACCAGCCAAAACTAAGCAAACCAAGAAGCTAAAATAGTGAAAGAAATCCAACCCGGAGGGTTCATCAAGCAAGGAGAAACAATCAAATCGAATTCTCAATCATAAACCAGGACCGAGAAAAGCCGGACGATCCCCGGTCGGAGTCGCGTTTTTGAGGAGGTAAATCCCCTGCGGACGGAGAGGCGATCCCTACTAGCCCCGGCGGGGGGTCTAGCAACAAATAACGATGCTGTGTGTGTGAGCTCCCTGAATTCTGAATGAAAAGACTTGGGATAAGAGCCTGCACGAGTTGGCACCGCTAGATGCGAAGAAGAGATGTCCCCATCCTTCAGCCACAGCGATCACAATCCTTCGCGATCTCGGTGGATGAACACTGCAATTCGACGTCGCGACTTCCTTCGAACGGGTCTGCGATGCGTCACGTCTCGCCAGCTCGCGAGAGAAACCTCTCCGAGTCTCGTAACAATGGTCTCCTCGCTTGAATGGGCCTTAAGGGAAAGAAGGGAGTTATTTCTGACACAAAGGCACTTGGGAATAGGGAGATGCAAAGCTTGACATGAGAGTAGCTTGCCATGGATAGAAATGACTTTTATAGATGAGAGGGAGAATTTGGGATCCTATTATTATGGGATTGGCTATCCTTGAGGAAGGTTCCATAGAAGAGGGTGGCAAAACCTTCCCTTCATAGAACTCCGGTAGCCAAACCTCCCAACTCAAGATAGCGATGGTTGTGAGTTTGTTTGAACTCAACAGCCATCCATGTTAAAAAAACAGTCCTAAAATGGGTGGCGCGATTATTTTGCTCTGTGACGGAGCGCCCAGTGGCGCGACCTCTTTCTGAGTTTCCCTTATTGGCGCGAACGCGGGCGTCTGCACCGGCGCGATGCAAAAGAGCACATTTTTCATGGATTTTGCAAGGGAGAGATGTCTCGAGGGGAAATGAAGCTCATACTCGAGAGGATGCATTGATGATGTTTTCAAGGCATGACGGTGTTCACGAGTCACATAATGGGTCCTCCATTGTGCGGGACGGGGAATGGTAGGGACGGTGACAAATTGCGTAGCAACGAGAATGTATGCAAAGGTTTATCGTGGCATATCTACTTTCGTAAATGCAGGTAGGGTTCTCCTCCTATTTTGAATACGATATTTTTTTGCATGCAAGAAAGGATTATATGTGGTAATATATATTTTTTGAATTCGGAAAAATAAATGTCGATCAAATTTGAAATTATTATGGTTTGTAAAGCCTTATAGGTCTAAAGGGATGAGTTGCATTTAATTTTGACTGGGGAAGGAGGCTGTCGAACCAAAGACCTGGGTACCCACGATAGATTTTGTACTAGTTATGGTATATCTTCTTGTTAGCATGAATATGTCTTAGCTTAAACTTGGGCCTTTGGTGTGGCTAGACAACTTGATGCGGAAGAAACCCTAGCTCATACAATTCTTGTAAGGAAGGAAATGCTTAAAACATGCATTATTCGTTGATGATAAGGACAAGGATGAGCATTTCTAGCTTAATGAGAATGCAAATGGATTTTAGTAATTTTTTTTACTTGAAGGCAAGGGATCAGAGAGTTCAAAATTCCCTACAATCCTTATATCAAAGTAAGTACTTCATGTCTTTCTTACAGCATTGATTACCACTTTATTATTGATCAACCTCTTGTCTTTATATCTTTTACTTGGTTATAATCATTTATTCCATCATCTCTAATTAGGTTTGAAGGAATGTCCTATGAGTTTCAAGACGATAATTCTAGAATAAAATGGAAGAAGCATTAAAAAAAATTTGTGGCAAGAGGGATTGAGATAGATTGAGCATAAACACAATAATATTAATTTGTAGATGATATGGAGAAACGGTATATATATATATATATATATATATATATATAAACATTCCATGTATTAAAAGAGATTCTATTTCAAAGGGATTAAATAGTGAGGTACAATGGAGGGTGCAACCTATGAGAGATTGAGAGAGCCTCTCATGATAATGAGGAGAAATAGGCTCCTAGGGATGTGGGTTTAGCTCATTTTCTATGTGGAACATGGTTTAGATCACCGAGGACCCATGGATCGATGGACCCACTTGAGTCCGTTCCTCTAGAATCTAGAAGAAACCAATGTGGCTTGAAGTACATTGCAATATGTATGGGCGATGCAACTCACCATGGAAATTTCGAGGAGAAAAATGTCTAAAAAAATACTTGAGATATGTAGCACGGATGTGCCATACGTTGATTCAAGTATGAATATGAGGAGGAAATATGCCAGTATGTTTGGAATGATGCGATGAATAAGGAATATCGATCACGATGAATGATAATGTAGCTGAGGAAATTATGCTTGAGACCTAAGGAAAGTTAGTGTTGACTTCCAGTGGATCGATAAGATGAAGCATGTGGTAGGTGTTAGCGTAAAGAATTAAGGAAAGTGAGATTCTGTGAAAATGGTTCTCCCGAGAAGAGGAATAGGACTATCGGGGAACATTTACTCTAGTTCCTCAAATAAATAAGGCTTTGTACAAATAGTCACCTCGGGCTTGGTATTACTATATTGATGGATACCTTATGAGTAATGTTTTCACCAACGGTGATGTTGATCCAATTATTTACTTCATTGTTGTTAACGTTGAGCCTCTTTGTTATGCGAATTTATTACTTTAGCTGATATTTTCCTAGACTTAGTGGTGGTCTAGAACAAGAAAAAAGGAAATAATATAATGTTCTCACCCAGAGGAATTGAAGAATAGGAAGAATATTACTTGAATCTATCATAATATTTACTCCTCACTCGGCTTGTAATCTCCAATCGTAGCTCAATTTCTATATTTAGAACTGTATCTGATCAGAAACAAGCCAAATATTTACAACATCTATGTAGCATTATCCAATTATTCTAATCAATGTGTCGAGAAAAGGGTTGAAAAATATGAATGTAAACATAACATAACATATATGGGGAAAATGATATACTCTTTGTATTAATATGAATGGGATAGGAGTTTACAACCAATAATAGTAGTTGATCTTGTAGCTATCTCCCCAAGTTGACTTGACCTTCCTTGCCACGAGCACACCTCAATGTTACCCAAATGCATGAAGATGATGACTTTTTTCTTAGATTAAGGCACCAACAAGAAGGCATTATAGGTATCCAAAAGCCAACCCTAATGTTATAGATGGTTGTATATTTATAAAAGTGCGATGAATTTTAATTTATATCCATTTATGAATCAAGTTGAGATCCACTTCGATGGGAGGATGAGCTCAATAGATAAGAGATAAAATATCCAAGGTAGGATTAGATAGGATTCAAACTTCTTATCCAAGGTAAATGGTTGAAATAACTCCTAGAAGCTTATAGAAGAGGAAGCTTTGGATCATATTTAATTTTCCCAAATTTATAGACTCGATACACACTGGCAGAGAAGCACGGCGATGAGTGCGAGTGCATAATGGAGACGCTTGATAGGTGACAGAGGTCCCTACGGTGTGCTTGTCTGTTGAGCCTTAAAATAAGCATTTTTTAGGCAGTCACCTCAAAAACTCAAGAACTTGGTAGATTCATGATTAGGTATTTATGTAGGGATGATGACAAGGTGTTCGTGGTGTTGATTGGTCCATTTTGCGGACCTATTGGCTAAAATCTGACAAATGGTATGTAAGTTCCTTCTAAGGTGAAAAGTCGAAATTTTGGATGATGATTAGATTTTTTTTTTTACCTTATGACAAGTCTTGATCAAGAAAATTTGGTATAGATCGTCATCTATTACAATACATTTCATGATAGTATCTTTATTGATGGAGGGATATCCCTTATGTGGAAATAAGCTAAATTTATATGTACAATGATAAAAAACCATGTCCAATGAAAAATCATGGATGCATGATTAGATAGGCGTATTACCATAGCCATCATGCTTTTAAATATTGCATTAATCTGAAAAGCGCATCCCTAATGGATGGAACTCAATTAAGTATTCTTAATATCGTTACGCTCGATCCTCCAATGTATGAGTCTAACCATGCGAATAAAGATCTAATTTTGAACATGGTAGACACCATTTTATTACCAACCAAATGATGCAAAGTCATTAACATATTCGAAGACCATCGATGTTGTTAATGGCTTTGAAGATACAATAGTACAATCGATATGGTGTGCATGAATGGGTTGAAGTTGAAAACCACACCAATACGTACGATCGAAGGAAACGTAAAAAACCTATCGGTAAGTGAGGACACTTTCAATTTCATGTATGCGTGCACCCAGTGCTGAGCCGAAGAGTTTTTAATTCAACTTCCTAGATAGTGAGTTGATGTTGACATGAAACGGCTCTTCGTAGGAGGGCCTTGATGTATCCCCCATCAATGACGCCAAATGGGTATCATGATTTGAGAGACAGAATGATGTTGATCGAACTAGTTCGGGAAAGGAAGACTTAGATATGAGCTTGGGAATATTGTATCGAGAGATGAGCGAAGGACTTCTCTTAGCATGAACACATCGGTGGCACTTAATGGAATTGGAAGCATTGACCCAAAACAAAAAATGCGAGGGCTTTGAAACAATGTGATGAGCCCAAAGAAAATAATATTTCCCAGCAACAACCATGGATATGAAGTGGAAAGAAGCCCACTCTTTAGTGAAAGACATGCTACCATTAATAAGTGGAGTATCCCATTTTCCAAATTTCCCACAACCATTGCAGTCAACACCTTTATTTTTTAACAAGCTTCAGGGATACCATATGCTTGATCTTTAAGTTCATCCTCGAGATGGTCTTTTGAGTATCTTTAACAAACCACGAGTGTCTAACTGAAGCTACTTTTCATGTTCGGAGATTTTGAAAGGAGTCGAAAGAAAAACTCGAAGGTTGGTTTTCTAAATAATCTCGTGTATTCACTTTCATCTCATTCATCCACATACATGGTATTGAATTTCCACCAATGGTTCTTGCAGCAAACCCAAGGAGCTCCCACCCTCTAGGGGTGAACATGATCATAGAATTCCTTTGGTCCTAGGTGATTAGGCGCCAAATACCCACTCATATCGATATTCTTTTGCGAAAAAAAAATGAAATTTAAAGAAATCAACGACTTTACAAAGCTAGTGTTATTTTTCCTAGCACCATCTCCTACTCATCTTCCATGATCCAGCAGTTCTTGAGAAATCAAGTAAATATTTGCATGTGTTCTAACTTTGGGAGCCCTTAACAAGCTCACTCTCAACGATAAATTTCCCATTGAAGTAGTTGGTCCTTTTTCTTGATGAACTACCGCATTTTCCGGTACCATCCAAGCTCGACCTGCTGCTCGGAAAGCTATCACGGAAATACGCATGAAGGAATATGACGTACCCAAAACAACATTTTGAACTCATGAAAGCCATTATGAATTCTTGGTCATGTCATTTTTTCATTGTAATGCTCCCTCCACTTTTAGAGCCTCGTGAACCACCTTATGGAACCCAACATGCAAGAAAATATTTCCTAGTCTTTTTCGATTGCATTCTCATTTACGACATCATGGGATAACAAACACCCTCGACATGTTCGCCAGGATATTAGATTTTCTCAAAGATCAGAAATTATTTGTCAAATTATCTAAATGATCCTTTGGAATAGGAGGAATTAGAGTATTTGGGATATATTGTTGGATGTGAAGGAGTGAGGATGATCAAGAAGAAGATTCGGGAAATGCAGATGCTTAACCAAAAAATCTTAAAGATTTTGCGGGGATTCTTGGGTCTCACAAGCTACTATCACGATCTTTCGACAATTATGGATGGATTTCCCGACCACTCGCTAATTTTCTCAAGGAAAATTCATTCATCGTGATTGAAGCAACTCGGTAGGCCTTCTTAGGCCCATCGGCAAGACCATGTGCTCCACTCCGGTATTGACCTTACTCGACTTCACCAAACCTTTTGTGATTGAATGTGATGCCTCGGGTATGGTCGTCCCCCCCCCCCCCCCCGATGTTAAATCAAGAAGGTAGACCATTGGCTTTCACCGGTCAACAACTCAATGGCAAGCATCTAGGTCGGTGTGTATGAGAAAGAAATTATGACCATGTTAAATGAAGTATACACTTGGTGGCCATACTTATTGGGGAGACATTTCCAAATTCGCACTAACAATAGTCTAAAAATATTTTCTAGAGCAACGTCTATCATACATACAAAAAAATAAATATCTTTCAAAAATGTTGGGATATAGTTATGAGATAATTTACAAAAATGGGCATTAAAAAATGTATTGATTGTTGTATCACGCAGAATTTGAGGTGAGGACACCCTTTTATCACTCTCTCTACCCCAACCATATTAGTTGAATAAATACTCCATGGATGGTTATCCCACCCTCCTTGTCCCAATTAATTAATAGCTTAAGATCGGATCTTAATTCCTCAACATACTACTCTTGGGATGATGAGGTTCTTCGTTACGATGATTAGATAGTGCTCTCCCCAAACTCGGCTCTCGAAGGCCGTATACGGAACGTTGTGTCCTCTGCGACTACCATACATTTTGGCTTTCATAATACTTATTCACGTGCACACCAATATTTCTTCTAGATTATCAAGAAGATTTCAGATTCATACTTTGTTACTAAATGTGATGTATGTCGATTGAAAAAAGGAGAAACGATCGAGAGCCAGGGAACCTTACAACCTTTTACCACCCTCGGCTTTTGTACGGGCCAGAGATGTATCCAATGATTTCATTACACGTCTCCCAAAGTCTAGCAACAAATCAGTTACTATGGAGGTTATTGATAGGGTTTCAAAATATGCACATTTTTGCGCTCTTCCACACCCATTTACCCCCAAAATGGTAGCAAGTTTTCATGGACCAAATCTTCCAAACTACATGTCATGTCTGCTTCTATTATGTCGATCACGACAACACTTTCCTTCAGAAAATTTTGGCTCACCAGAAATTTTCAAGCTACGAGGAATAGACAGCGGTGACAACTTGGCATCCTCGACCCAATGGTCGAGCAAAACGTTGAGAAAATGCTTGGGAGCCTATACGCGTGCCCACACTTCGGACAAAGCAACATAAATGGGTACAACATTGCATCTGGCGAAGGGTGGTATAATACTAGGATTTATCATGAAGCCACTAAGTCGATGCCATGAGGTGAGTATGGGGAAAACTCCACCATCACCAACTTCTTACATCGGCGGATGTTCCATGCAGCAGGAAGTTGATCAACTCCTACGAAGACGAGTACAACCATGATTACTTATCCTCAAAGATAATCTACATCGGGCTCATAATAGAATGAAAGCGATGAGCTATCAACATTGTTTGAGTGGTCATTTCAAGTAGGTTACTAGGTTTTCCTTCGACTCAACCATATTGATGAACCTCTCTAAAATAAAATGGTTGTTAGAAATAGCACCAAAACTCTATGGGCCTTATTAGGTACTTCAGCATATAGGAGTCACACAATACAAACTAGCCTTTACGGAAACTACAAGAATCATAGGTCTTTCCATGTCTCATGCCTCGAAAGTTGTGGGGGAACAATTGCATGGGTTAAACAAGTCTTCCGAGAATTTGATGGGGAAGGCTCTCTTCGAGATCCAATCTAGAGTTCCTTCACCACATCTCCATTATGAATCGATTCATAATTCTACTCCTCCACCTTAGAACTTTCTAAAACTCCTTTAATGGCTACCACGATTATAGGGTTTGATACTTTCCCCCACTTTGCAATGATTTTATGAGGGATTCATGAGTCGAGAACCCTTTGTGCCCCAGCGATGTTTTCAACAAATCCATGTGGTGAATTATCTAAGAAAAATAAAATGCTTAACCCTCTCCCAAGGGAGCAAAGTCAATCTTCCTTGTAATAGTAACTACAATCTCAAAACGATATTCTCGACTTATAGTGGTTCGATCAACATCTCTAATACCACCTTTATCTTTGACCTTGGGCTATGATCTAGGAACTTGATAATGCTCGGAGAGAGTAGGGGAGAGATAATAAAATATGCCCTAAAATTATATTTAGAAAAACCTTGAATAAAAAATACACATAATGAATATGTAACAATATATGAAAATCATATAATCCTTATTAAATGGAGAAATAATACCCTAAGTTGTGGAGGGGACCCCCCATGATACTTTACAGATGGCATTCAGCCTATTTACAGTATTCAGTGTGTTCTTGGACCCAATAGCAACAGGGTCATCTCATTAAATTGATTTTCCTTAAATATTGTTCAGGTCAAATGTAGTTTTATTTTTTTTAAGTCACTATTTAGACCTTATTATGGTTAAATTGAAATATCTAGGTAATTCCTTTTTGTAACAATAAGAAGGGAGGGGCCTTCATTACGTAGCTAAATCTAATTTATCTGCAAAGGTGAAAAACCTTGACTGGCAATTTTTTGGCCTGTGGATTAAGTTTGGTCTCTAAATATTACAAAAATTGGGTATGGTCATTAAGCTTGAAATGCCCAAGGATTTTCCCAAACTCGACTAGCAAGCCATGTGACATCCTTTTCACCATTGGGTTTTGGGACAAATGGAAAAATTGGATAATCATCAACACTCACTCCACCTTGTGGAATGAAACAAGGGAACCCATTATCCTACTTCCTCATTTTAATGGAAGGAGGATTGAGTTGTTAAGGCCATGGTACCTAAAAAAAAATAGGGGTATGAAACTTCATGGGGATAATCAAATTGCATCTAATAAACAATTTATAGATGGAAATATTCTTTTGTTTGTATCAATAGTATAAGAAGCCCATCTATTTGAATAGGTCTTCAGGATACTTTATGGTAGCCTTGACACAAGTATAAATCGTACTAACTTGAAAATCTTCCTCTTGAATGCTCCTATTGTTATTCGATTATCTCTCAAAAGAAATTATTGGATATCAATGAGTTCCCTTCGTCTGAAATACATGGGTTCTCTACGTGTTAAGAATTCCCTTTCTTGTACCTTGTGGGAGTATATACGACTCTACATCCCTAGTTCAAGTGAATCATGGTTATGGTGTTAAAAGAATTGTAATTTAAATTAACCATGTTATAGCGAGGAAAATTTTATGGGTTAAAATTCATGAGTGGGCTAATATTCCATGTGTTTTCCACAAAAAAAAGGTTGACGATTTCTGTTTTCTACTTACATATTTTATAATATTAATTATTTTACATTAAAAATCGCCCATATTATATATTGTCTAATATACAATAATTAGAAATATAAACAATTTTACAAAATTATCATCAAACATTTTAAAAAAATTTGCCATCTTTAAATTACATGCTTAAAATTTTTAAGTGTATTATAGTTAGAATCAAAGTTAGGAAGTTAATGAAGTGTTTGAATGTGAGAAATATTTTTTTATCAAGAACATTAGAAATGTATTACTTAAAACCTAAAACTTTATTTTAGATAAAGATTTTGATTAGTGTATAAAAATTTCCCATTTTTGATTAACCATGCGTTCCTCTAATAAATAATATATTATTCTTCACTCTAATGAATGCTAATATTTTCATCACTAATAAATGATAATTGATTAAAAATGAATAAATAACATGATGAAAATAATTACTACAATGACTATTTTAATAAGTACTTAAACTTAGTATAAGTTATATTTGTATTTTAATAATAATAAATTTCAATTAAAAAAAATAAAAGAAAATAAATAATAATAAAATCTGAAATTATGTGTAAATTATTTAATTTAATTTATGTAGAATTTAGTTTCTTAAAAATAAAATTCAAAATTTTTAATTATGTATATATATATATATATATATATATATATATATATATATATATATATATATATATTAACAATAACACACATCTGATTAATATGTTTATTATAAAGACTTAAAAAAAAAGGTGTTCAACACTCTAGTTACATTGTTAGTTTTTAAGTTAATCTTGAATGGATGATATTGTATAAAGGTAAGTTAATAAAAGTTAACAAATTAAATTTATAGTTTAATTATGAATTTTCAATGAATTTACCATAATTAGAGATTTTGATTAATGGAAATTTCTAATTTAGATTTTAACATGAACGTTTAAAATTTCTAATTTGGATTTTAACATGAATGGTTAAATTTCTAATTTAGATTTTAACATCAAATGAATGGCGGATGGTGTTTAAAAAATTTGAAATGTGTGCCACATCATCATGAAGTGGCGCCAGTCCAGGACATTAGCGCTTAATATAGATATGTCAGCATTCGGCAGCAGTGTGGTCACCACAGGAAAAAACTTATTTTAAGCACATTTATGTGAGGAAAACATGGTGGTGAGGTAGGTGGATAAGATGGCTATGATGTGTTTTAGGAAATAGTGAATTAGAAAAAAAAAGCATGACAGCTGTATAAAACGGCTATGTTTTTCTGGAAATATTGAAAGAAAAGCATAGCCGTTGTGGACTGGAAGAAATAAACAAGGATTGAACTTAGAGAGAAGCGGGAGACAACCAATCCCATTTTGTTGTACACAGCTGAGCAGAAGACGATGCTCTCGAGTCTTTACCCATTGCTTGGCGCCATAGCTACTTTGAATGCCAGCAATATTTCTTCTTGTTTGAATATCTTCCTGTGCATTTCATGCCTTCGGAAGTCTTTAGAGCTGTAGCATCGCCCTGCCTTCTTGTTTGAATTATTCTTCACTTGTGAAGATCTTGTGGTAGTATTGGGTATGAAAATGAAGAAATAGCGTATCTTGAGTGTATGCTCCCGATCGTAATCCTCTGCATCCATTGTGGGGTGGCAGCAAACTTCAAAGCCACTCGGATCCTGTTTGCCGAGAATTCGAGAGAAGCAGAGATGGAATAAATTTTTTCACTGTTTTACACTCCCGGCATGTTTTTTTTTAAGTGTTTTTAACTCTTTTTCAGAAAAATACAGAAAAGAATAGCACCGCTATCAATTTTAGATGTCACTGTTTCTGTACAAACAATTTCACGTACACAACAACGAACTTTTCGTAAGTAAATAGATAAAAACTCCATGGCTTCTAGTTTGGGGCATAATAACACGTATTCCAAATCTTGGCTTATTCAGAATTATGTTGTCTATTTCAATTTACAAACATCAAAATTTATCCTTAATCTTCCTGTGTGAGCCAAAAAGTATGGTGCTTTTTTTACTTAAAAATCAAGAACGTGTTTTTATTAGAAGATGAAAAAACTTTGTTTCCTGTATTTATTTTTCATTTGTAATTTTGTTTTTTAACTATCATTATTGAGATGACATTTTGTGGTGAGATTTTACTCTTTGGATTGTTTTTATTATTTTTTTTGTTTCTTCATTTTAATTAATTAATTTAGTATGACGTTATTAAATTAAATTTTAAATAATTTTTTGTGGTTTTGTTTTAATTATAGTTATGAGAAACAATGTTTCTATATATTTTTATGGTATTGTTTTGAGTATAAAATATAAGTGTTTTTGATGATTTGAAGAATTAAAGCTTATTTAAATCAATTTATATTTATGATTAAGAAGAATAGTATACTTTGACTGAAAATATAAATTTTGTTTTGAATTTTTTAAATAAATTTTAAATTTGTAAATTTATTTTATTCATAAAAAATGTGTTTCTAATTTCCTCGAGATGTGTATTTGTTAACTTTGAATATTTTAATGTATATTTTCGGATGATTTTTATATAATAAACTAATATTTTCTAGTTATATATTTTTGTTAAAATATATTTATAATTTAGAGAGGAATGGGGAGTGGGATGGGGAAACGAGAGGACATAGAAAGATATAGAGGGGGGAAGAGGGGTTAGGGATAGAGAGAGGTAGCAAGAGGAGGATGAGAATGATTTAAAGGGGAGTGGGCATGATTTAAAAGAGGAATGGGGAGTGTGAGAGAGAGAAGGATGAGGGGGAGAAAGACGAGAGAGGGAGGGATATGGAGAGAGGGAGGGAGGGAGGGATATGGAGAGGGTGATGGAGAGAGGGAGGAGGGAGGGAGATGGAGAGGGATCGATCGAGGAGAGGAAGGTAGAGAGTGAAAAATGGTGGAGAGGAGAGGGAGAGGGAGAGGGGGAGATAGGGGAGAGAGGTGGGGAGAGAGAGAGATAGGGGGGGGAGGGAGGCGGGGAGGAGAGAGGGAGGGAGAGAGTGAAAGAGAGCGGAGGGAGAGGGAGAGAGGGAGATGGGAGAGGGATCGGGGAGAGAGAAAAAGGAGGGAGGTAGAGGGAGGGGTAGAGAGAGGCGGAGAGAGAGAGAGAGAGAGAGAGAGAGGGAGAGGTGGGGACGGGGGGGAGCGGGACGGAGATGGAGGGAGAGGGAGGTAGAGAGTGAAAAAGGGGGGGCGGAGGGAGAGGGAGAGGGAGATGGAGAGGAGTTGAGAGAGAGAGAGAAAGGAGGGAGGTAGAGAGAGGCGGAGTGAGAGAGAGAGAGAGAAAGAAAGAGAGAGAGAGAGAGAATTGGAGATAGGTTGGTGGGAGGGGGGATGGAGAGACGGGGGAGGTGGAGAGAGAGAGAGAGAGGGAGGATGGGAGGGAGATGGAGGGAGGGAGGGACGGAGAGAGAGAGAGAGAGAATGCGTGGGGGCGGGGGGGGGCGGAGGGAGAGAGGGGGGTGGGAGTGGGGAGGTGGAGAGAGAGAGAGAGAGAGAGAGAGAGAGAGAGATACTTGGGGGGGGCGGAGTGGGGGAGAGAGAGATGCTTGGGGGGCGGGGGTGGTGGGAAAAACAACATCATGCAGGAAAAACCCATGCCAAGACGACAAGGAAGAGAGAGAGAGATACTTGGGGGAGAGGGGGCGAGAGAGAGATACTTGGGGAGTGGGGGGGGGGAGAGGGGTGAGGTGGAGAGCGAGGGGAGAGAGAGGGATGTGGGGGGATGGGGGAGGGAGGGAAGGGACGAGAGAGAGAGAGAGAGAGAGAGAGAGAGAGGGAGAGAGGGAGGGGAGAGAGGGGAAGAGAGGGAGAGTGGGAGGGGAGGTTGAGGGAGCGATGAAGAAAGAGAGAGAGAGGGAAAGAGACGAAAAACACGCACATCCCCTTCCTAGAAAATGCCATGCCAAGACAATAAGGAACCACATGCAATGCCATGCATGCTAAATCTAGCACGAAATACATACTCAAATTGATACCTTCCAAGAATCATATTGTAGCTACTTCATTTGTGATCCTCCTTGCTTGCTTCATCATTTCTTGCTTTCTTGCCTTTATTGCTCCAATGCCAAAAATGCTCCAAAAAACACGAGTGTCCAAGAGTGAGGGGGAAGGGAGAGAGAGAGAATTAGAGAGATCTAAGAGAATTGAACTAAAAAAAGGCACCAGCGATCCTCATAACCCTTTTTATATAAGAGGCCTCTATTTTCTTCATTTTTCCAAGTAGTTTCCTACATTTTTCCTCCTCACATCAACTTGTGACCTTTCATGCTCCTTTTACTTGCTAATTTCCATTATTTTCATAAATAATTGTGCCAAATATGCCATTTTGTCTTTCCAGAGAGCTTTCCCTTTTCCTTTTCCAATTTCCTTAGCCATAATAAACCAAATGAACACCTTCAGGATGTTTTGTAAAATTCATCTTGGAATAAGTGTCCACATCAACCATGGTTTCTATTTTTAACACTAACATGGAATTTTCATGAAATTTGTTACAAAATCTATGTTATTCAACCCAAAATATTCTAAACCTATGTCTCTAAATACATTTATCAAATGACTCAAGGGATGGTGAATGCTTATTGAGAATGTGTACGAGGGTTTATCTGTGGCATATCTACTTCAATAAACACCGGTAGGGGTTCTCCTCCTATTTTGAATACAATGTTTTTGCATAAGAAAGGATTATATGTGGTAATATATATTTTTGGAATTTGGAACAACAAATGTCGATCAAATTTGAAATTCTGGTTTATCAAAATTTATAGGTCTAGAGGAATATGAGTTGCATTTTAATTTTATGTACGGAAATTTGTCAAACCCAGAGACATAGTGCTGAAAACTTGATGCGGAAAACCTAGCTCATACAGATTCTTGTAAGGAAAATGTAAGAAACATGCATTAAGATTGATGATAGGGACAAGGATGAGCATTTCTAGCTTAATGAGAATGCAAATGGATTTTAGTAATTTCTACGGAAAGGCGAGGATCGAGAGGGAGTTGAAAATTCCCTACAATCCTTATATCAAAGGATAAGTACTTCATATCTTTCTTAGATGATTATTACCACTTTATTATTCAATCAACCTCTTGTCTTTATATCTTTTACTTGGTTATAATCATTTATTCCATCATCTCCTAATTAGGTTTGAAGGCATGTCCTAAAAGGTTTCCAAAGGAAATAATTCTGAATAAAATGGAAGCAAAAAAAAATTGTGGCAAGAGGGATTGAGATAGATTAGAGCATAAACACAATAATATTAATTTGTGATTGATATGGAGAAATGACATATATATATATAGAACCATTCATATGGCTAAAAGAGATTCTATTTTAAAGGGATTCAATAGTGAGAATGCTGTTGGAGGGTGCAACCTATGAAATTGAGAGAGCCTCTCATGATAATGAGGAAAATAGGCTCCTAGGGATGTGGGTTTAGGTCATTTTCTATATGTGGAACATAGTTTATATCACCAACGACCATGGATCCAATGGACCCACTTGGGGTCATTCCTCTACAATCTAAGAAGAAACGATGTGGCTTCGAAGTACATTGCAATATGTATAGAGATCATGACTCACCATGGAAATTTCGAGGAAGCGGAAAAAAGTCAAAACTACTTGGGATATGTAGCACGGATGTGCTGTATCATTGATTCCAAGCCCTATGAATATGAGGAGGAAACATGTGCAAGTTTGGAATGATGCCATGAATAAGGAATATCAATCCATGATGAATGATAATGTGTGGGAAATGGTGTCGAGACCTAAAGGAAAGTTAGTGTTGACTTCCAAGTGGATCAACAAGATGAAGCATGTGGTGGGTATTAGCATAAAGAATTAGAAAGTGAGATTCTCGTGAAAATGGTTCTCCCCGAGAAGAGGAATAGGACTATCGAAGACATTTACTCTAGTTGCTCGAATAAATAAGGCTTTGACGCAAATAGTCACCTCGGGCAGTATTACTAGATTCATGGATACCTTATGAGTAATGGTTTCACCAACGGTGATGTTGATCCAATTATTTACTTCTACAATTCATTTGTTAACGTTGAGCCCTCTTGTTATGCGAGAATTTATTACTTTAAGTGGTATTTTCCCTAGACTTGATGAGTGGTCTAGAACGAGAAAAAAGGAAATAATATAATGTTATCCTTAGAGGAATTGAAGAATGAGAAGTATATTACTTGGAATCTATCATAATATTTACTCCTCACTCAACTTGTAATCTCCAATTGTAGCTCCAATTTCTATATTTAGAACACAACGCATCTGATCAAAACATGCAAATATTTTCAACATGTAGCATTATCCAATTATTCTAATCAATATGAGAAAAGGGTTGAAAAATATGAATGTAAACATGACACATAACATATATAGAAAATGATATACTCTTTGTATTAATATTAATAGGATAGAGTTCCTGACCAATAATAGTAGTTGATCTTATGTTATCTCCCAAGTTGACTTGGCCTTCCTTGCTAAACGAAACTACACCTCAATGTTACACTAATGCATGAAGATGATGAATTTCTTAGATTAAAGGCACCAACAAGAAGGCATTATAGGTATCCAAAAGCCAACCCTAATGTTATAGATGGTTGTATATTTGTAGGAGAGTGCGGTAGTTTTCGAATTTATATCCATTTATGAATCTGATTGAGATCCACTCTTGATGGGAGAGATGAGCTCAATAGATAAGATATAAAATATCCAAGGTAGGATTAGAATGGGATTCAAACTTCTTATCGAAAGGTAAATGGTTGAAATAACTCCTATAAGCTTATAGAAGGAAGCTTCGGGATTATATTTAATTTTCCAAATTTATAGACTCGGTAAACACCTAGCAAGGGAAAGCACATCGGTGAGTGCGAGTGCATAATGGAAGTAACCAGTGGTGAGCAGAGGGTCCCTACGGGGATAGCATCTCTTGAGCCTTCGACAAGCACATTTTTGAAAGCGGTCACCCTCAACTCCCAAGAACTTGGTAGATTCATGGTTAGGTATTTATGTAGGGATGATGAGAGTGTTCGTGGATGTTGATTAGTCCATTTACGGACCTATTGACTAGATGCACAACAAAATGGTATATAAAAAAGATCTAGCCTAAGGTGAAAAGTTAAAAATTTTGGATGATCATTGAATTGTTTTACCTTATGACAAGTCTTCATCGAGAACATTTGGTATAGATCGTCATCTATTACGATACATTTCATGATGGTATCTTTGTTCCAGTGGAGGGATATCCATTCTCATGAAATAAGCTAAATCTATATGTCAATGATAAAAAACCATGTCCGGAGATGAAAAATCATGGATGCATGATTAGATATTTGTATTACCATAGCCATCATGCTTTTTAATATTGCATTAATCTTGAAACGCATCCCTAATGGATGGAACTAGATTAAGTATTCTCTTAATATGGTCGCTCGATCCTCAAATGTATGAGTCTAACCATGCGAATAAAGGATCCAATTTTGAACATGGTAGACACCATGTTATTACCGACCATTGATGAAAGTCATTAACATATTCGGTAAAACGATCGATGTTGTTAATGGATGCGAAGATACAATAGTACAATCGATATGGTGTGCATGAATGAGTTGAAGTTGAATACCACACATAATCTATCGGTCGAAGGAAAATAATAAAAACCTATCGAGAGTGAGGACACTTTCAATTTATGTATGCATGCACCAAAAGTGCGAACGAAGAGTTTTAAGTCAAATTCCTAGATAGTGAGTTCATCTTGACATGAAACTGACTCTTCGTAGGAGGGCCTTGATGTATCCCCCATCGATGACATGAAATGGGTATCATGAATTTGAAGACTAGAATGATGTTGATGCGAACTAGTTCGGGAAAGGAAGACTTGAATGTGGGCTTACGATATTGTATCGAGAGATGAGCTGAAGGACTTCTCTTAAACCTGGATGGAACTAAATGAATTTCGTAGCATTGACCCAAAACAAAAAATGCGAGCTTTGAAACAATGCTGATGAACCCAAAGAAAATAATATTTCCATCCCAAAAACCATGGATATGAAGTGGAAGAGTGTCATGATGAAGAGAGATGCTTCCATTAATAATTGGGTAATCCCATTCCCATTTAACAATTGCAAGTCAACACCATATTTTTAACAAGCTTGAGAGGATACCATATGCTAATTCTTTAACTTCATCTCACGATAGATCCTTTTGAGTATTTTTAACAAACCCTAAGAAGGAGTCGTTTTTTCATGTCATGCTCGGCAGGTCCATCATTGTTTAATGTTTTTACAAGTCTATTGAGTGTCTAACTGCGACTACTTTTCATGTTCGAGAAGTGTGCGAAAAGAGAGTCGAAAACTCCGAGTTGGTTTTCTAAATAATCTCTTGTATCCACCTTTCACATCTCATTCATCCACATATACAGCAGTGCTAGATTTCCCACCAATGGTTCTCTGTGAGAAACCAAGGAGCTCCCACCCTCTAGGGGTGAACATGATCATAGAATTTCTTTGGTCCTAGGTGATCGGGCACCAAATACCCACTCATATCGATATTCTTTTTGCAAAAAATAATGAAATTGAAAGAATAATCAAGCGAGTTCTACAAGCTAGGTGTTATTTTCCACAGCACCAACCCTACTCATCTCCCACAATCATGGTTCTAGAGAAATCAGGTAAATGTTGCATGTGTCCTAACTTTAGGGCCCTTAACAAGCTCACTCTCAACGATAAATTTCCTATTGAAGTAGTTGATTATTTTCTTGATGAACTACATGGTGGTAAATTTATCATCAAGCTCGACCTACGCTCCAAACTATCACCAAATACGCATGAAGGAAGATGACGTACCCAAAACAACATTTTGAACTCATGAAAGCCATTATGAATTCTTGGTCATGTCATTTTTTCATTGTAATGCTCCCTCCACTTTTTAGAGCCTCGTGAACCACCTTATGGAACCTTGTCTAAGAAAATATTTCCTAGTCTTTCGATGACATTCTCATTTACAACATCGCATGGGAAAAACACCTCCCAACATGTTGGCCGGATATTAGATTTTCTCCAAGATCACAAATTATTTGTCAAATTATCTAAATGATCTTTGGAATGGAAGAATTAGAGTATTTGGGACATATTGTTGGATGTGAAGGAGTAAGGGATGATCAAAGAAGATTCGGGAAATGCAAGATTGGCCCCAACCAAAAATCTTAAAGAGTTTGCGGGGATTCTTGAGTCTCATGACTACTATCACGAATCTTTCGACGATTTTGGATGGATTTCCCAACCACTCGCTAATTTTACGAAGGAAAATTCATTCATCATGATTGAAGCAACTCGGTAGGCCTTCTTGGCTCTCAAACGAGGCCATGGGATCCACTCCATATTGACCTTCTCGACACCAAATAACATGGGTTGAATGTGATCTCCGGGTATGGGCATTGGTGCGATATTAAATACGAAGGTAGACCATTGGCTTTCACCGGTCAACAACTGATAGCAAGCATCTGCGTCGATCGACATATGAGAAAAGTATGACCATATTAAATGAAGTATACACTTGGTGACCATACTTATTGGAGACATTTCCAAATTCGCACTTACCATAATAGTCTAAAATATTTTCTGAAACAACGTCTGTCATCGCCACCAAAAAAAATAAATAGCTTTCAAAAATGTTGGGATATGATTATGGAGATAATTTACAAAAAATGGGCATTAGAATGTGGTGATTGATGTCGTATCACAAATTTGAGGATGAGGGCACCCTTTTATCACTCTCTCTACCCCAACCATATTGGATTGAATAAGCCCTACATGGATGGTTATCCCACCCTCTTTTCCCAATTAATTAATAACTTAATATTGCATCTTAATTCCTCAACATACTACTCTTGGGATGATGAGGTTCAACGCGTTACAATGATTAGATAGTGTTCTCCCCAAACTCGGCTCTCGAAACCGCATCTTGGACAATTTGTGCTCCTCTTTGGTAACCATACATTTTGGCTTACATAATACTTATGCACGTGCACACCAATGTTTGTTACTAAATGTGATGTATGTCGGTGCGAAAAGGAAGAAATGATAAAACCACGAGAACCTTACAACCTTTACCACCCTCGACACGTCATAAATTGGTCACGGAGTGATGCCGAAAACGTGTGGACCTCTTCCGGGTAAATTTTTTTTTTTTGTGAAAAAAAAAAAAAAAAAAAATTCTGACCTTTAACACGGGCTACTTACGCTTTGCTTGCCCACGGATCTACGATCCTTCCTCGGCTACGATACCAATCTGTTTGTAAGGCGGAGGATTCAATCACATAAATAACGCGAATATTTCACAGTATTGAGCTGTTGCTCTTCGATTAATCATGAAACTAAGATCTTGTAAAACTCTCTTAAAGCAAATGAACTAGTGAAGGGGTATTTAATCTAATAACATGCACACATTTGTCACTCATAGCTGAACTTGATCAACTTGCTTAACTCCTTTATCTAACTCACTCACCAAATCTATACGTAACTCAACTCAACTCATTCACCTAACTATCGCTCTAACTTTTGCATGAGGAGACGATTATATATTTTAACGGATCCGAGTTCGGTCGACTTGAGAGACAACTCTCACAATGTGAAGTAAGTTTCTAGTTCTAATGTCGATATTATATTAATCTTTTTTGTGAGTTGCAGGAAAAATATTTTGGAGGAAGATTGCCTTTTATTCATCTCAATGTGGTGATGTTTTTCTTAATCAGAAATATAGTATCGGTATACGATGATTGATTACAAATCTTCTTCCGGTGTCTTGTTTCATATCTTTCTATTCATGAATGTGTTACTTTTCTAATGTTAGATTGAATCTATCCTTACGGAAGAATTTTTAATACAATACCGGGGAGCATATGGTATTTGATTCAAAAAGCTTGATCGATTTTATATGGTATGTGAAAATTGAAGTATGATTGTGGGCGAATGTTAAATGCTTTTTGATTGAAGAGACACATGTTTAATTCATTGATTCCTTCTGCGAAATGATACTTGGCACCGGAAGTTTTAGCCTACGAGTTTATCTTCGGTTCTTGGTATTGCAATCGAGAGGACTTTCTATGAGAAGAATCTTCTAAGTTCTTACTATTTAAATCTCTTACTCATATACTTCTTTTAGTTCATACATATGTAGGTGTGTCTTGTTGAGTCAGCAGTGCAATATTTTCTAACAAAATAAACTTTACGATCGGGGGAAATTGTCACGTATGAGGACCCCACACAATCTTTGCTTGGAAAGCAGAGATCTTGATAATATGCATTAAATGTAATAATTTGAACAACGTATTAAACGAGAAATCCTCGAGATGTGAGTCAGAAGGAACATGATAAGCATTCTACGGCCCGAAAATTCTCTCAACGGTACAGTGATGATAAAACGAGAATTTTGTAGCGAGAGAAAGTGATGAAATAAGCGCATAAAGAAGATTTGAAGGAAGCGGAATTATATTATTCATTCTACATACGCATCTTTCAACGCTCTTCTCATGAGCTTTACCCTACCCACTTCATGCTATGCAACAATGGCTATCGGAAGTAACTCTTGAAGACATCTGCCTCGGTATGTTTTGGGAACATTTTGTTTGTATTTCTTTGCGATGGTTATGCTTTTCTTTGTGACGGATCTAAAGGGATATTAATGCGGCCATGTCATTTTAGATCATTCGGTTCTAGACTATGTTATTATTTGTTTAATTCATGAAATTTTCTCCATGTGTTGATGTGCATCATGTGGTTTGCCATGTTTGTTACGATTTCTTTCACAAGAATCTAAATGAATAAGGCGATTGATCTAAAAATTAGTTTCAGCTGACGTCGAGCAGAATTTAAATGATATTTTTATTATCTGTTTATATATTAAGTTGTTGCATATCTTTGTTGCGATGAGTAAGAAGTGGAGTACAAGCCGAGGGATGCATTTTTGCCATACTTACCATAATTTTGTAGCAAGCAAGAAGAGAAATTACATTAACCTATTCATTTAAGATACATGCGGTCATTGTAGTTTCTACGAAATTATTGTCCTTTTCTTAGTGATTCACCTATGTTGTCGGGCTACTTTCTCGGTTGTCTAAAGTAAAATTTTCACAATATCTATTGAATTGAATTTAAAAATTATTATAGTATTTTATTGCATATGGATGTTGTTTGTCTTAGTATTATGAATTTCATTTCAAATCATTCTTTTACGCAAATATTTGGTTAGGGTAACTTGGCTAGCTCAAATTCCTGGTGCTACAGGATTTATATGGCTCTAGGTTTATAAGAATCCATAGTATTAATTTATGGTATTCAAGTGGTTATAAGGAAAAAAATATTCGACTAAACTTGTCCAGGATAACCGGAAATAATATCTTTAGACACCACTACTTTTCATATTTCACGATAATAACACTAATATCTTTATCTATATGAAACTATTTGAAATATAGTATCTATCTGAAACTCACTCTAAAAATTTCCAAAGTATTCCCTTTAACAAGAAAATCAAGCACATATCTTGTACGGAATATCTAAAAACATAAACCTTACCCGATCCTTTATTAAATTAGATATAAACGTAATTCTAATGACATCATACAAAACCTAAAAATATAAACACACTAATAGTTAAGGTCCATAGATGTGAAAATGTGATGCACAACGGTCATTTGATATGTATAAGTCGTGGCCCCATTTTTCTTCTAGGAAGCTAAATGTGTGTTAATGGAGATGCAGTTCTATATGTTCAAAAGTTTTACATTGAAGAAATGTCAAAGAAATTAATGTGATCGAATGAGAGTGCCAATCCATCTTAAATGAGTTGACGATGCAATCACGACTTGTTGTGTACATCGTATGTGTCATCAATAGTACTAGCAAGTTGGTGTAGCTCTTTTGGTAGTGGTTGTATTGCTTTATTGCTAATTCTAGTTAATTTTCTTTGTATGGCTAGATTAATTTGTTTGTAGATTATTGTTTATTATTATCTTTTTGTGTAATTGAAGCTAAGGGCATCTCACAGGATGCTCTTTTCCTTCCGATCTTAGTGGCCATTGCGCTCAACCCTGTATTAAACTCCCAAATGTGCTTGCTCTACGGCTCAACATTAGCAGAGTGTTTTTCGGTCAATATTGTTCACATTGGCCAAGTATCTGTCTTCAAATGGCTCTAAGCCCTTACTCTACGTATGCTCGTTCTGTTTGGATTTTTTGAAAGAGGCATGTAATCGAGGCTTTGACCCACGATACTGGTTACATCGGCGGTGGCCATAGAATAACACTATTAACTTACGGTTTACCCTAGAGTACGGAATCGCTCTATAAAAGAAATTTATGAAGAAAATGAAAACGATGGTCCATACGTAGCAGTTATTACTTGTGTGTGTTCTCACAGACGGAACTCACAAATTCATCATGGGGAAATGCTGCGTTACGTGCGGCCAATTAAACGGAAGATTCGAGCGGATCATGTACCAAAGAGAAGAAGAATTAACCAGGAGAATTTGGAAAATCTTGTGATTAGCCTTCCATTTTGAAAGCGATTCCTCCCTAGCCCATAATCGAGTCGTGGTTGGGAAAAGAGATCTTCGGACGAGAACTGAAGACAACGAAGGCGGCGGCCTCCTCGATTTCATTGAGGACCACGGAAACACACGAGGTCGCCTTACCTTATTCAACAAACCATTCATACATATTGGTTAATGATGTGTCTTACGGCAAAAGCAATACAAAGTGCTCATCCTCCGAGAGTTCAAGGTGCGACGAAAGACGAACTTTTCTCAAAGATATATTTGGAGAATATTGAAAACCACACGGCATAAAAAATTACCCACTATCAAACAGCCGTAGCATTCGGAAGGAAATGGATGACGGGATGGGACGTATGGACGATCAGTGGATACCGAGGTTGACATGCACGGGTCTCGTGCCGAGACCCATTGATTCCTCTTAGGATGGCTAGTTTTTACGGTGCTACTGCTTTATGGTTTTTTTGGAAGTATGTGAACTTATTTTATGTTATATGCTTGAACTTATTGCAATAGTAGGACAATTAGCTAATGTGATATATAAGAAGGAAAGAATAATTTCAATTTTGACGGTTTCTAATGCACTCGAGATGGCAGCCAGGGCCTTTGGTTTCCTACGAGCTGAGGTTGAGGCCATAGTGAGATATTATATTGTAGCTTGTCCTTCAATTATAATTAGAAAATAGAAATGCACCACCTAATTTACAAAAAAAAAAAAAGCTATAAAGTGTCACCATAAGAGCTAACTCCATTGAGTTAATTTTTTATTAAGTTAAAAATAAGGGCTTGCATGATTATATATTTCTGAGATTATACCATTATGTTGAAAAGTTTTTTTAAAAATCAATGCCTATTATACAATTTCAAGGACTTCCATAACTCCTCGCATAATTCTTTAAAAAGTGCTAGCTCAATGGAAGAGCACCATGCAGGAGGTTGGTGGTTCGATTCAACTCTACCCTAATATAAATTATTCAATGATATTGTAGATTTTTTAATTAAATAATTTTATATTGATTTATTTTTAATGGTGAGATATTTTTTTGGATTCATTGTTTTATATTGTCTCTAGAAAGAAAATAGATAGGATTAAAGACATTGTTTCCATAAGAGTGATATGTCTTTATAGAGACAATTTTAAGACGATAATTTGAGACAATTTACCCAAAAAATTGTCTTAAAACTCCCCTTTGTGTTGTAGTTCTACTATTGCCTCTAGAGACAAAAAAATGGCTTGTCTCGGAGAGACAAAAATGTTTGTGTTATGTATTGCATTTATAGAGACAATTTAATTTTAAGACAATTTAATTTGAGACATAAGCTTAAAGACAATATTTAAGACAATGCAAAGTTTTCTTTTGTCTTAAGTTAAGACAATTTACTGGTGTCTTAAATATTGTCTTAAAACCCCCCTTTATGTAGTAGTGCTAAGTTGACTTTCTTTTCCATGAATCATTGTTATGGTAGTAAAAGAATTGTAATTTAAATTAACGATGTTATAGCGGGGAAAATTTTGTAGTTAATATTCGCAAGTGGGTTAATATTCCATGTGTTTTCCAAAAAAAAAGTTGGCCAATTTCTATTTTTCTAAAAATGAATTTATATATTTTATAATAGGTATTTTACATTAATTAGAAATATATCAACAATTAATGTAATAAAATATTATATATATATATATAAATATTTTTTATATTGTCTAATGTATAATAATTGGAAACATAAACAATTTACAAAATTATCATCAAACATTTACAAAATTTTCATATTAAATTACATGCTTAAAATTTTAGGTGTGTTATAGTTAGAATCAAAGTTAGGAAGTTAATGAAGTGTTTAGATAACAAAGAAATATTTTTTTATCAAGAACATTAAGAATGTATTACTTGAAGTAAGCCTAAAACTTTATGTTAGATAAAGATTTTGATTGGTGTATAGAAATTTCTACATTTTGATTAACCATACATTCACTCTAATAAATAACAATATTTTCATAATAACTAATGATAATTGATTAAAAATGAATAAATAGCATGATAGAAATAATTACTACAATCACTATTTTTTATCAAACTACTTGAAACTTGAAGTGTAAGTTATATTTGTATTTTAATAATAATAAATTTCAAATTAAAAAAAAATAAAAGAAAATAAATAATAATAAAATCAAAATTATGTGTAAATTATTTAATTTAATTTATATAGAATTTAGTCTCTTCAAATAAAATTCAAAAAAGATTTTCAATTATATATATATATATTAACAATAATACATATGATTAATATGTTTGTTATAAAGACTAAAAAGGTGTTCAACACTCTAGTTACATTGTTAGTTTCTAAGTTAATCTTGAATGGATGATGTTGTTAATATCAAAAAGATAGTTAATGAAAGTTAACAAATTAAATTTACAGTTTTAATTATTAATTCTCAATGAATTTACCATAATTAGAGATGTTGATTAATGAAATTTCTAATTTGGATATTAACATGCGTGGTTAAAATTTCTAATTTGGATTTTAACATCAAATGAATGGCTGATGGAGTTTAAAAAATTTGAAATCTGTGCCACATCATCATGAAACAACGCCAGTCCGGACATTGAAAACGGCCATGAACCATGTCAGCATTCGGCAGCAGTGTGGTCACCACAGGAAAAAGCATTTTAAACGCACATTTATGTGAGGAAAACATGGTGGAGAGGTAGGTGGATAAGATGGCTATGATGTGTTTTAGGAAATAGTAAATTGAAAAAGCATGACAACTGTATAAAATGGCTATGTTTTGTTCTGGAAATATTGAGAAAAAGCATAGCCGTTGTGGACTGGAAGAAATAAACAAGGATTGAACTTAGAGAGAAGCAAAGCCAACCAATCCCATCTGCGGATTGTTGTGCACAGTTGAGCGAGTCGATGCTCTTGAGTCTTTTCCCACTTTGAATGCTCTCTATTTATTCTTGTTTGAATATCTTCTATTGCATTTCCTTGCCTTCAAAAGTCTTTAGAGCTGTGGCATCGCCCTGTACTTTTACACGATATTTGAATTATTTTTCACTTGCGAAGATCTTGTGGTAGATTTGCGAGTAGCAAGTATTGGGTATGAGAAGAAACAGCCTATCTTGAGTGTATGCTCCCGATCGGAATCTATCATTCATTGTGGGGTGGCAACCAAACTTCAAAGCCACTCGGATCCCTGTTTGCCGAGAATTCGAGAGAAGCAGAGCTTGCCAATACCACTGATGTGGAAAAAAGATCCGTTCGAAGGTAAGTAGATCGCTCAGTTATGATCCGTTAAGTACATTTGGTTCATAATGTCTTTAATATTTGAGGGTAGATTTTGAATTGTTTCTTCTATCTAGAAGCATTGACAACAGCACGAGGAGGCGAGAGTTGGGCTATTTGAAAGTGAGTTTTGGGTTTTTCTTCTCTCTGGGAGATGACAGGCAGTATGTTGCCAGGTTGATTGAGGAAGGTTTTCGTAGGTGTGTGTGAAGATGTAGGAAGATTAGGTAGAGTCGGACTATGTTGTTAACACAAAACTTTGAAAGATGCTCTTTCATTCCCGGTATTTCTCTTGTACTTTATATTTAGTTGCTAAAGAATTTATGTTAGTATTTTTTTATTTTTATTTTTTTTTCTTAAAGAATTTATGTTATATTTTATTTTTTGCTAAAAAATTTATGTTATATTATTTTTGTTACTCAAGAATTTAGGTAAGAAAAGAAAGATTACAGTAAAACCATCTTGCTGAAACAGATTCTCTCCCTGGAATGTTTTTCTCTGTTTTACACTCCCGGAAAGCTGATTCTCTCCTAGGAAAAGTTTTTCAGTGTTTTACAATCGGGATGTTTTTTAAGTGTTTTCACTCTTTTCAGAAAAATACAACAAAGGCAGCATCGCTATCAATTTTAGATGTCCACTGTTGCTGTACAGAGGCGTTTCACATACACAACACCGAACACTTTCGTAAGTAAATAGATAAAAAAACTCATGGCTTCAGGTTTGGGGCCACTAACTTTGTATTCCAAATCTTGACTTATTCAGAATTATGTTGATCTATTTCAATTTACAAGAAGTCAAAATTTATGTATACAATCTTCAAAAGTTAATAGCTATTTTTATGTGGATATTTTGTAGTTTATTTCTATTCCTGTGTGAATGACCAAAAGTACGGTGTTTTTTTATTTAAAAATCAAAGAACGTGTTTTTTTATTAGAAGAAGAAACAACTTTGCTTCACTGTATTTATTTTCATTTGTAATTTGTTTTTTAACTATCATTATGGAGATGACATTTTGTGGTGAGATTTTACTCTTTGGATTGTTTTTTGGGGGTTTCTTCATTTTAATTAATTAATCTAGTATAGCGTTATTAAATTAAATTTTAAATAATTTTTTGTGGCTTTGTTTTAATTATAGTTATGAGAAACAATGTTTTCAATATATTTTTATGGTATTGTTTTGAGTATAAAATATAAGTATTTTTTATGATTTAAAAGGAAAATTAAGTTTATTTAAATCAATTTATATTTATGATTAAGAAGAATAGTATACTTCGATTGAAGATATAAATTTTAATTTGAATTTTTAAATAAATTTTAAATTTGTAAATTTATTTTTGTCATATAAATGTGTTTCTAATTTCTCATATATTGTATTTGTTAACTTTGAATATTTTAATGAATATTTTCACATGATCTTTATATAATAAACTAATATTTTCTAGTTAATATTATTTTTGTTAAAATATATTTATAATTTAGAGAGAATGGGGGTAGGATGGGGAAACGGGGGGGGATATAGAGAACGATATAGAGAGAGAGAGGAAGGGGGGTTAGGGATAGAGAGAGATGCTTGAAAGGAGGATGGGAATGATTTAAAAGGGGGTGGGCATGAATTAAAGAGGGATGGGGAGTGTGAGAGAGAGAGAAGGATGAGGTGGAGAAAGACGAGAGAGAGAGACGGAGATGGAGAGAGAGGGAGTAGGAGATGGAGAGAGAGAGGGAGGGAGCGATGGAGGAGAAAGAGAGGGAGGGAGAGAGAGAGGGAGTGAGAGGGGAGAGAGAGAGAGAGGGAGAGTGATGGAGAGGGAGATGGAGAGGGATGGAGAGACGGAGGGAGATAGAGAGGGATCGAGAGAGAGGGTGGGAGAGAGTGGAAAAGGGGCGGACGAGGGAGGGAAAGGGAGAGGGAGACGGGGGGAGAGGGAGTGAGGGAGAGAGAGAGATAGGGGGAGAGGGAGGGAGATGGAGAGGGATCGACGGAAGGGAGAGGGAGGAGAGAGAGAGTGAAAAGGGGGGAAAGGGGGAGTGATCGAGAGAGAGGGAGAGGGAGGGAGAGAGTGAAAAGGGGGGGAGGGGGAGAGGGAGAGGGAGAGGGAGACGGGGGGGAGAGGGTAGGGAGAGAGAGAGCGAAGGAGGGAGGTGGAGAGAGAGAGAGAGAGAGAGATATGCGGGGGGGGGCGGATTGGGAGAGGGGTGGAGAGAGAGAGAGAGAGAGATGCGGGATGGGCGGGGAGAGAAAGAGGGAGAGAGGGTGAGGTGGAGGGGAGGGGAGAGAGGGATGGGGGGGGGATGGGGGAGAGGGATGGAGGAAGGGACGAGAGAGAGAGAGAGAGAGAGAGAGAGAGAGAGAGAGAGAGAGAGAGAGGGAGGGGAGAGAGGGGGGGGGAGAGAGAGAGAGAGTGGGAGGGGGGAGTTTGAGGGAGGGATGAAGAAAGAGAGAGAGAGAGGCGGGGAGCGGAAAAACAACTGTCCTTTGGAAAAACCCATGCAGAGACAACAAGGAACCACACATGCGATACCATGCACGCTAAATCTAACGAGAAAACACATATTCAAGTAATTACCTTCCAAAGATGTGTTCTTTAGCTACCTCATTTGTGATCCTCCTTGCTTGCTTCATCATTTTCTTGCTTTCTTGCCTTTATTGCTCCAATGCCAAAAGTGCTCCCAAAAAACTCTAAGTGTCAAGAGTGAGAGACGAGAGAGAGAAAATTCAAGATGTAGATGAAATGAAGCAAAGGCACAACTAATTATAACCCTTTTTTATAGAAGAGGGAATTATCTATTTTCTTCATTTCCATTGGTTTCCTTCATTTTCCTCCTCACATCCAGCCTGGGCACTTTCATCTCCCTTTTAAGTTGCTAATTTCCATTATTTTCATAAATAATTGTGCCAAATATGCCATTTTCTTTCCAAAGCCTTTCCCTTTTCCTTTTCCAATTTCCCTAGACATAATAAACCAAATGACCATAGCAGGATGATTTTCCTAAAATTAAGCTTGGAATAAGTGTCTATCCATGATGGTTGTTATTTTTAACTTTTATTATGTGGAATTTTTACGGGCTGTTACGGAAATCTATGTTATTCAACCCAAAATATTCTAAACCTAATGTCTCTAAATACTTTTATCAAATGACTCGAGGGATGGTTGAATGTGATGAGAATGTATGCAAGTTTTTATTTGTAGCATATGTGCTTCAATAAATACCGATTAGGGAGTTCTCCTCCTATTTTGAATACAATGTTTTGCATGAAAAGTTATATGTGGTAATATCTATTATTTGGAATTTGGAACAACAAATGTCGATCAAATTTGAAGTTATTATGGTTCGTAAACCTTATAGGTCTAGAGGGATATGAAGTTGCAATTCCATTGCATGTACAGAAATTTGTCGAGAAACCCAAGACATGGTGCCGATATATTTTGTACTAATTGGTATATCTTCTTGTTAGCATGAATATGTCTTAGCTTAAACTTGGGCCTTGGTGTGGCTAGACAACTTGATACGAGAAGAAACCTAGCTCATACATTTCTTTTAAGGAAGGAAATGTAAGAAACATCATTATTCGTTGATGATAAGGACGAGGATGAAAATTTCTAGCTAAATGATAAATACGATACAGATTTTGTCATTCCTAGCAAGACGGATACGAGGAGTTGAAAATTCGTTTACAATCCTTATATCAAAAGGATAAGTACTTCATATCTTTCTTACATGATGATTACCACTTTATTATTGATCAACCTCTTGTCTTTACATCTTTTACTTGGTTATAATCATTTATTCCATCATCTCCTAATTAGGTTTGAAGGCATGTCTAAAAAAGGTTTCCGAGTCAATAATTCTGGAATAAAATGGAAGCATTAAAAAATTGTGGCAAGAGGGATCGAGAAAGATTGAGCATAAACACGATAAGAGTGATTTGTGATTGATTGATATAGAGAGAGAGATACATGGGGGGGTGGGGGGGGGGGAAGATATATGGGGGGAGAGAGAGAAATAGAGAGAGAGAGAGGGAGAGAGAGCGAGGTGGAGGGCGGGGGATAGAGCGATGGGGGGGGATGGGGGGGGAGGTAGGAAGGGATGAAGAAAGAGAGAGAGGGAAGAGGGGAAAAACAACGCCCTTCCACGGAAAAGCCATGCGAGAGACAACAAGGAACCACATGCAATACCATACATGCTAAATCTAGCGAGGAAAACACATATTCAAATCGATACCTTCAAGAATCATATTGTAGCTACTTCATTTGTGATCCTCCTTTCTTGCTTCATTATTTTCTTTCTTTCTTCCCTTTATTGCTCAATCACAAAATACTGCTCCCAAAAAAACTCTAAGTGTCCAAGAAGTGAGAGACGGAGAGAGAGAGAATTAGAGATCTAAGAATTGAGCTGACAAAAGGCACCAATGATCCTCATAACCCTTTTTATAGAAGAGCCTCTATTTTCTTCGTTTTCCGGTAGTTTCCTTCATTTTTTTCCTCCTCACATCAACTTTGTGACCTTTCATCTCCCTTTTACGCTAATTTCCATTATTTTCATAAATAATTGTGCCAAATATACCATTTTGTCTTTCAAAGGCTTTCCCTTTTTCCTTTTCCAATTTCCTTAGCCATAATAAACCAAATGAACACCTTGGGATGTTTTTCATGAAGTTCGACTTGAGAATGATGTCACATCAACCATGGTTTTTATTTTTAACTTTTATTACATGGAATTTTCACCAGTGACATTACAAAATCTATGTTATTCAGCAAAATATTCTAAACCTAATGTCTCTAAATACATTTATCAAATGACTCGAGGATGGTTGAATGTGATGAGAATGTATGCAAGGGTTTATCTGTGGTGTATCTACTTTAGCTAAATACAGTGAGGTTCTCCTCCTATTTTGAATACAATTTTTTGCATAAGAAAGGATTATATGCTTGGTAATATCTATTTTTTGGAATTAGAACAACAAATGTCGATCAAATTTGAAGTGTATGGTTTGTAAACCTTATAGGTCTAGGGGGATATGAGTTTGCATTTAATTTTATGTCGAAGGGTAGCCAGGCAAGACATAGTGCTGATATATTTTGTACTAATTGGTATATCTTCTTGCAGCATGAATATGTCTTAGCTTAAACTTGGGCCTTTGGTGTGGCTAGACAACTTGATGCGGAAGAAACCCTAGCTCATGCAATTCTTGTAAGGAAGGAAATGTAAGAAACATGCATTATTTGTTGACGATAAGGACAAGCATGAAATTTCTAGCTTAATGAGAATGCAAATGGATTTTAGTAATTTCTACGGGAAGGCAAGGATCGAGAGAGTTGAAAATTCGCTACAATCCTTATATCAAAGGATAAGTACTTCATATCTTTTCGACATGATGATTACCTCTTTATTATTGATCGACCTCTTGTATTTATATCTTTTACTTGGTTATAATCATTTATTCCATCATCTCCTAATTAGGTTTAGAAGACATATCCCTAAAGCTTTCCAAGGCAATAATTCTAGAATAAAATGGAAGCATTAAAAACAAATTGTGGCAAGAGGGATCGAGATAGATTGAGCATAAACACGGTAAAGTGATTTGTGATTGATGTGGAGAAGGCGTATATATATATATATATATATATATATATATATATATATATATATATATAGAACCATTTCATGTAGTAAAGAGATTCTATTTGAAAGGGATTAAATAGTGAGGTACGATGGAGGGGTGCAACTATCGGAGATTGAGAGAGCCTCTCATGATAATGAGGAGAAATGAGCTCCCTGGGGATGTGGGTTTAGCTCATTTTCTATATGTGGAACATTTAGATGCGAGGACCCATGGATCCAATCGACCCACTTAGGGTCATTTCTGCAGAATCTAAGAAGAAACCAATGTGGCTTCAAAGTACATTGCAATATGTATAGAGAATGCGACTTACCATGGAAATTTAAGGGAGAAAAATTTCCTAAAAACTGCTGGGATAGCAGCAGCACAGTCTGGCACCCATATCGTTGATTCAATCCCTATTAATATGAGGAGGAAACATGCCAACGAGTTTGGAATGATGCCATGACTAAGGAATATCGATCCATGATGAATGATAATGTGTGGGAAATTGTGTCGAGACCTAAAGGAAAGTTAGTGTTGACTTCCAGATGGATCAACAAGATGGAAACTGTCTGGTTGGTGTTAGCATAAAGAGTTAGAAAGTGAGATTCTCTGAAAATGGTTCTCCCAGAGAAGAGGAATAGGACTATCGAACATTGCTCTAGTTTCTCAAAATAAATAAGGCTTTGTACAAATAGTCACCTCGGGCTTGAGTATTACTAGATTGATGGATACCTTATGAGTAATGGTTTCACCAAGAGTGATGTTGATCAATTATTTAGTTCATTGTTGTTAACGTTGAGCCTATTATTATGCGAAATTTATTACTTTAGCTAGAAGGATTTTCCTGTAGACTTAGCGGAAGTGCAGAACAAGAAAAAGAAAATAATATAAAGTTCTCCTTAGAGGAATTGAAGGAATAGGAATTATATTACTTGGAATCTATCATAATATTTACTCCTCACTCGACTTGTAATCTCAGTCGTAGCTCCAATTTCTATATTTACAACTGTGCATCTGATAAAAAAACAAAATATTTACAACATCTACGTAGCATTGTATCGATTATTCTAGTCGATGTGTCGGAAAAGGGTTGAAAAATATGAATGTAAACATAACATAACATATATAGGAAAATGATATACTCTTTGTATTAATATGAATAGGATAGAGTTTTACAACCAATAATAGTAGTTGATCTTGTAGCTATCTCCTAAGTTGACTTGGCCTTCCTTGCCACAGACACTGCCTCAATGTTACCCTAATGCCATGAAGATGATGACTTTCTTAGATTAAAGGCACCAACAAGAAGGCATTATAGTATCCCAAAATCAACCTAATGTATATATGGTTGTATATTTATAAGAGAGAGTGCGACGGTTTCGAAATTTATATCCATTTTTATGAATCTGATTGAGATCCACTCTTGGTGGGAGGATGAGATCAATGAATAAGAGATAAAATATCCGAGGTAGGATTAGATGGGATTCAAACTTCTTATCAGAGGTAAATGGTTGAAATAACCCTAGAAGCTTATAGAAGAGGAAGCTTCGGGATTATATTTAATTTTCCCAAATTTATAGACTCGGTACACACACAGCCGGGGGAAAGCCTATCGGCCGTGAGAGTGTAGGTGAATAATCGAGTAACTTGATGGTGAACGGAGGTCACATGGGGATAACATGCGGTGAGCCTTAAAATGCTTGTTTTTTGGCTTAGGTCACCCTCGAAAACTCAAGAACTTGGTGAATTCATGGTTAGTTATTTATGTAGGGATGATGACAAGGTGTTCGTGGATGTTGATTCATCATTTTACGGACCTATTGACTAGATGCAACAAAATGGTGTATAAAAAGTTCGCGCCTAAGGTGAAAACTCAGAAATTTTGGATGGTGATTGAATTGTTTTACCCCATGACAAGTCTTGATCAATAACATTTGGTATAGATCGTCATCAGCCACAATACATTTCATCATGGTATCTTTGTTGATGGAGGGATACCCATGCTCATGAACTAAGCTAAATTTATATATGCAAATGATAAAAAACCATGTACAGAGATGAAAAATCATGGATGCATGATTAGATGAACGTATATTACCATAGCCATCATGCTTTTAAATATTGCATTAATCCTAAAAGTGCATCCTAATGGATGGGCCGGATTAAGTATTCTTAATATCATTCGCTCGATCCTCCAATGTATGAGTCTAACCATGCGAATAAAAGGATCCAATTTCGAACATGGTAGACACCATTTTATTACCGACCATTCATGCAATTCATTAACATATTCAAGAGAAGCCATCGATGTTGTTAATGGCTGCGAAGATACAATGGTACTGCAATCGATATGAAGATTGTGAATGAATAAGTTGAAGTTGAACACCACACATAATCTATCAGGTCGGAGGAAAATAATAAAAACCTATCATTGAGAGTGAAGACACTTTCCATTTATGTATGGATGCACCCAAGGTCTTGAACGAAGATTTTTTAAGAATCAACTTCCTAGATAGTGAGTTTATGTTGACATGAAGCGACTCTTCGTGGGAGGCCTTGATGTATCCCCATCGATGACATGAAATGGGTATCATGATTTCGAGACGAATGATGTTGATGCGGAACTAGTTCGGGAAGGAAGACATGAATGTAGGCTTGGGAATTTTTGTATCGAGAGATGGTAAGAGGACTTCTCTTGAACATCGGTAGCCTTTGAATGGAATTGGTAGCATTGACCCAAACAAAATAGGAGCTTTGAAACGATGTGATGAACCCAAAGAAAATAATATTTCCCAACCCAACAACCATGGATATGAAGTGGAAGAGTGTCATGATGAAGAGAGACATGCTACCATTAATAAGTGGAGTATCGCATTTTTCCAGAATTTCCCCAACCATTGCAAGTCAACACCCCTTTGTTTTTAACAAGCTTGGGGGGATACCATATGCTTGATCTTTAAGTTCATCCTGCGGATGAATCCTTTTGATTATCTTTAACAAACCACGAGAAGGAGTTGTTTTTTCATGTCATGCTCGACGATTCCATAATTTTTTAATGTTTTTACCAAGTCTATTCGGGGTCTAACGCGACTAATTTTCATGTTCGGAGGTACGAAAGAGAAATTAACTCCAAATGTTGGTTTTCCTTTAAATAATATCTTGTATCCACTTTTCATCTAATTCATCCACATATGAAATACGTATTAGATTTCCACCAATGGTTCTTTGACAACCCAAAGAACTCCACCCTCCCGAGGGGTGAACATGATCATAGAATTCCTTTGGTCTGGGTGATCGAGGGCACCAAATACCCACTCTCATATCAATATTATTTTGCAAAAAATAATGAAAGTGAAAGATAATCGAGTAGCTCTACAGCGGGTGTTATTTTCCTAGCACCAACTCTACTCATCTCCCACGATCCCGCGGATTACTGAAAATCAGAGTAAATGTTGCATGTGTTCTAACTTTTGAGTATAACAGCTCCTCTCAACGATAAATTTGCTATTGAAGTAGTTCATTATTTTCTTCGATATGGTACATGGTGCTAAATTTTCATCAAGCTCGACACTATTTTCAAGCTATCACCAAATACGCATGAAGGAAGATGACGTACCCAAAACAACATTTTGAACTCATGGAAGCCATTATGAATTCTTGGTCATGTCATTTTTTCATTTAATGCTCCCTCCCACTTTTTAGAGCCTCGTGAACCACCTTATGGAACCTTGTCTAAGAAAACATTTCCTAGCCTTTTTTTGATGACATTCTCATTTACAACATCGCATGGGAAAAACACCTCCAACATGTTGACTAGATATTATATTTTCTCAAGATCCATAATTATTTGTCAAATTATCTAAATGATCCTTTGGAATGGAAGAATTAGAGTATTTGGGATATATTGTTGGACGTGAAGGAGTAAAGGATGATCCGAAGAAGATTCGGAAATGCAAGATTGGCCCCAACCAAAAAATGTTAAGGGAGTTTGCAGGGATTCTTGGGTCTCCTGACTACTATCATGAATCTTTCGACAATTATGGATGGATTTCCCAACCACTCGTATTCAATGTTCTCGAGGAAAATTCATTCATCGTGATTGAAGCAACTAGGTAGGCCATCTTGGGCATCGAAACCGAGCCATGTGCTCCCACTCCGGTATTGACCTTACTCGACTTCACCAAACCTTTTGTGATTGAATGCTGATACCTCGGGTATGGGCATTGGTGCGATGTTAAATCAAGAAGGTAGACCATTGGCTTTCACAGTCAGCAACTCAATGGCAAGCATCTAGGTCGATCGACATGTGAGAAGAAATTATGACCATGTTAAATGAAGTATACCATTTGGTGAGCCATACTTATTGGGGAGACATTTCCAAATTCGCACTAACCATAATAATTAAAAATATTTTAAGAGCAATGTATACACATCATCATACAAAAAAATAAATAGCTTTCAAAAATGTTGGGATATGATTATGATATAATTTACAAAAATGGGCTTTAAAATGTAGTGATTGATGTCGTATCACGCAAATTTGAGGATAGAGGGCACCCTTTTATCACTCTCTACCCCAACCATATTGGATTGAATAAGCCCTCCATGGATGGTTATCACCATCCTTGTCATTCTTAATTAATAACTTAATATCAGATCTTAATTCCTCAACTTGCTCTTACTCTTGGGATGATGAGGTTCTTCGTTACAATTATTAGATAGTGCTCTCCCCAAACTACGACTCTGAAACCCACATATTGGAGAAGTTGTGCTCCTCTGCGGCCCCATACATACATTTTGGCTTTCATAATACTTATGCACGTGCACACAGGCTTCTTCTAGATTATCATGAAGATTTCCATTCATACTTTTGTTACTAAATGTGATGTATGTCCCAATTGAAAAAAAGGAAAACGATCGAAGCCATGAGAACCTTAAAACCTTTACCACCCTCGGGTTTTGTGGAGCGAATGTATCCATGGTTCATTACACGTCTCCCGAAGTCTAGCAACAAATGGGTTACTATATGAAGGTTATTGATAAGGTTTCAAAATATGCACATTTTTGCGCTCTTCCACACCCATTTACCCCAAAATGGTGGCGCGATTTTCATGGACCAAATCTTCAAACTACATGGCATGTGGAAAGCAGCCTTACGTCACGACAACACTTTCAACTGATGCTGTGGAAATTTTCAAAGCTCTAGGAAAACAACTCCAGGCGGTCACAACTTAGCATCTCCTCAACCCAGTGGTCAAAATCCTCCAACCCAATGGTCGAGCAAAAGCGATGAGAAAATGCTTGAAGACCAATCTGTGATGCTTCACTTTAGACAAGCAACATAAATAGGTACAACATTTGCCTCTAGCGAAGGGTGTTATAATACTAACTATCATGAAGCCACTAAGTCGATGACAGGGTAGTGTATGGAAAACTCCCACCATCACCAACTGCTTACATCGACGGATGTTCCATACGTAGGAAGTTGATCGGTCCCTCGAAGGCAGGTACTAACCATGATTGCTTATCTCGAAGATAATCTACGTCAAGCTCATAATAGAATGAAGCGGTAGGCCTATCAACATTACGGTGGTCATTTCAAGTAGGTTACTAGGTTTTCCTTCGACTCCAACCATATTAGTAGACCTCTCAAAGCAAATGGTTGTTAGAAACTATGCAAAACTCTGGGCCTTATTAGGTACTTCAACATATAGGAAGTCGCCTAATACAAATAACCCCTACCAAACTACGAGAATCCACTTGGTCTTTCATGTCCTGTTCAAGAAAGTTGTGGGGAACGATTGCATGGGTTAAACAAGTCTTCCGAGAATTTGATGAGGAAGGCTCTCTTGGGGAATCAATCTAGAGTTCCTTCACCACATCTCCATTATGAATCAATTCATAATTCACTACTCCTCCACCTTGGAGCTTCCTAAAACTCGTTTAATGGATACCACAATTATAGGGTTTGATACTTTCCCCCTTTTAATGATTTTGTAGAGGGATTCATGAGTCGAGAACACTTTTTTGCCCCAGCGATGTTTTCAACAAATCCATGTGGTGAATTATCTACGAAAAATAAAATTCTTAACCCTCTCCCGAGGGAGCAAAGTCAATCTTCCTTGTAATAGTAACTACAATCTCAAAGCGATGTTCTCAACTTATAGTGGTTCGATCAACTTATCTCTAATACCACTTATCTGAACCTTCAGGGCTATGATCTAGGAACAGATAATGCTCGGAGAATAGGGAGAGATAATAAAATATGCCCTAAAATTATATTTAGAAAAACCTTGAATAAAAAATACACATAATGAATAACAATATATGAAAATCATATAATCCTTATTAAATGGAGAAATAATATACCCTAAGTTGTGGAGGACCCCCCATGTGTCCTTTTACAAGGTGAGGCTTGTTATTTATAGTATTCTCGATGTGTTCTTGAGCTACGATAGCATGGGTAAATATCATTGGAGGATGACACTTTCCATAAAAATCATAGGTATAGGAAGACCAAATGTAGATTTATTGTTTTTCAAAGTCACTAGCGAGGGGCCTAATTATAGTTGAATTGGAAATGTCAAGTGAAATTCACACCTATAACAATGAAGAAGGGCCTTCGTCGCGTAGCCTCACAGAAATCTAGTTATGCTAAAGGTGAAAAAACCTTGATAGCATAATTTTGGCCCATGGATTATTTGGTCTTCAATATTACCATTAGGTATAATTCATTAAGCTGATAACGAGGATTTCTAGCTTCGACTAAATGCATCTATGACATCCTTTTCCATGAATTTGGGTTTTGGGAAAAAATGGAAGAATGGATAATCATCAACACTCACTACGACTTGTGAGACTCAGAAACAAGGGAACCCATTATCTTGCTTCCTCCTTTTAATGGAAGGAGGATTGAGTTAATCTGTTAAAGGAGCCATGGTTCCCTAAAAAAAAATACGGGTATATGAAAACTTCCTTGAGGATAATCAAATTGCATCTAATAAACAATTTGTAGATGGAAATATTCTTTTGTTTGTATCAATAGTAGAAGAAAGCCCATATTTGAATAGGTACGGGATACTTTATGGTAGCCTTGGCACAAGTATAAATCATACTAAAGTTGCAAATCTTCCTCTTGAATGCTCTGACTGTTATTAAATTACATATTTCAAAAGTATTGGATATCAATGGAGTTCCCTTCGATCTAAATACATGGGTGCTCTACGTGTTAAGAATTCCCTTTGGTATGCCTTGTGGGAGTATATACAAATTTTATGGGTTAAAATTCCCAAGTGGGCTAATATTCCATGTGTTTTCCAAAAAAAAGGTTAGTAGATTTCTATTTTTCTAAAAATGAATTTGCCCATCTTTTATATTATAAAATTATTTTACATTAAATATTATATTATATATTGTCCAATATGGTAAATGAAAAATATAAACAATTTTACAAAATTATCCTTGAACATTTTTAAAATTTGCATGTTAAATTACATGCTTAAAATTTTCCGTGTGTTATAGTTAGAATCAAAGTTAGGAAGCCTATTAAGTGTTTAGATAACAAGAAATATTTTTTTATCAAGAACATTAAGAATGTATTACTTGAGTAAACCTAAAACATTATGTTAGATAAAGATTTTGATTAGTGTATAAAAATTTCTGCATTTTGATTAACCATACATTCACTCTAATAAATAACAATATTTTTCATCACTAATAAATGATAATTGATTAAAAATGAATAAATAGCATGATAGAAATAATTAATGCAATGACTATTTTTTATCAAACTACTTGGTAAGTTATATTTGTATTTTAATAATAATAAATTTCAAATTAAAAAAAATAAAAAAATAAAATAAATAATAATAAAATCAAATTATGTGTAAATTATTTAATTTAATTTATATATAGAATTTAGTTTTCTTAAAATAAAATTCAAAATTTTCAATTATATATATATATATATATATATATATATATATATTAACAATAACACATCTGATTAATATTTTTATTATAAAAACTTAAAAAAAGGTGTTCAACACTCTAATTAAATTGTTAGTTTTTAAGTTAATGTTGAATGGATGATGTTGTTAATATCAAAAAGATAGTTAATAAAAAATAACAAATTAAATTTACAGTTTTAATTATTAATTCTCAATGAATTTATCATAATTAAAGATTTTGATTAATGTAATTTCTAATTTAGATTTTAACATGAACGGTTAAAATTTCTAATTTCGATTTTAACATGAACGTTTAAAATTTCTAATTTGGATTTTAACATCAAATGAATGGCTGATGGAGTTTAAAAAATTTGAAATCTGTGCATATCATCATGAAACAACGCCAGTTCGGACATTGAAAACGGCCATGAACCATGTCGGCATTCGGCAGCAGTGTGGTCACCAAGGAAAAAGCATTTTAAGCACATTTATGTGAGGAAAACATGGTGGAGAGGTAGGTGGATAAGATGGCTATGATGTGTTTTGGAAAATAGTGAATTGAAAAAAGCATGACAGCTGTATAAAACGGCTATGTTTTGTTCTGGGAAATATTGAGAAAAAGCATAGCCGTTGTGGACTGGAAGAAATAAACAAGGATTGAACTTAGAGAGAAGCAGGCAAACAATCTCATCTGCAGGTTATTTGACTTTGCCGTTAAGTGCATTTGGTTCATAATGTCTTTATTTGAGGGTAGATTTTGAATTGTTCTTCTATCTAGAAGCATTGACAACAGCACTAGGAGGTGAGGATTGGGCTATTTGGTAGATTTTGGGTTTTTTCTTCCTATGCAGGAGATGAGATGATATGTTGCCATGGTTGATTGAGGAAGGTTTTCGTAGGTGTGTGTGAAGATGTAGGAAGATTGGGCAGGAGTCGGACTATGTTGTTAACACAAAACTTTGAAAGATGCTCATTCATTGCAGGTATCTCTCTTGTACTTTATATATAGTTGTTAAAGAAATTTATGTTATATTTATTTCATTGCTAAAAAAATTTAGGTTATATTATTTTTGTTACTCAAGAATTTAGGTAAGAAAAGAAAGATTACAGTAAAACCATCTTGCTGTTGGATTCTTTCCAGGAATGTTTTTCTCTGTTTTACACTCCCGGAAATGAGTTCTCTCCAGATATTTTTTCACTGTTTTACACTCCCGGAATGTTTTTTTAAGTGTTTTCACTCTTTTCGAAAAAAAATACAAGAAAGGCAGCACACCACTATCAATTTTAGATGTCCACTGTTGCTGTACAGACAATTTCACATATACAACACCGAACACTTTCGTAAGTAAATAGATAAAAACTCCACGGCTTCTGGTTTGGGGACACTAACTTTGTATTCCAAATCTTGGCTTATTCAGAATTATGTTGATCTATTTCAATTTACAAACGTCAAAATTTATGTACAATCTTGAAAAGTTAATAGCTATTTTTATATGGATATTTTGTAGTTTATTTTTATTAGTATATTGAATGACCAAAAAGTATGGTGCTTTTTTATTTAAAAATCAAGAACGTGTGTTTTTATTAGAAGAAGAAACAACTTTGTTTCAGTGTATTTATTTTCATTTGTAATTTGTTTTTTAACTATCATTATGGAGATGACATTTTTGTGGTGAGATTTTACTCTTTGGATTTTTTTTAATATTTTTTTTTGGTTTCTTCATTTTGATTAATTAATCTAGTATGACTTTATTAAATTAAATTTTAAATAATATTTTGTGGCTTTGTTTTAATTATAGTTATGAGAAACAATGTTTTCAATATATTTTTATGGTATTGTTTTGAGTATATAATATAAATTCTTTTTTTGATTTAAAAGGAAAATTAAAGTTTATTTAAATCAATTTATATTTATGATTAAGAAGAATAGTATACTTTGATTGAAAATATAAATTTTAATTTTGAATTTTTAAATAAATTTTAAATTTGTAAATTTATTTGTCATAAAAATGTGTTTCTAATTCTTATATATTGTATTCGTTAACTTTGAATATTTTAATGTATATTTTCACATGATTTTTATATAATAAAGTAATATTTTCTAGTTATGTATTTTTGTTAAAATATATTTATAATTTAGAGAGGAATGGGGGTGGGATGGGGAAACGAGGGGGGGGATATAGAAAGATATATAGAGAGAGGGAAGGGGGGTTAGGGATGAAGGAAGATACATGAAAAGGAGGATGGAGCCATTTAAAGAGGTGGGCATGATTTCAAGAGGGATGGGGAGTGTGAGAGAGTGAAGGATGAGGGGAGACCAGCCAGCGAGCCTGCAAACCCTTACGCAAATGAACGAAAATAACGCACTCAGCGAGAGGGGCTGTATGGGGAGAAAGGAAATATTTTGGAAAAGTGCAAGATCATGGCTCTACTCCAAATTCTTATTAACGATCTACCAAAGGAAGGAGAAAGCTTCCTCTTAGAAAAATAAGCTCCATAAGAGTGGTGTTGTGAACCCCAATGCAACACCACCCGCAACACAACGATTATACTTATTGAGAAATAACGTTGTGGCGAGAAATTCTTGGCCTCGAGCACGAATGTTGAGAGAAATAGTGAAAGCTCCTTGAGAGGCCTCTCTTGAAAGGCGAAGGAATTCTAAACGGGGAATGCCTTGTGCTAAGCGGCACAACAACTGCAGAACGACAGAGAATGCACGATAGTCCTGGCAGGACCATAAAATCAATAATCAATAACATGTCCTCATATGGCGCCTTGCCCTCTTTTATACAAATGGGAGCCCTCTCACCTTGGGTCCCACTCATTAGGTTTCCTCCACCCAGTAATATTCCTCCCACTATCTCTGTGTTGTCTCTAAAGATGATCTCCACCTCTTATCCCCGGCGTTTTGACTTGGTCAAACTTGACCTTATCCATGAAAATACCCCTTTTCACACATAAATTGTGAAATCCAGCTCCTATGATGATCCTTTTCACATTATGAGGTATTTTATTCATATTTTTATTATGCCGCCGACCTCCTTACCCATTTATAACTTCTAGGTGATAAAAATAAATATCAATATTCCAATTAGGCGCATGCTAAATTTGGAATAATGCCAGGTCCTCCCCTCCCAAATGTTGCTTGTCCTCATGCAGCGCAAGGATAGAACTGGAAATTTTCTCCCCTCCTCTGTTTTAGCATCCACATATGATATGCTCCTCAGGAATGAGATGTTGTCTCATCAGCCAATCTCATAATGCCTCCAAGCATATAACTAAGTTTAGACATATCATCATTAACAAGTAGAGAGTACTCGAGGAGGCAATAAGGAGAAATTGCATCTAAAGGTCCCTTTGAGGAATGGGATCTGAAGTGAGTAGGGATCATCATTCCATGTGGATCCTCCATCCCAAAGCTATCATCCATACAAAATGATCCACCCTCCAAAATAGTAACTCATACAAATCAACCTCCACCTTGAGCTCCTGCCCGATGTGGGCTAAAAATGCGTCATGGAAGACAAAATAGCCTACCCCACATTGTCCTTCTCTCAAATTATGATAAGTGTAGAGTATTTCTTGCTTTTGGGCTGCAAAAGTGTTGCGTCAAGTGGCGAAAGGAAATTGGATCTCCAAAGATCTTCCCTCCAACGTTGTGAATCATGCGGCCCAAACCATCCCATATATGTTGAATAGGAAATCACCATCATGGCATCCAAGTGAGTGGAATACGTTTGAAGATTTCATGTAGAGTGAAAGGTACCAATAGTTTCCCAAGTGGTAGTGGCTCACAGTTTTCCCTATTTGTTGCACAACATGACATGGAAACTCATAGAAAAGTTCTCCCAATGATTTAGGAGAGTCACTGTGATGCTCAGAAATCTCATGGCACACCTCATAAAGAGACAAGTGGTTTGTTGCTTGGTGGCCATATCACCTCCATGCTCCCATTAGAACATGTAATGCAAAATTGTGGCGATCCTCTTTCCCAAAGGATACATCAACCAATGTGTCTCTCCCCCAAACATGCTCCCAAATGAGAACAACGGCAACATAGGGAACCATAATGAGAATCATACTTGCTTTGTCATATGTAGCGAGGAGAAGGACAATGGTCCCTCAAATGAAACCAACGCATTTTCATAAGCTGCAACGAGAAAATGAAATGATGGGTGCTCCACCACTTTCTTTCTACTCCAATCTCTCACAAGTTTGGAGAAAGTGTGTGGTGTATGGTACAAAGTGAGCATGTTAGAAAGATACAACCTCCCCGAGTCCTCCTGAGTAGCCATCACCAATACTTCTTATGGCCTCGAGGGTAGACCATGAAGTATAGAAGGAATAATGCTCCTTTCTTGAGCAATATCACACACACATATATAGTTAAGGAGTTGCACATATACATTATAAAAATCATTATGTAAACAAACAATACCCTTACCACATGTTTTCCCATGCAAATGGAGTGGCTCATAGATGAGTCTCCTCTCAACCTCGAAGAAAAAGAGAGGTGGTTGTGCTAACTCTTCCAAATACATGTATCTCCTCCATCTCCACATGATCCACGCATCTACGATATCTTGATATCTCCTCTTCAAAGCCTTCCCAAATGTACCCCTCTGATGTGGTGTGGTATGCTCTCATAGAATAAGTGTGTTTGAAGAAAAATACTCATGAGCTATCGTAGCAACTTCTCCTTAAGCTTTGAAGCTCTAGATAAGAATATCCTACCATGATAGTAGATGACCCCATCTCTAACTGCATATCCCTCCTCATGCAATGGTCATCCAATATCATGCAAGCGAAAAGATCCTTTTGGAATACTCCACCAATAGTGAAATTCCAATATGGATCTATCCTCCATAATGACAACGTTGATGAACTATCATGAAGATATTTTGTCATGTGTTTGTCCTCTTGTTTGACATCTCCCATGCAGATGCAATTTGGAATGCGCTATCCTTCCCATTTGCTTACGCCCATAGTGTAAATACGAAGTGAGAATGGGTAATGATGATTTTGGGATAATATCTCCCTCCTTCTTGATTCTACCCAAGACTCTCGGTCTTGTACCAAGCTCTCCCAAAGGTCCTCACCCATTTGTGGAATCAATGAGTGGTACCTCCAAATGTAAATCATCCCTCATCATCTGTTGATGCGGTGGTCTCCCTGGTGAGAAATGCCTCCCTCCCATTGAGACATCAACATCGAGAAGTATCTTGCATATATGAATGGACACACTTGTCCCTACCTTCCTTTATGCAATCTAGTCTCCCTCTTATGTGCATCAACCCTGCGAAATAGATGAGGGTGTGCTCCCCATCAAAGGATGTTTGTCATCCTCCCTACCTCCAAAATTGGATCCTCTTTTGAAAAAGGGGTCTACATACCCTCTTGTTCAAGAATATGGAAATAGATGTCTTGCCTGCAACAAGGCATGATACAAGATATCGACCTCCTCGTGGCTTTACGAAGTGGTATTGAGCTCATAGGTTCCTCCAATACATGCAGAGTTTTTTTTGTTTAGGTTTGTTTAGCTCTACCACATGTGTTGCGAATGTTTCTTATCAAATATTTCACAATGTCTTAGTGAACCTTGCATAAGGAAAATTATTTGCATTTTTAAAAGAAAAAGACTCAAATGTCCACCATGCATGAGCCTTACCTCCAAAATGCAATGACTGCAACTTTGATGGCTTCATCTTTGGAAATTTGGTCTTCTTACTGACAGGAGTCTAGCTCCTCCACTAGCCTCTAGTTAAACATGTAAGTGAACCATCAAAAGTATATAAGAAAATCTACTCTTATTTTTATGCTTGCTTCTCTCCACCTTGATCTTGCAAAACTCCGGAAAAAGTGATAAGTCTCTAAACACGGGTTGAGACTCACTCTTGCGAGAAAATCACTAAGATTTTCTCTCTTGAAATTTCTTCTTCTCCTATCTCTCTCATGGAAAATCGGGCATGAGATTGTGCGCTATTGCATCATAGTGTGTGGCTACATGCTCACACTCATCATATAATCAGAGTTTGCTTTAGATTCAAACTCTCTTGGAATTCTACTCTTTTCATCTCTCCTCGACTTCTTGAGATCTCCATGAATGCTCTGCGAAGTTTGAGAAAGAAAATTTGAGAAAGTCTCTCCCTCCTTTCTTCCTCAAATAATGGAGTCTTCTTCTTCTCTTCTTGATAGCATATTGGTGATTCCTGACGGGAAGCCAAGATTATGCTACGATACCAGCTAATATCCCAAAATGGAGATGCGAAGAATACATGAACTTATAAAAATGGTGGTGATACATCAACACATAAAATGTAAGAAGAACCAAATAGGCCACATCATTTGGTATTATAGGGGGAAATAATGTCATCTGAGAATCTTGAGGAAATAATCTCTCAAGTTAGGCAACACAAGCCTCGAGAGAACATGTACATAAAAATGAAGTGCTGCTTGCTACACGAAATGCTCGAAATTTATAAATAGGTGCGGTTTATTAGATGTAGCTATTTTAACTAGGTATTTCAATACATGGATATGAAAATATACGGCTCATACAATGTAGGAGCAAAGCTCTAAACCCTCAAACTAAATTCAAGACGATGGGAAAGGATTCACGAAATATGAAAAAATGGCAAAATGTCGAAGTTGCGGTCCCAAGACTAAGTGGCAGTGTGACTCGAAACTAGATGGAGATGGTTGAAAGATGATGCATAAGCTAAATAAATATACCTCCTCCAATGGATCTTCAAGTGAAAGGCTGAACCTAACCTTTGAATATCTCACCCCTCAACAAACATAAACCCTTACGCAAATGCACATTGAAAATAACGATCGAGGAGAGGGCTAATTTGTAGAGGAGGAGAAAGGAAATATGTTTGCAGATGCAGAGATGCGAAATACACTCCAAATTCTTCCTTAATGATCTCCCAAAGGAAGGAAAGCTTCCTATTCTGAAAAATAAGCTCACAGGAGTGGTGTTGTGAACCGTGCAACACCTTACGACACAACGTTATCGGCGAAATAATGTTGTGGCCCAGAGAATGTGGCCCTCGAACGAATGTGGAGAAATGAAGTACAAGCTCCTTCGAAGGCCTCTCTTGAAAGGAGAAGGAATTCCCTAAGCAGGGGAATTCCTTGTGCTAAGTAACATAGCAACTCTTCTAAACGACATGAGAATGCACAATAGTCCTAACCGGACAAAATCAATAATCAATAACATGTCCTCATATGGGCACATGCCCTCCTTTTATACAAATGGAAGCCCTCTCACCTTATTCACTCATTACTAGGGTTTCCTCCACCAAGGAATCTTCCTCCCCACTATCTGTGATGTCTCTAAAGATGATCTCCACCTCCTATCCCGGCGTTGTTGACTTGGTCAAACTTGACCTTTTCCACATCCTAATTACTTAGCCTTTCACACATGAGGGTGTAGGCAAATCCGGCTCCTATGATGATCCCTTTTCACATTATGAGGAGTTTTATTCCTTATTTTTACTATGCATGGGCCTCCTTGCCATTTATTCAACTTCTATGTGATAAAAACAAAAATCAATATTCCAATTAGCTACATGCTAAAGTTGGAATATTACATGAGTCATCGGATGTGTGATAGGGAGAGGAGATGAGGGGAATATGGCGGAGCTAAAAGTGGGGCCTATGGCATTAACACACGGCGGGATGGTTAACAACGAAGGAGTGAGACAAAGGCCATGGAAGGAGGCTTTGATGACGTGGCAAGGAGGGAGTTAGGGAGTGAAAAATCCATGTCGCAAATCGCAATTGGGAGTCGGGGAGTTTTTTATTATGAAACGAGGGTAAAGTCTAAGCGATGCGAAGTGCGATGTGCGATGGAAGGATAGGTGACGTGGCATGACAGTGGGGGCACCTGCAAATCATAGTGAGAATTTTATTGTTATGAGAAGTGAAGGGTAATGGTTATGACTTGCCGATGTGCAATATGCGATGAGTGGAAGGTGATGTGGCAAAACGAGAGGTGGGGCCACCCGCAAATCGCGGTCGGAAGTTTTGTTATGAGAATCGAAGGGTAACGGTTATGACTTGCGATGTGCGATACCTGATGAGTGGAAGGTGATGTGGCACAACGGAGGTGGGGGCCTTGGGCAAATCCGGTTGAGTGTGTTTTATGAGAAAGCGGGGGTTAAAGGTTAAGGTTAGTGGCTTGCGATGTGCGGTGGGAAAAAAGGTGACGTGGCATGATGGAGGAGGTGGGGGCGCATAGTGCAATCGTGAGCATTTTTTTATGAAGTAGAGGTTAAAGGTTGTAGTCTGCAGTACGATGTGATGAGCGGAAGGTGACTGTGAGAAGGGTGGGTCCCATTTACATGATCAAATGGTGCGGGCGGAGTTAAAAAGAATGTAAGTGATACATTTGGTGATGTGAAAAGGTAAGTGGGTACCGGTAAAAGGTTTACGGAAGATAAATGAATTATGAATGATAAGGTTCATGCGGAAAAGGTGAAAAGTGCTAAGGTTTTATCGCATCGAGGGTTTTGTGAAGGAGCGCGATGGCAACATGTATGGAGTTTTGTGATATGTGATTAACGATTGAAGAAGGAGCCCACACCAATGTTAAGAGAGGTCATGCCTATTATAACGATTTCTTCTCAGGGCCTTCTCCACCTTGTGTGCGGTCATAGGCAAACAATAAGAAGCGGGAAAATAACCGATCTAGCATAGGACACAAAAGCTCGGAGGAAAGGCCTGGACCGGCCTCGTGGACCGAGGATGCTGCCCAGGGGAGGGAGGAGTATGCGAGCGAAAAGAGGAGAGAGGGGGGGAATAAATACGGGATGAAGGGCGAAGGTCGTTTCGAGGAGGGAAAAAATGGGGGAGGGAAGGGTGACGGGGATCACGGGAGAGGTGAGGGGAGGTATGGGCATGAGTAGAAAAGTGGAGAGAAGACACAGGAGGCACGGATAAGAGAGAGGGGGTCATCATGATGGGGAGATGCATGGGAGGATCAAGGTATAGGGATGAGGCGTGATTCCTTGGGAGTGTCTGCAATCGTCCTGGTTTGGAAGCGGTGAGTTATTAGAAATGTCCCACTTTTTATTATTCGCCCTAAGAATGTGATAAAATGAAAGGTCTCTAAAATATTGGGTGAGGGTTATGATTTCTTATTATGGTCAGATTTGAGGTCAATGTTTAGGGACGTTGAAATTCAACATTAGTCGGATGACAATGGAGGATTCTAGAAGACCATAACATTTTTATTTTTGAGCTTCTCTTTATTAATTGAAGCCCTTGAATCAAGGTGTAGTTAGTCTTGTTGTTTTTCATGCACCCCATTCCCCAATCAAAGGGAGGCGATGTGATTTCCATGTTGATCGAAGTGAGACTGTTGCTCCCGGCCCCCATGCCGGTTTGATTTTGAGGCCCCATCAAAGAAAAAATTGGGTCGACATGAACTATCAAGCCATTATAAAAATTAATTATCTTTTAATCTAACCTTCCTTTGCTCATTCTGGATGGGTTTCCTAAGTGGGTTTACAACACAAGGGAATGATCGAGCTTCATTTGAATATTTTATTTTCCTCAACTTGCAATTCATTTGTATTTGAAATAACTATTTTCTTAGCTAAAATGGTCTCGACGGTTAGACTCCATGTCTTATTTTTCATCTTTCTCACACATGGATTTTGGTCTGCTGAAGATGACTTTGTTCTCATAAGCCATATCTTTCGAAAGAACATTAGGAAAAATTTCCCAATTATTTTGTATTCATACTTTCTTCTAGAAGTTTTTCTTTCATTATTATTTTATTAAATTTAAAATTGTAGCATTATGTCGATCATCGGTAGAGGAAGAGAGATGGCTCTAACAATTTTGGGTGAAATAACGAGAAACGAAAATATGATGAATAGATTCTCGAGCGACATTGCATGAGGAATCTAGAGGCTCCTTTGAATACCTTTCTTTTTCAGAATTATCGGCGGTCATGATATTCCCCTTTACTAAGGTCAAGTAAATATTTTATTTTTGGGCGGAGACTACAATTCCATACTTCCCTTCCAGCAACCTACGGGGGGGGGGAGAAGGCCGAGTCAGCGAGAAGGGTCTTGTTTCCTTCTTTAATGGAGTAGGGGTATACAGTGGGATCCCATGCAAAGATGTCTCCTTCTCCCCGCTGCTAAAGAAATGAGTGCCATTGAGCATGCTTGCGAGGTTTTTCTCTATCAATATGAAGATACAAGAGAGGTTTGAGAATAGCCGGTTGATCCGATGATTGTTGTTTTCTTCTCAACACGAAATATGGTTTAGGGGATTAATGCCCAAGTCCCTTAAGATGTAGTTGAATGCGAAAGAATTCGATGGATTGTAAGAGGTGGCTTTCCCATGGTCTTATCTTTCCATATATCAGTGTTGTCACCCACATTTGAGAGGAACTTTGGAGGTGTGATCACGGAAGAAGGGAATAACTTTCTTGCAAAGCAACCAAATGTGAGAGCATGGTACGATGAGTTGGTTGATCGAGGCACCTTGTCTTGGGTACGAGAGGTATTTTACATCCCAAAACTTGCTTCCGTGACTTTTGTCCTGCTAATGAGTCTCCATATAATTTTTTCCTCCAAAGGCCGAGTTGGGAATTTGAGGGAATGTGAATGGCTAAACCTCCATTCTCATACTTATCGGTAACTTGTCTCCATTTTACCAAGTTTAACTTCCTTTTTTATTGCTTTCCTCCTTGCCATAATAAATCTTTGAGGATTGTCTCCATTTTGTTTTGGATCTTGATAGGGCCTTGTAAAAGGAAAATTGATATGAGGCATGGCGGGGGAGATAACAAATTTTATAAGGATCAAGCACCCTTCCATATTGATCCCGAAGGCTCCCAATTGGATAATTTTCCTTTTCATCTTGTATCGAGGGTGATATTCCATATCTCGTTCTTCGGAGAACCCATGACGTGAGGGCATCCCAAGATAATTGAAATGATTCTAGTTCCATTTTATAAGGGACCCAAAATATTTGGGCAATGTTGTGGATGGTGTTACACCATTCATTCCATCAGTATATGAAACTTTTTAGATAATTGATTTGACACTCCTGGGTAATGCATGTCTTCCGTAAGGTATTGAATATTCGGCTACTACACTACTTACTCCTACCATCAATAATGTATCGTCAATTAAGCGGGAATGGTTCATATTCTTGGTCCCATAACGAAATTTTATACATGTGATTAAGCCCACTTTGTGATTGTGATCGGGGCTGCGATGAATATTCTGCCATGAGGATGAAGAGGAAAGGGGATAGGGGACATCCTTGCAGAGGCCTCTAGGGTGGAAGAAGGGACACTGGCCTCCCATTGATAAGGGGGAGAGATCCGGAAATTGAGAGATGCAAGCTGGATGAGAGAGATGTTATCTTCATTGAAACCCATTTTCAAAGGACGGAGTAGATAAAGGAGTGCCTTACTGGCCAAGGCAGCAGATCAAGCTTAAGAAAAAAACCATTTTACAATCTACTCATACTAGAGTGAATGGCTTCTTGAACCGAAGAAGAATGGAAGTCCCGAATTTTCCGGTTGTTGAAATCCACCTTGATTTTCGAAGATAAAATGCAAGAAAGGTTTTTTGATGCGGGTGGATAAATTTTAGTGATGATTTTGTAGGAGTTGCATAGGTATATCGATTGGAATGCGGAGAAGGTGGAAGGGAAAGCTTCTTTAGGGATCGGAGCAAGATAGGTCGAATTTTTGAATCCACCTGTCTTTTTTTTTCCTTTAGCTCCAAATGGATAATTTTGATGAGGTATTTTTTGATTGTACGCCGAAGTTCCTATAGTATTTAATGGAGAATCCATCGGCCGAAGTGGAGATTTGTGGGATGAAGAGTCCATATTGCTTTGATAACCTCATCTTCAACGCTGTTGGTCGGTTAATCGATCTTGTGGACTGAGGTCGATCTCCTAAACACGAGTAATCTAGAAACAAACAACCAAATAAACCTATCTTTCTCTAAACATATGCGATTTACAAAGAATACTATAAAGATGTTAAGAACTTACGGTAAGATCACTTTGCTTGTTCGAATTTGTTGTCCCTCGTGCACTTGAAGAATTATCTTCACAAACACAAGTCACGAAACAAGCAAACATTAAATACTTTTTGTATAGTAAACATAATAAATCATGCTAATCAACATGGTGATCAAAGGAATCCATGAAATAAATAGTTGATTAACGACTTATTGAGAAAAATGAATTCATTTGTATTAACTTTGAAAAGAAGGAAAACCTTACAACCTTAGCCTTGATGTTGAACGGAGCCTTCCCGTGATCAGAGCGGGAATCTCCTCTGCCTGCAGCCAGACGCACGCTCTTCAGACAGGACGGATAGAGTTATGTGATCTCTCCTCACAAAAATCTCGGTTAAATGAGTGGGAATCCCAACAACACTTAACCTTAAATAATTCTAAAGCTTGAACTCCCCTTGAGGCTACCCAGTACTCTTTTTATAGTGGAAAAGAGGAGGTTTAGTTCCAACTATGAAGGGATAGAATCCTCCTTCAAAAGGATAAGCTCCTCATCAAGGTTACCTCCGCAGTGGAGATACATGAACCTCAAAGAGCGGTTACATACATGAGATTCTTTCTAGAGACTTCTAGGGTACTACTGAAAGTGAGATTTTATTTTACTTGTGCCTTTTTAATATTTTATAGGGGTCCACACCCATAACACGAGAAAAAAAGTGCGTTCGGGTACGTAGGAGTGTGAGCATTAGGTGTGGGACATGAGGCAAGATCTGAAAAGTACGTGCAGGAGTTAAGGAGATTGCCAGAACTTTTCTCTTATTTTCAAGGCTTGACATGAGGAAATGATATGTTAGATTTGAAAAGGAGGAAGTATGAGTGATAATGAGCTCATACACATAGCGAAATGTCGGGATGACAATTTTGGGTACAACGAATGCCCCCTAAGTGCAAGTGCGGAATAGATGAAGTTGAATTGTCATATATGAAGAGTGAAGTACTTTATCATTTCAAGGATCATCTGTGGACACCCCAGTCGAGAACCTATAAAAAAATTCAATGCAATATATATATATATATATATATATATATATATATATATATCATCGATGAGGTAGGCATTCCCATCCTCGGATCAAAACTAACTAGAAAGCTGATTCAAACTACTCGATACGGAATGATTTTGAATACATCAACGGTATAGAAATGTGTAGACACAATATGGACGCGACCATATGTTTATGAATAGTCCAACGTATAAATGATAACAAGAATTCCTCGCGACTGGATAGTGAAACTAGATCCAAGGTCTTGATTTCCGCATCTCGAAATAGTACGATTCTATCCATGTAAAAGAATGTGTCGAAGTCAAACATGGTAGAAACCACTTGATTACGATCAATGATACAGCTATTAACAAGTGTGAGAGTAACTACCGGTAATGTCAATGGCTCTCAAAGTACTCAATACAATCCATGAAATTTGAATGAATGAAATTTTGAAGTCGAACATGTCAACGGAATCATTCGATCGAAGGGCAAGTGATGCAACTTTGTCGTCGAAGGCGAAAACCGCCATTGAGGCATGCGATTTCAAAGTGTCAAATTTCTAGATCAACTTCCTAGATAATGAGCTGAAGTCGATAGAAAGTGATCCATCATAGGCAAGCCCACAACACGAAATCATAGATCAGTTTTGAAGAAATATATTAGCAGGGGAGTGACTCGGGGGATGGTCAAAATGGATGACGAATATTTTGCGGATGAATGGTTTATTTGAAATGTCCTCTTCCAACGCATAACGACCTTTGCGGATAGCTTGGTGACAATTGACCCAAAGCTAATATGACGAAATTTGAAGACTTTCAATATGGTTGGAATTAATACATTAGGTAAGGATTTTCCCAACCCGGGTGAACAAAAGTGTCGTGTTCAAGAGTGGTTAACGGTTTTACGAATAATCGAAATGTAACAAACGAGTTCGTTTTCTCTCTTTTCCCCCACCATTTACGGCAAGTACCTCTTTATTTTTTACAAGCTTAAGGAGGATAACATTTGCTTGTTTATAAGCTCATCCTTCGGATAGGTCAACTTAGTTTAAGATTCGAACCCTAAGAAGGAGTGATTTCGTTCTGTTTTAAATTGAACGGGTCCTTTATTGTTGGTTTTAACGAGTCCGGTATAGGAGAAACTCGGTGTTTTTCAATTTCAAAGTCGGAAAGAAAAACTTAAGAAACTTCGTGGGTGTAATTTTTCATAAATTTGGTCTCTCGAGCACGAAAAAGGATAAAATAATGCGAGAGAGAACTCTATTGAGCGTAATTAGTCAACGTATACCTTTTCGTAAATAGTCACATTTCGGTCAGTAAAAGGGTAAACTTATCTTGAAGGGACAATCATTCATTTACTTTAACGAGTTCGAATAATCAAGTGCTCGACGATTTTTCATGTTTAGAGGTACGAAAAGGGCTTAAAGAGGGACTCCGATGTTTCTCTTTTTCGTAAATTTTTGAAAGAGTCGAAAAAGTGATAAAAGTATGCTCTTTGTTGAAAACGATCGATTTTCTGAAAAATCAGTTTTACGCACAAAAACTCGAAACATTACACATACTGTTTAAGATAAATAAAAATGCTTTCAAAAATAAACTTTTTAAAGTGAAAAATAAACAAATTAAAAATTCATTTATTTGAAAAAAAACTTATAAAAAAGGACTTTTCTAACCTCATTTTACCATTTGGAGTTCAAAAGGTAGAAAAGTGAAAAGCTTTTTGGGTAAAGAAATTTCTGTGAAGGTACGGAAAATCATCAGTGATCTCGGCTGTCAATCGGGTAATCCACGACCTCCTTATCTTGCATTTCATCCGTTTACATTTCATTTTTAGGCTTTAGATTTCATTTTTAAGAGAAAAATATGTTTAAAAAATCGCCGTAGTCACTTGTTCACGACACGCGAGCCTATGACTTAACTTTTTCCTACATAGAAAAAATTTTGTGTGTGCGCACTTGTCTCACGACACCGTGCATTCCTATGCTTGTGTATGAGAAAAAGAGGTACGGACCCCACGCAATTAAATTTCAATTTTAAATTTCTTTAATTAAAACCCAATTTTTTTAAATTAGATTGTTCTAATATGTCTTTTTATGCATTGTAGGATATACGAAGATGCTAATTTGGAGATAACGTGAGCATAAAGACATATATGACGCCGCAATGCTTCATTTTACTACAATACGAGCATTAAGAGCATACGGTTATATAAATTACGGGCCATTCGGGGCATGAGGCACGGAGTAGACCTCTAACATGGGCACAGGTGAGCAGGTGGAACGTACGAGACCAATGTTTCATTATTGGCGACCAGGATTGAGGAAATTGGTAGGAGGATATCTATTTTTTTATTTGGTTTTCCAAGAGAAGCGAACAAATTTCTCTTGTTTGGGACTAGACGGTGGCCGATGCAGCCAGCTAGTCTTTGACTGAGTTACATAATGATCGGTAGACCCCGGGGACAAACGGATTGACATAAAAACTATCATCGAGTCTGAGCTTAAATTGTGCATTTCTTGTCACTATCTTGTGTGGGAGCGCGGCGTTGCAACGCAGCCTAGGTTCCCCGGATGCGCATTGTTGTAGGCTTGTTTCGAGGCACCATTTTCAGCGGTGCGAAGAACGTGTTCTGTGTAAAAGGCCAACTAACCCGAGGAGAAAGAACGGAAAGCTAAATAAATTTTGGATATGGATCCATTGTAGTCACCTTTTCTCTAGAGAGGATCCCCATGTTAGCTTCGAAGAACATTCTTGTTTGATGTTGGACGACCTCGAGAACCTAGGATGGTTCATTGGGTTGCATTGATGGCCGTCGTACGACGAGGGCGTCGAGTTATTTCCAATTTCCTTCTACATATTTCCATTGGGCTGGAGATCTCCAACTTTTTGTTATAAGGACTTTCCATCGCTAGGATAGATTTCCGCGGCGAGAGGGTGGCTCTCTCTAAGTGGGGAACGATTGGGATGAATCGGGTAAAAATCATTTTTGATAATTTCTAAGTTCTAATTTTTTTTTTAAATCGTGACTATTATTAAATTTTTAAATGTGGTCTGGGCCCACGGTGACCGGCCACATCTCATTGTATAAGGAAGAGGCATCCATTTGTATGACACTAACCACAGGAGCCAATCGGTGATATCTTGTACGGTTAGAGCATCACCTGACGCTTGACTCTAGACATTCTAAGAAATGACATAGATGATATTCACTCGGTTACGGGGAATACGTGATTGGTGTCCCAAGGACGCTTTTAGGAGGTTCCTATGTAGGGTGTGGCACAGCGGTGGTCTCTTATCGTGATCATGTGGTGATAGGATGATTGTGTCATGGGCTGTATTTTTTATCTTTTTTGTATATCATTTTTTGCCCGATCATAAGGTGTTTCCAACCTATGATCGAAGATGATGTATATTTTTTGAAACACTTCTATATTATGATATATCACTATTACGGTATACGTAATAGCCTTGAATGTTGTTCTTGTTTTTGATTATTGCAAATGTCGATTTATCATGCGAAGCAAGCTTGCATCTTAACTGATATATTTAAATGTCTTAGAATATGAAAATTAATTCAATGTAATCAAATTCACGTTCAAGAGATGAACTCTTAAAAATAACCATAATAACCTTTGGATATCTAATGGCATAAACTCTATTAAGCTATAATACAACAAGTTCGGAATCCAACCTAACAATCCAAACCTAAATTCCAAACGATATGGATTGAGATAATAACAAATCCTTTGCACTATGCCTACTGTGATATTCGTTGTTTGGCCAGAGCTACCCCATGCATGGATACTAACTCGTCGGAAGGTGAATAGATATAACCCAAGCTACGGAAGAAATTTTCCATGTACTACGACAAGCACCATCGGCAAAAACGATGTAGGTTGACGTTGACATACGCAATATCAAGATTAAAAACTCGGATAAGCGAGGAATAGTGATAAAAACACACTCTAAACTAGGCACGCTTTTCTAATCTAAGACACACCGGCCAATAAAAATCTAATCTAATAAATCTCCACAGTCAAGCATGTCATCTCTTGAGATAAAGCCCATTTGTGGTTATCTAAAGAGACATCGTCGAAATCTATCGGCTCACCAGGCCCTGCAGTTAACATATGATAGAGGACCATGCACCACATGAGCCTGAGTACACTGAGCTCCCTGACATCGTTAGCTTGATTACCAAGCAAGATGGGTCTCCATACCGAAAAATTACGAGGGGTAACACTTCTATCATACTGAGCTTTTATTCGTTTGACATGAACCTCGTTTGCTATTGCAGCATTTCGTCGATTCTCATCTAGCTGAGCCAAGTACAAAAAATGTTTCTCCTCTTCAGACGTAGCTGGGAGTAATTCTATGGCTAATTTCAATGACGGAATTTCGCATTCAATCGGCAACACACCTTCCAAACCGTAAACAAGTTGAAAGAGAGTGAAACTAGTTGACGTTTTTACTGAGGTCTGATATGCCCAAAGTGCTAAAAATAACATGGAATGCCAATTCGATTTATGAATACCAATAATTCGTCTGATCATAGTGACTAGAACTTTATTGATTACTTCAACCAGACCATTAGCCTGCGGGTAATAAGGAGTAGAACTATCGTGGCACAGGCCAAGTTGATCTGTCAGTTCAGTCATCATTATATTTCGAAAATGGCTTCCATGATCTCTAATAATGGCTTGAGGAACACCAAATCTAGAAATTATGTGATTGAATACGAAAGTTGCAATAGTCTTGTCGTCTGCTGAAAATGTAGGCATCGCCTCGGCCCACTTAGTAAAATAATCTACCTCTAAAATAATATATGCATTCCCCCTTTCCGAGTGAGGGTTACATGTAATAAAGTCAATACCCCATTTTGTGAAAGGACCGACAACAATTATAGGGTGAAGAGGAGCGGGTGGTGCACGCATTTTACGATCAAAAACTTGACAATTGTGGCATTTCCGAACTGCATAGATACAATCTTTGGATAACGACGGCCAGAAATAACCAGCGTGCAACATCTTTTAGGTTTTGGCATACCCAGACACATGACCACCACATGATCCAGAATGGCAGTCATTTAAAACCTTTTCAGCTTCTTCATGAGTAAGACATCGTCAGAAAATAGAATCCGCTCCACGACGATAGAGTGTATCGCCAATAATATTGTATTGTTAGGATTGGAAACATATTTTCCGTCACTGTGATCATAAGATTTCAGGCCGAAAATATTGGGTTTGGAGATAAATGATAATATCCCCATACCATGGATCAAGAGTACTGATAAGAAACAAGGATTCGTCCACAATGGGCTGCTCCACAACAGTTTCAATATCAGTAGAGAGGAAATCACACATCAGTTCGGCAAAAACCAAAGATTTATTTGCCTTGGATTTTTCAAATTCGAAGTCAAATTCCTGCAGGATAACTATCCATTTGGAATACTTTCCCCCTAGCAATTTTTTGGTTAAAATGTACATCATAGGGTTACAGTCAGAAATTACTGTGGTTTTGCGTAATAATATGTAGTGTCTAAATATTTGGACAGCTTGAACAGCTGCCAAGGCCAATTTTTCCACATGTGTGTATTTGATCTCAGTCAGATGTAGATTTTGACTAAGATAGTAAATCACATGTTCATTATTGAATTAGTCTTCCTGAACTAAAACCATCCCAAATGTGGAATGAGAGGCGACGAGGTACAAAACGTAGTCCTGGTTGTAGTTGGGAGGATGCAATAACAATGCATGGGTCAACGCGTGTTTAAGTGCATCAAAATATCGATCAGCAATCTCATCCCAGAAGAATGGAATGTTCTGTTTCAACAACTGGGTAAAACCCTTTGTTAGCTCGACGTAGTTACGAATGAATCGATGTAAAAAGTTTGCTCTCCCCTGCAAACTTTGGAGTTGGCGCAGAGTCGAAGGAGGAGGTAGATTGAAAATAGCTTTGACCTTCAACAGATCAATGCAAATGCTTGCTTTTGAAACAACAAATCCCATTAAGCGACCCGATTCTACACAGAAAACACATTTGTGTGGATTCAGCCGAATTTGATAATGCCTACATCTCATAAAGATAGCTCGTAAATAAGTGATATGGTCGGCCCTACGCAATGAATGAGCAGGTAAATCATCGAGATAAGGCTGCACAATGTGCTTAATGCCATGAAATGCGTAAGACATAGCCCTTTGAAAAGTTGCTCCAGCATTCTTTAGTCCAAAGGGTAGTTTGCAATAAGCAAATGTCCCCCATGGGCAAATGAAATTTGTTTTTGGCTGATCAGCAGGGAGTATGTTTATTTGATTGTAACCAGAAAAACCATCCATAAAGTAAAACATTTCACTGTCGGCACAATCATCGATAATTTGATCGATATAGGGTGTTGGATAATTGTCTTTAGGACAAGCTCGATTAATATCCCTATAGTCGATACATACTCGTATCGTTCCTTGTTTTTTGGTAACAAGAAAAATATTTGATACCCAATCGGTTAAAGGAATTGGATAAATGAAACCTGCACGAAGTAATTTCTCAACTTCGGCTTTGATAGCAGCAGCTTTTCTAGGATGTATTTGACATAGACGTTGACGGACAGGTTTGGCATCCGAGTAAGTCTTGATTTCATGTATGACAATTGACGGATCGATTCTTGTCATTTCTTCATATGACTAGGCAAACACATCACAGAATTCTTGAAATAGGGCTTTATAAGTTTGAATTTCATCTTCCGTACAGCAAGCACCTATATGAATGTTTTCAATTATTCCTGGCTTTACCGAAATGTCAATTGGAATCGTTCGAGAGATATTTTCCAAATTTAACTCAGAATCAGGATTTTGCAATGGATTCTGCGGTTCTTTGACATATTCAGCAGTAAAAATAGAAGCGAAATCATCTTCAAAATGATCCAGCTCAGGTAAAAATGAAGATCGGTGATGTAGATCTTCCCATGGTAAATCGTCAACAGACAAAAGTTCACGAATCTTCTCATCAGTATGAACAAGATCAGGAAATGTCGTTGTGGCTGAACTAGATATAGAAAGTGATTCCTCATGGATCCCATTCATTGGATCAGTTTCGGTTGAAGAAGGGTCGGAAAGTGACTGTACAGCCTGATATGCAATTTCAAATGGACTCAAAGGCATCATGCCATCAAATGAATCTAACTCGGAGTCGGAAGGTATGATCCAAGGATCATCAAACATAATAGTATCTGATGAAATCATATGAATAGTTGCGATAGAAGGTGATACGTTAGGAGGAGGAAAGGAAAAAGTTCCTAGTAAACCAGAATCTTTAATCAAACCTACTCCAACATCCTTGTAAGGGATAGCCGCTTTACCAACGTGCTGGATTGTTTCTGTAGAGGCTGGATCGAAAGAAAAATAAGTTAATTGATCTATTGTAATGATCCTTCCTTGATGTGGAAATTTTATGAGCCGAAAGACCAAAGAAACAACAACAGTCATAGCATAAGACCAACTACGACCCAGGAGAAGGTTGTAATCTAGAGGGGCATCAACCATTTCCACATCTAGATTTACGGTTTTTCCTTCGACCCCTATGGGTAAATCCTGCAAAATACCAAAAGGGTGGAAACCTCGGCCATCAAAATCCTTTAGAATTGTCGGAGACTGATTGAGTGTAGGAGAACCAAGCGATTTCCAACACTGGATCGACATAATACACGTTGAAGCTCCCTCATCAATCACAGTCCGAAAGATCGGTCTGCTTTTGACTAATACTGGAATTTGGAAAGCCATTTGGTGAGGTAGGTGAGGTGTACTATTCTCTAAATCAAAGATTATTAGGTTCGAGTCCTGAATATTGATAGCTCCTATGGTAGAAAAAAGTAATTTATGCTATGCTGGGCATGATTGCAGCACTTCCAAAGCCGACATTGCTGAAGGGGAAATAGCTAAGTCCTCAACAATGTTGTAATTATGAGCAGCTCTCGCATGTGGATTGAAAGTTGATTTACGAAGAACACCTTTAGCAGGCGGTTTGATTACTAAGTCTGGATTGGGTTTCTCGATCTGTAGCAGACCAGAAACAGGAGAAGGTGTAGTTGATGTGTTTGCACTAGAATATTTTGCTTCTTTACCATCAACAGGATTCTTAATACCGTAATCTTACGATCGTGTCGCAATCCTGACATGAGACATCATCAGAATAGGTTCTTCTGAGGCATTCGAGGTAGAACCAATCATCTTACTATCTTGAGTGGGAAAAGGATCCTTCAATACAGCAGGTTGTTGTGAACCTTTGACGAATTTCGAAACCTCTGCTCGATGTGGGCATTCTTTAGTAAAATGATCCTCATCAAAAATGTAACAAGGATAGCGAGGCTTGCGTTTTTCATCATTGGATTCTTTTTTATCAGTTTTCTCTTTTGAATTCTTTTTGTTTTTATTCTTCCCCCTCTTTTTACTGCCAGATTTGGATTTGGACGTAGATGACTCTACGACATGAATGTCGGTAGAAATTTCGGGGGAAGACTCTCCTTTCGGGGAATCAGGTAAAGTTATAATAGGAGAAGATTTCTTTGAAGATTTCTTCTTGCTTTTAGTATTGACTGTACCAATCATACCATCAGCGACATGAGACCCTGAAGGAGCTACAGTTATTTGACCTTGTTTTGGAAGATCAGGGATTTTTTCATTTAAAGTACCTGACTGCGTATAGACAAGGTCAAGGTATTGAGCTTGAGCAATGACTTGCTCCTCAATAACAACTCCGGCCTTAGCTACATCTTCAGTGATTTTGGGTAACAATGATTTAACAAACCATTCTGCCAAAATTTGATCCGAAATGTAAACTTTCACCAAACGCCTTCTACGTCACCATTCATGAATATGATCAGAAATATATGTAGACGTGGATTTCTTTAGTGAAGTTAATAGTTTCGTGCCATTGTCGTATCTGACAGGCAACTGAAAATGAGTCAAGAAGGCAGTTGCTAACTTATTGAAATTATTAAAAGAGCCTCGTGGTAACTCAATGTACCATTTGGCAACAAGACCAATAAGAGTCCTTTGGAAAAGACGTAATCGAATTGAATCATCAATTATTGAATTAGATGCACACTAGAGGTGATAAGTCATAACGTGATTTGATGGATCCTCTCCTGACTTACCCTCGAATTTCGGTATATCACTGGGAAACTTATGTGGCATTGGTGGCCAATACGGATAATAGAAAATTGGATCATTCGTAAGGTGTGTCAAATCAGGTAAATCCAAAGCTGCAATAAATGGTAACCGATGGTTAGGGTCGCAAAAAACTTGATTAGCCAAAGCAGTTCCGGGAGGAGGATACCCAGGATAACTGGGAATCGGATTTGCATTAGGAATGGTATAGCCTCCCAGGTAACCAGGATTAACCAAACCAAACTAGGGTTGTTGAGGCTGTTGATAAGTATAGCCAGGGTACGGTTGATACTGATAAGCTGGGTTTTGTGAAACGGGACCGAATTAAGGCTGTCCCTGATACGGTTGATACATGAATTGTGGTTGACTTATGACAATCGTACTTGTACCAGCTTGTCCTGCAGGTATCTAGACCGAAGTCTGAACTGAAGGTCTTGACTGGGGTACAGGGACTTGAGGGATTTGCACGGATGCAGGGATAGAAGAACTCGGAGCTACAGATACTCCAGAAATAGGTGTTATAGGTTGAACAGATGTTGCAATAGTTGCAGCAGTTTGAGGCAGAGTCTGAGGTGTACTAGGCCCAGAATGTTGAACAGAACTAGGTGCAGGAGTTTGAATAGTAGGCTGGACAGGTTGTTGGGTTGAACCAGAAACCAAAGGTTGTCCAGGTTGAGAAGACAACTGCACATTAGGTTGCATAGGCTATTGAAATTGGGACGAATCCCACACCATATTTGCTCCGGGGTATTTTCCTGTAGAAGGTTGAACGTAAGGACCATAGCTTGGTTGAATGTAAGTAAGTGGTAAATTTTCGTCTCCTTGTACAAATGATTGACCAGAAGGCGGTTGTAAACCTTGAATTTGGTATTGACCTTGAGGTTGATAACCCTGAGGCGAGGACTGAAGCTGGGGTTGATAAGGACCTTGAGGAACATATTGAGTTTGGGGTTGACCTTGGGGTATGTACTGTCCTGAAGGTTGATAACCTTGAGGTATGTACTTTCCTTGAGGTTTTTCTCCAAAATAATATTGTCCCACAATTTGTCCTGGGAAAAAGTTACCTTGAGGTTGCCCCCCAAGTGGTAACGGACTGCCTGAAGGTTGCCCCCTAGGTGGTAATTGACTACCCTGAGGTTGCCCCCCAAGCGATAACTGACATCCTTAAAATTGTCCTCCAAGCGGTAACTGACTGCCTTGAGGTTGAGGATTCGGAATATTACCAGACATCATAAATATTTGCTTTACGTTCGACGTTTCAATTTTAATTCCATTAGGACCAGATGATAATACTTGTTCAATCGGTCGAGGAGCTGCTCCAGATAAAGTACCAGATAGAGCCTGATATCCTGAAGGAACAGAAGGAACACCGTGTAAAAATGCTTCCGATGTCTGGGAAAACATAGATGACTCTCCTTCCATAATGGATGAAGGATAGTAACCTCTGGGCGTAGGATGAAATGGAATTCGAGGTGGAGAAAAAGCAAGACCCAGGTTTTCTAAAAATTTTGTCAAATATAGATACCAAGCATTAGTCCGAATAGGGCTATAGAAAATGGGTTCATGCTCCCTAATATTTAAAGACTGAGGGGATTCAGGAAGAGATATCTCTTCGTCTAGACTAGTAAGTTCTTCAATAGAAATGAGGCCAGATGGAAGATATTCAGTAACAATATTTCTTACCCTAGGTGAACCAGGATCGCTAGAAGTTGGTGTAATAAATCCTGAGTATGTTTCCAAAACATAATGTTCAGTTTCAGGCTTAGAAATTTCAGGTTCGTCAGCTAGTTCACTGGAAGTAGAAATACTACCAGTAACTTCCGAAACTGAAATTGGTTCTTGAATGTGTTCTGTTGTGGGTATTTGATTATCAGGATGAACAACTATAGATGAACTTCCAATTTCTGTTGATCTAATTCTATCGCTACTGGATGATACTAGAGCACGCAGCCCTTCAAGTTGACTTGGTGTATATTTAGGGGGCTTCCCCTGAAGTCTCCGGGATTGTCTCTGTAATTCTGCCACGATTAAATATTAACCAATCACACGCAAACAAAGAAAATCTCAATAAAAACACCTAAAGTCTCTAAATAAACAAACAGCTGAATCACACACCTAAAAATCTAAGATTTCAAACCACACACAAATAGTAACTTCCCGTACTAAAAACACTAGTTGGTGATGAAATCCAACTTAGTAGAAATTTAATACAGAAATGGCGGTTGGAACAATTACCCCGACAACCTACGTAATGAAACAGACTGGCACAAGTTTCTTCACAAAACCATCTCATGTGAAGAGAACCCCCCAGAGAGTCCAAGTGAGTCTATTCGAATTCTGCTCTAGGTACAGTGAGATCTTTCCTTCACCGTCACCGTAGGAAATAATCTTAAGCTTATGGAAACTAAGGTTACCAATAGTAACAAATACAACTGGGGGAACAATATACGATCTGATTCCACGCACAAGGGCAGAGTAACAAAGCTCAATCCCTTTGAAGGCTCCTCGACATGGTTAATCCGAGTTTTACTGACAAGTGACCCCAGGCTCCTCAACAATGGTTAATCCGAGGTTTACCATTTGTAATGCACGTATATCTTCTATCTTTCCCAATGAAACATAATTGATTGTCTTAAAGGTTTGGATATGATCTCGTGGTTAACTCCTTTAAGAGATGCTTCCCAGATTGTACCAATTACAATTGGATTTATTTCCTACCACAAGATTTATCTACTTGTTTTTTTTTACTATCTTGGAGAGTTAATTACTCCCTACTCCAAGATACTAGCCTAAGCTATATTGGTGGTAAGAGCCCTAGAAATAAAAATATTACTAGATGAATTTTAATTAAGCGTTACTTTTATGAGATTTTCTTTAAGTCAATAGGTATGGAAATGAAACTTTGATGGTGTGAAGACTCGACTTCCAAAAACACTAAAAATGCACCTAAAAATGATAATGAATTCGTTTTCTTTCAATGAAATTCTAGCTAAAGAAAGAGTTCGAGAATGTAATTATTTTTAAGAGACAATTCTTTCTTTAAACATAAAGAATAAATGGAAGAAAATATTTTTGTCTTTTCAACAATAACTCAAAACGAGACAAATGATCAATGCTCACACTAAAATCCTTTTACTTTCGAAACTTGAAACTACAAAAACAACTTTCCTTCAAAAGAAATCTATGAATTTTAAAAGCACTCAAAACTACAAAAACTAATCTTGAGATCTACAAACTTTGAAAATCTAATTGAATAAAAGCTTTAATATTTTTTGAAGAATGTTTTACTTAGTTGTTCAGTAAACTAAGGATTTATTTTTCCAGAATAAAAAACAAATCAAAAAACATCCAGATATGTTTTCTTTTATAAAAATGAAATTCAAAACCTATAACAAAGTTTTTTCGAAGATTTGCAAAGAAACAAATAGATCTATTTCTCAATAAAGGATGGATATCACAACCAGGTCAGACTCAGCAAGAAGGAAAAAATATCAATGTAATCTGAGGTATTTCAAGCTTCCAATCTTTGAGTCACTACATAGACCAAACGAAAAGCAATCCAACTTGCAAAACTTCTAGAAAATCATTAAAAAACATAAATACTGCGGGAACTCATTCACAAAAGGCTTTTGACAGAAACAACACCAATATGGGCAGATACTAAAAACTCTAAATCAAATTAAAGATAAACTGGAAAATAAATCGATTTTTTCCGTAATTTTAAATGGTGGTTCGCAGTGATGTAGTTAATGTGGTCCCGCACTAGTTACTTAAGGAAAGTGTGAAATCGCTCGCACCGTGCAAAAGAACAAAGTGGTCCCCAAAAAGTTCAAGAAAAACGTAAAATATTTCAAGCAACTCAAAAGAGGGCCTTTCGTCGTCAAACAAAGCAAGTGCTCCACTCCAGTATTGACCTTACTCGACTTCACCAAACCTTTTGTGATTGAATGTGATGCCTCAGGCATGGGCATTGGTGCAATATTAAATCAAGAAGGTAGACCATTGGCTTTCACCAGTCAACAACTCAATGGCAAGCATCTAGGTCAATCGACATATGAGAAAGAAATTATGACCATATTAAATGAAGTATACACTTGGTGGCCATACTTATTGGGGAGACGTTTCCAAATTCGCACTAACCATAATAGTCTAAAATATTTTCTAGAGCAACGTCTATCATCGCCACAAAAAAAATAAATAGCTTTCAAAAATGTTGGGATATGATTATGAGATAATTTACAAAAATGGGCATTAAAATGTAGTGATTGATGTTGTATCACGCAAATTTTAGGATGAGGACACCCTTTTATCACACCCTCTACCCCAACCATATTGGATTGAATAAGCCCTCCATGGATGGTTATCCCACCCCTCCTTGTCCCAATTAATTAATAACTTAAGATCGGATCTTAATTCCTCAACATACTACTCTTGGGATGATGAGTTTCTTCGTTACAATGATTAGATAGTGCTCTCCCCAAACTCAGCTCTCGAAACCCGTATCTTGGACAAGTTGTGCTCCTCTCTGACTACCATACATTTTGGCTTTCATAATACTTATGCACGTGCACACCAGTATTTCTTCTATATTATCATGAAGATTTCAATTCATACTTTTGTTACTAAATGTGATGTATGTCAGTGCAAAAAAGGAGAAACGATCAAGCCACCGAGAACCTTACAACCTTTACCACCCTCGGCTTTTGTCTGGACAAATGTATCCATTGATTTCATTACACGTCTCCCAAAGTCTAGCAACAAATCAGTTACTATGGAGGTTATTGATAGGGTTTCAAAATATGCACATTTTTGCGCTCTTCCACACCCATTTACCCCAAAATGGTGGCGCAAGTTTTCATGGACCAAATCTTCAAACTACATGGCATGTCTACTTCTATTATGTCTGATCACGACAACACTTTCACTAGAAAATTTTGGCTAGAAATTTTCAAGCTCTGGGGAATAGAACTCCAACTGATTACAACTTAGCATCCTCAACCCAATGGTCAAACAAAAGCAGTGAGAAAATGCTTGAAGACCTATCTGCGGTGCTACACTTCAGACAAGCAACATAAATGGGTACAGCATTTGCCTCTAGCCGAAGGGTGGTATAATACTAGCTATCATGAAGCCACTAAGTCGATGCCATATGAGGTAGTCTATGGAAAGCTCCCACCATCACCAACTTCTTACATCGGCGGATGTTCCATCTGTAGGAAGTTGATCAACTCCTACAGAACCGTGCAACCATGATTACTTATCTCAAAGATAATCTACATCAGGCTCATAATAGAATGAAGCAGTAGGCCTATCAACATTGTTTTGAGTGGTCATTTCAAGTAGGTTACTAGGTTTTCCTTAGACTCCAACCATATTAGTAGACCTCTCTAAAATAAAATGGTTGTTAGAAACTAGCACCAAAACTCTATGGGCCTTATTAGGTACTTCAACATATAGGAGTCGCCTAATACAAACTAGCCTTTACCGACTACAAGAATCCACTTGGTCTTTCATGTCTCATGCCTCAAGAAAGTTGTGGGGAACAATTGCATGGGTTAAACAAGTCTTCCAGAATTTGATGAGGAAGGCTCTCTTCAGATCCAATCTAGAGTTCCTTCACCACATCTCCATTATGAATCAATTCATAATTCTACTCCTCCACCTTGGAGCTTTCTAAAACTCCTTTAATGGCTACCACAATTATAGGGTTTGATACTTTCCCCCTTTTTAATGATTTTATGAGGGATTCATGAGTCAAGAACCCTTTGTGCCCCACTGATGTTTTCAACAAATCCATGTGGTGAATTATCTAAGAAAAATAAAATGCTTAACCCTCTCCAAGGGGCAAAGTCAATCTTCCTTGTAATAGTAACTACAATCTCAAAGCAATGTTCTCGACTTATAGTGGTTCGATCAACTTATCTCTAATACCACTTATCTTGACCTTGGGGCTATGATCTAGGAACCAATAATGCTCAGAGAGAGTAGGGGAGAGATAATAAAATATGCCCTAAAATTATATTTAGAAAAACCTTGAATAAAAAATACACATAATGAATATGTAACAATATATGAAAATCATATAATCCTTATTAAATGGAGAAATAATATACCCTAAGTTGTGGAGGACCCCCCATGTGTCCTTTTACAAGGTGAGGCTTGTTATTTATAGTATTCTCAGTGTGTTCTTGAGCTACAATAGCATGGGTAAATATCATTGGAGGATGACACTTTCCATTAAAATCATAGGTATAGGAAGACCAAATGTAGATTTTTTTTTTTTCAAAGTCACTAACTGAGGCCTAATTATAGTTGAATTGGAAATATCCGATGAAATTCACACCTATAACAATAGAAGAGGGGGCCTTCATTGCGTAGCCTCTAGGAGAAATCTAGTTATGCTAAAGGTAGAAAAAACCTTGATAGCATAATTTTGGCCCATGGATTGATTTGGTCTCTAAATATTACAAAAATTGGGTATGGTCATTAAGCTTGAAATGCCCAAGGATTTTCCCAAACTCAGCTAGCAATGCATCTATGACATCCTTTTCACCATTGGGTTTTGGGACAAATGGAAAAATTGGATAATCATCAACACTCACTCCACCTTGTGGAATGAAACAAGGGAAACCATTATCCTACTTCCTCATTTTAATGGAAGGAGGATTGAGTTGATCTATTAAGGCCATGGTACCCTAAAAAAAAATAGGGGTATGAAACTTCATGGGGATAATCAAATTGCATCTAATAAACAATTTGTAGATGGAAATATTCTTTTGTTTGTATCAATAGTATAAGAAGCCCATCTATTTGAATAGGTACTGGGATACTTTATGGTAGCCTTCGGCACAAGTATAAATCATACTAACTTGCAAATCTTCCTCTTGAATGCTCCTATTGTTATTCAATTACATATTTCAAAAATTATTGGATATCAATGGAGTTCCCTTCGATCTAAATACATGGGTTCTCTACGTGTTAAGAATTCCCTTTGCTATGCCTTGTGGGAGTATATACAACTCTACATCCCTAGTTCAGTTTTTTTCACTGAATCATGGTTATGGTCGTAAAAGAATTGTAATTTCAATTAACCATGTTATAGCAGGGAAAATTTTATGGGTTAAAATTCATGAGTGGGCTAATATTCCATGTGTTTTCCACAAAAAAAGGTTGGCCAATTTCTATTTTTCTAAAAATGAATTTGCCCATATTTTATAATATAAAATTATTTTACATTAAAAATCGCCCATATTATATATTGTCTAATATACAATAATTAGAAATATAAACAATTTTACAAAATTATCATCAAACATTTTAAAATTTGCATATTAAATTACATGCTTAAAATTTTCCGTGTGTTATAGTTAGAATCAAAGTTAGGAAGTTAATGAAGTGTTTAGATAACAAGAAATATTTTTTTATCAAGAACATTAAGAATGTATTACTTGAAGCCTAAAACTTTATTTTAGATAAAGATTTTGATTAGTGTATAAAAATTTCTACATTTTGATTAACCATACGTTCACTCTAATAAATAACAATATTTTCTTCACTCTAATAGATAACAATATTTTCATCACTAATAAATGATAATTGATTAAAAATGAATAAATAACATGATAGAAATAATTACTACAATGACTATTTTTATCGAAGTACTTGAAGCTTGAAGTATAAGTTATATTTGTATTTTAATAATAATAAATTTCAAATTAAAAAAAATAAAAGAAAATAAATAATAATAAAATCAAAATTATGTGTAAATTATTTAATTTAATTTATATAAAATTTAGTTTCTTAAAATAAAATTCAAAATTTTCAATTATGTATGTATATATATATATATATATATATTAACAATAACACATCTGATTAATATGTTTATTATAAAGACTTAAAAAAAAGGTGTTCAACACTCTAATTACATTGTTAGTTTTTAAGTTAATCTTGAATGGATGATATTGTTAATATCAAAAAGATAGTTAATAAAAGTTAACAAATTAAATTTATAGTTTTAATTATGAATTTTCAATGAATTCACCATAATTAGAGATTTTGATTAATGAAATTTCTAATTTAGATTTTAACATGAACGTTTAAAATTTCTAATTTGGATTTTAACATGAATGGTTAAAATTTCTAATTTAGATTTTAACATCAAATGAATGGCGGATGGTGTTTAAAAAAATTGAAATGTGTGCCACATCATCATGAAACAACGCCAGTCCGGACATTGAAAACGGCCATGAACCATGTCAGCATTCGGCAGCAGTGTGGTCACCACAGGAAAAAGCATTTTAAACGCACATTTATGTGAGGAAAACATGGTGGAGAGGTAGGTGGATAAGATGGCTATGATGTGTTTTAGGAAATAGTGAATTGAAAAAAGCATGACAGCTGTATAAAACGGCTATGTTTTTTTCTGGGAAATATTGAGAAAAGCATAGCCGTTGTGGACTGGAAGAAATAAACAAGGATTGAACTTAGAGAGAAGCGGAGACAACCAATCCCATTTTGTTGTCGAGTCTTTACCCATTTGACGATGCTCAAGCTGAGCGAGAGACGATGCTCTCGATACAGCTACTTTGAATGCTCGCTATTTCTTCTTGTTTGAATATCTTCTATTGCATTTCATGCCTTCGGAAGTCTTTAGAGCTGTAGCATCGCCCTGTATTTTACACGATATTTTGAAGATCTTGTGGTAGATTTGCGAGTAGCAAGTATTGGGTATGAAAATGAAGAAATAGCGTATCTTGAGTGTATGCTCCCGATCGTAATCCTCTGCATCCATTGTGGGGGTGGCAGCAAACTTCAAAGCCACTCAGATCCCTGTTTGCCGAGAATTCGAGAGAAGCAGAGCTTGCCAATACCACTGGTGTGGAAAAAGATCCAGACAGCGTAGTGCAGATGGTTCAAAGGTAAGTAGATCGCTCAGTTATGATCCGTTAAGTGCATTTGGTTCATAATGTCTTTAATATTTGAGGGTAGATTTTGAATTGTTTTTTCTATCTAGAAGTTTTTTTTTTTTGGTTGTTCTTAAAGAATTTATGTTACATTTTATTTTTGTTGCTAAAAAATTTAGGTTATATTATTGTTGTTACTCAAGAATTTAGGTAAGAAAAGAAAGATTACAGTAAAACCATCTTGCTGAAACGGATTCTCTCCCGGAATGTTTTTTCTCTGTGTTTTTAACTCTTTTTCGAAAAAAATACAAGAAAGACAGCACCGCTATCAATTTTAGATGTCCACTGTTTCTGTACAAACAATTTCACGTACACAACAACGAACACTTTCGTAAGTAAATAGATAAAAACTCCATGGCTTCTGGTTTGGGGCAACTAACTTTGTATTCCAAATCTTGGCTTATTCAGAATTATGTTGATCTATTTCAATTTACAAACGTCAAAATTTATGTAACAATCTTCCTGTGTGAATGACCAAAAAGTATGGTGCTTTTTTACTTAAAAATCAAGAACGTGTTTTTTTTATTAGAAGATGAAAAAACTTTGTTTCACTGTATTTATTTTCATTTGTAATTTGTTTTTTAACTATCATTATTGAGATGACATTTTGTGGTGAGATTTTACTCTTTGGATTGTTTTTATTATTTTTTTTTGGTGAGATTTTACTCTTTGGATTGTTTTTATTATTTTTTTTGTTTCTTCATTTTAATTAATTAATTTAGTATGACGTTATTAAATTAAATTTTAAATAATTTTTTGTGGTTTTGTTTTAATTATAGTTATGAGAAACAATGTTTTCTATATATTTTTATGGTATTGTTTTGAGTATAAAATATAAGTGTTTTTTTTATGATTTAAAAGGAAAATTAAAGCTTATTTAAATCAATTTATATTTATGATTAAGAAGAATAGTATACTTTGATTGAAAATATAAATTTTAATTTGAATTTTTAAATAAATTTTAAATTTGTAAATTTATTTTGTCATAAAAAATGTGTTTCTAATTTCTCAGATATTGTATTTGTTAACTTTGAATATTTTAATGTATATTTTCAGATGATTTTTATATAATAAACTAATATTTTCTAGTTATATATTTTTGTTAAAATATATTTATAATTTAGAGAGGAATGGGGAGTGGGATGGGGAAACAGGGGGGACATAGAAAGATATAGAGAGAGGGGGGAAGGGGGGTTAGGGATAGAGAGGTAACCGAAAGGAGGATGAGAATGATTTAAAGGGGGTGGGCATGATTTAAAGAGGAATGGGGAGTGTGAGAGAGAGAAGGATGAGGGGGAGAAAGACGAGAGAGGGAGGGATATGGAGAGAGGGAGGGAGGGAGGGAGATGGAGAGAGGGTGATGGAGAGAGGGAGGGAGGGAGGGAGGGAGATGGAGAGGGATCGATCGAGGGAGAGGAAGGTAGAGAGTGAAAAATGGTGGAGAGGGAGAGGGAGAGGGAGAGGGAGATAGGGGGGAGAGAGGTGGGGGGAGAGAGAGATAGGGGGGAGAGGGAGGGAGATGGAGAGGGATCAAGAGAGGGAGAGGGAGGGAGAGAGTGAAAAAGGGGGCAGAGGGAGATGGGAGAGGGATCGAGAGAGAGAGAGCAAAGGAGGGAGGTAGAGGGAGGTAGAGAGAGGCGGAGAGAGAGAGAGAGAGAGAGGTGGAGATAAGGGGGAGCGGGACGGAGATGGAGAGGGAGAGGGAGGTAGAGAGTGAAAAAGGGGGGCAGAGGGAGAGGGAGAGGGAGATGGAGATGGATTGAGAGAGAGAGAAAAGGAGGGAGGTAGAGAGAGGCGGAGTGAGTGAGAGAGAGAGAGAGAGAGAGAGAGAGAGAGAGGTGGAGATAGGTTGAGTGGGAGGGGGGGATGGAGAGACGAGGGAGGCGGAGAGAGAGAGAGAGGGAGAGGGAGGATGGGAGGGAGATGGAGGGAGGGAGTGACGGAGAGAGAGAGAGAGAGAGATACTGTGGGGGGGCGGGGGGCGGCGGAGGAAGAGAGGGGGAGTGGGAGTGGGAGGTGGAGAGAGAGAGAGAGAGCGCGGGAGAGAGAGATACTTGGGGGGGCGGAGTGGGGAGAGAGAGATACTTGGGGGGGCGGGGTGGTGGGAAAAACACTGTCATACCTAGAAAAACCCATGCCAAGACAACAAGGAAAGAGAGAGAGATACTTGGGGAGGGGGGGTCGAGAGAGATACTTGGGGAGTGGGGGGGGAGAGAGGGTGAGGTGGAGGGCAAGGGGGAGAGAGGGATGTGGGGGATGCGGGAGGGAGGAAGGGACGAGAGAGAGAGAGAGAGAGAGAGAGAGAGAGAGAGAGAGGGGGAGAGAGGGGAAGAGAGGGAGAGTGGGAGGGGGAGTTTGAGGGAGCGATGAAGAAAGAGAGAGAGAGGGAAGAGACGAAAAACACTGTCATACCTAGAAAATCCCATGCCAAGACAATAAGGAACCACATGCAATACCATACATGCTAAATCTAGCAAGGAAAACACATACTCAAATTGATACCTTCCAAGAATCATATTGTAGCTACTTCATTTGTGATCCTCCTTGCTTGCTTCATCATTTTTCTTGCTTTCTTGCCTTTATTGCTCCAATGCCAAAATGCTCCAAAAAACTCTAAGTGTCCAAGAGTGAGAGACAGAGAGAGAGAGAATTAGAGAGATCTAGAATTGAACTAAAAAAAGGCACCAACTGATCCTCATAACCCTTTTTATATAAGAGGCCTCTATTTTCTTCATTTTCCATTAGTTTCCTACATTTTCCTCCTCACATCCAACCTATGACCTTTCATCTCCCTTTTCTGCTAATTTCCATTATTTTCATAAATAATTGTGCCAAATATGCCATTTTGTCTTTCCAAAGGCTTTCCCTTTTCCGTTTCCAATTTCCTTAGCCATAATAAACCAAATGAACACCCACTAGGATGTTTTTTGTAAAATTCATCTTGGAATAAGTGTCCTATCAACCATGGTTTCTATTTTTAACTTTTATAACATGGAATTCTCATGAGGGCTGTTACAAAATCTATGTTATTCAACCCAAAATATTCTAAACCTAATGTCTCTAAATACATTTATCAAATGACTCAAGGGATGGCTGAATGTGATGAGAATGTATGAAAGGGTTTATCTGTGGCATATCTACTTCAATAAACACCAGTAGGGGTTCTCCTCCTATTTTGAATACAATGTTTTTTGCATAAGAAAGGATTATATGTGGTAATATATATTTTTTGGAATTTGGAACAACAAATGTCGATCAAATTTGAAATTATTATGGTTTGTAAAATTTATAGGTCTAGAGGAATATGAGTTGCATTTAATTTTATGTCTGAAGGGCTGTCAAACCCAAGACATAGTGCTAGAAAACTTGATGCCGAAGAAACCCTAGCTCATACAATTCTTGTAAGGAAGGAAATGTAAGAAACATGCATTATTCGTTGATGATAAGGACAAGGATGAGCATTTCTAGCTTAATGAGAATGCAAATGGATTTTAGTAATTTCTACAGGAAGGCAAGGATCAAGAGGGAGTTGAAAATTCCCTACAATCCTTATATCAAAGGATAAGTACTTCATATCTTTCTTAGATGATGATTACCCCTTTATTATTGATCAACCTCTTGTCTTTATATATTTTACTTGGTTATAATCATTTATTCCATCATCTCCTAATTAGGTTTGAAGGCATGTCCTAAAGGTTTCCAAGGAAATAATTCTAGAATAAAATGGAAGCATTAAAAAAAAATTGTGGCAAGAGGGATCGAGATAGATTGAGCATAAACACAATAATATTAATTTGTGATTGATATGGAGAAATGACATATATATATATATATAGAACCATTCCATATGGCTAAAAGAGATTCTATTTTAAAGGGATTAAATAGTGAGGTACAATGGAGGGGTGCAACCTATCAGAGATTGAGAGAGCCTCTCATGATAATGAGGAGAAATAGGCTCCTAGGGATGTGGGTTTAGGTCATTTTCTATATGTGGAACATAGTTTATATCACCAACGACCCATGGATCCAATGGACCCACTTAGGGTCATTCCTCTACAATCTAAGAAGAAACCAATGTGGCTTCAAAGTACATTGCAATATGTATAGGGGGATGCAGCTCACCATGGAAATTTCAGGGAGAAAAAAAGTCCTAAAAACTACTTAGGATATGTAGCACGGATGTGCCATATCATTGATTCCAAGCCCTATGAATATGAGGAGGAAACATGCCAGCAAGTTTGGAATGATGCCATGAATAAGGAATATCAATCCATGATGAATGATAATGTGTGGGAAATGGTGTCGAGACCTAAAGGAAAGTTAGTGTTGACTTCCAAGTGGATCAACAAGATGAAGCATGTGGTAGGTGTTAGAATAAAGAATTAGAAAGTGAGATTCATGTGAAAATGGTTCTCCCAGAAAGAGGAATAGGACTATCAAGAGACATTTACTCTAGTTGCTCAAATAAATAAGGCTTTGTACAAATAGTCACCTCGGGCTTGGTATTACTAGATTCATGGATACCTTATGAGTAATGGTTTCACCAACAGTGATGTTGATCCAATTATTTACTTCATTGTTGTTAATGTTGAGCCTACTGTTATGCAGAATTTATTACTTTAGCTAGAAGTATTTTCCCTACACTTAGTGGACTGGTCTAGAACAAGAAAAAAGGAAATAATATAATGTTATCCTTAGAGGAATTGAAGAATAGGAAGTATATTACTTGGAATCTATCATAATATTTACTCCTCACTCAACTTGTAATCTCCAATTGTAGCTCCAATTTCTATATTTAGAACATGCGCATACAATCAAAACATGCCAAATATTTACAACATCTATGTAGCATTATCCAATTATTCTAATCAATATGTCAGAAAAGGGTTGAAAAATATGAATGTAAACATGACATAACATATATAGGAAAATGATATACTCTTTGTATTAATATTAATAGGATAGAGTTTACAACCAATAATAGTAGTTGATCTTGTAGCTATCTCCCCAAGTTGACTTGGCCTTCCTTGCTAGACAACACACCTCAATGTTACACTAATGCATGAAGATGATGAATTTCTTAGATTAAAGGCACCAACAAGAAGGCATTATAGGTATCCAAAAGCCAACCCTAATGTTATAGATGGTTGTATATTTATAGGAGAGTGCAGTAGTTTCAGAATTTATATCCATTTATGAATCTAGGATTGAGATCCACTCTTGATGGGAGGATGAGCTCAATAGATAAGATATAAAATATCCAAGGTAGGATTAGATAGGATTCAAACTTCTTATCAAAGGTAAATGGTTGAAATAACTCCTATAAGCTTATAGAAGAGGAAGCTTCAGGATTATATTTAATTTTCCCAAATTTATAGACTCGGTAAACACCTAGCAAGGGAAAGCCTGTCGCTGATGAGTGCAGGTGCATAATGGAGTAACTTGATGGTGAACAGAGGTCCCTACAGGGATAGCATCTCTTGAGCCTTAAAATAACTGTTTTGAAGCAGTCACCCTAAAAAACTCAAGAACTTGGTAGATTCATGGTTAGGTATTTATGTAGGGATGATGACAAGGTGTTCGTGGATGTTGATTGGTCCATTTTACAGACCTATTGACTAGATGCAACAAAATGGTATATAAAAAGATCCCGCCTAAGGTGAAAAGTTAAAAATTTTGGATGATCATTGAATTGTTTTACCTTATGACAAGTCTTCATCAAGAACATTTGGTATAGATCGTCATCTATTACAATACATTTCATGATGGTATCTTTGTTGATGGAGGGATATCCATTCTCATGAAATAAGCTAAATCTATATGTATAATGATAAAAAACCATGTCCAGAGATGAAAAATCATGGATGCATGATTAGATGACTGTATTACCATAGCCATCATGCTTTTTAATATTGCATTAATCCTGAAAGCGCATCCCTAATGGATGGAACTAGATTCCGAGTATTCTTAATATCGTTCGCTCGATCCTCAAATGTATGAGTCTAACCATGCGAATAAAGGATCCAATTTTGAACATGGTAGACACCATGTTATTACCAACCATTGATGAAAGTCATTAACATATTCAAGAGAAACAATCGATGTTGTTAATGGATCTGAAGATACAATAGTACAATCAATATGGTGTGCATGAATGAGTTGAAGTTGAATACCACACATAATCTATCAGTCGAAGGAAAATAACAAAAACCTATCACTGAGAGTGAGGACACTTTCAATTTATGTATGCATGCACCAAGGTACTGAACGAAGAGTTTTTAAGTCAACTTCCTAGATAGTGAGTTCATCTTGACATGAAGCAGCTCTTCGTAGGAGGGCCTTGATGTATCCCCCATCAATGACATGAAATGGGTATCATGATTTGAGACAGAATGATGTTGATGCAGAACTAGTTCAGGAAAGGAAGACTTGAATGTAGGCTTAGGAATATTGTATCAGAGATGAACTGAAGGACTTCTCTTAAACACATCAGTGGAACTAAATGGAATTGGTAGCATTGACCCAAAACAAAAAATGCAGGCTTTGAAACAATGTGATGAACCCAAAGAAAATAATATTTCCCATCCCAAAAACCATGGATATGAAGTGGAAGAGTGTCATGATGAAGAGAGAGATGCTTCCATTAATAAGTGGAGTATCCCATTTTCCAAATTTCCCCAACAATTGCAAGTCAACACCCCCTTATTTTTTAACAAGCTTGAGGAGGATACCATATGCTAATTCTTTAACTTCATCCTCCGAATGAATCCTTTTGAGTATTTTTAACAAACCCTAAGAAGGAGTCGTTTTTTCATGTCATGCTCGACGAGTCCATCATTGTTTAATGTTTTTACAAGTCTATTGAGTGTCTAACTCGACTACTTTTCATGTTCAAAGTGCCTGAAAAGGAGTCAAAAAGGAAAACTCCAAAGGTTGGTTTTCCTAAATAATCTCTTGTATCCACCTTTCATCTCATTCATCCACATATGCAACAGGTACTATATTTCCACCAATGGTTCTCTGACAAAACCAAGGAGCTCCCACCCTCTAGGGGTGAACATGATCATAGAATTCCTTTGGTCCTAGGTGATCAGGCACCAAATACCCACTCATATCGATATTCTTTTGTAAAAAATAATGAAATTGAAAAGATAATCAAGCAGTTCTACAAAGCGGGTGTTATTTTTCCTAGCACCAACCCCTACTCATCTCCCACAGTCATGGTTCTAGAGAAATCCGATAAATGTTGCATGTGTCCTAACTTTAGGGCCCTTAACAAGCTCACTCTCAACGATAAATTTCCTATTGAAGTAGTTGATTATTTTCTTGATGAACTACATGGTGGTAAATTTATCATCAAGCTCGACCTCTGCTCAAACTATCACCAAATACGCATGAAGGAAGATGACGTACCCAAAACAACATTTTGAACTCATGAAAGCCATTATGAATTCTTGGTCATGTCATTTTTTCATTGTAATGCTCCCTCCACTTTTTAGAGCCTCGTGAACCACCTTATGGAACCTTGTCTAAGAAAATATTTCCTAGTATTTTTCGATGACATTCTCATTTACAACATCGCATGGGAAAAACACCTCCAACATGTTGGCCAGATATTAGATTTTCTCCAAGATCACAAATTATTTGTCAAATTATCTAAATGATCCTTTGGAATGGAAGAATTAGAGTATTTGGGACATATTGTTGGATGTGAAGGAGTAAGGGATGATCCAAAGAAGATTCAGGAACTGCAAGATTAGCCCCAACCAAAAATCTTAAAGAGTTTGCAGGGATTATTGAGTCTCACAAGCTACTATCACGAATCTTTCAGCAATTATGGATGGATTTCCCAACCACTCACTAATGTTCTCAAGGAAAATTCATTCATCATGATTGAAGCAACTCAGTAGGCCTTCTTGGCTCTCAAACAGGCCATGGGCTCCACTCCAGTATTCACCTTACTCGACTTCACCAAACCTTTTGTGGTTGAATGTGATGCCTCAGGTATGGGCATTGGTGCAGTATTAAATCAAGAAGGTAGACCATTGGCTTTCACCAGTCAACAACTCAATGGCAAGCATCTCGTCAATCAACATATGAGAAAGAAAATTCGCACTAACCATAATAGTCTAAAATATTTTCTAGAGCAACGTCTATCATCGCCACAAAAAAAAAAAATAGCTTTCAAAAATGTTGGGATATGATTATGAGATAATTTACAAAAATGGGCATTAAAATGTAGTGATTGATGTCGTATCACGCAAATTTGAGGATGAGGGCACCATTTTATCACTCTCTCTACCCCAACCATATTGGATTGAATAAGCCCTCCATGGATGGTTATCCCACCCCTCCTTTTCCCAATTAATTAATAACTTAATATTGCATCTTAATTCCTCAACATACTACTCTTGGGATGATGAGGTTCTTCGTTACAATGATTAGATAGTGTTCTCCCCAAACTCAGCTCTCGAAACCCGCATCTTGGACAAGTTGTGCTCCTCTCTGACTACCATACATTTTGGCTTACATAATACTTAGGCACGTGCACACCAATATTTGTTACTAAATGTGATGTATGTCAGTGCAGAAAAGGAGAAATGATGAAGCCACCGAGAACCTTACAACCTTTACCACCCTCGACTTCTGTCACCGGTCGGGTCCGCAGGTGATGCACTGAAGACGTGTGGACCTCTCTCCGGGTAAATTTTTTTTTTTTGTGAAAAAAAAAAATTACGGCCTTTTGCTTTTGGGCTACTTATTGGCTTTGCTTGCCCACGGATCTCTGATCCTTCCTCAGATTTGATACCAATATGTTTGTAAGGCAGAGGATTCAATCACATAAATAACGCGAATATTTCACACACGAACAATGAGCTGCTGCTCTTCAGTTAATCATAAAACTCTGAATCATAAAACTCTCTTAAAACAATGAACCCGTGAAGGGTATTTAATCTAATTAACATGCACATACTATCACTCATAACTGAACTTGATCAACTTGCTTAACTCACTATCTAACTCACTCACCAAATCTATCTGTAACTCAACTCAACTCATTCACCTAACTATCTGTCTAACTTTTGCATGAGGAAGCAATTATATATTTTAACAGATCCAGGATTCGGTCAACTTGAGAGACAACTCTCACAATGTGAAGTAAGTTGCTAGTTCTAATGTCAATATTATATTAATCTTTTGTTGTAGTTGCAAGGAAAAATATTTTGGAGGAAGATTGCCTTTTATTCATCTCAATGTGGTGATGTTTTTCTTAATCAGAAATATAGTATCAGTATCTGATGATTGATTGCAAATCTTCTTCCAGTGTCTTGTTTCATATCTTTCTATTCATGAATGTGTTACTTTTCTGATGTTAGAGTTGAATCTCATCCTTACAGAGAATTTTGAATTACAAACATACCAGGAGCATATAGGCGACTGATTCAAAAGCCAATCGATTTTATATGGTATGTGAAAATTGAAGTATGATTGTGGCTGAATGTTAAATGCTTTTTGATTGAAGAGACACATGTTTAATTCATTGATTCCTTCTCTGAAATGATACTTGGCCTGGAAGTTTTAGCCTCTGAGTTTATCTCCGGTTCTTGGTATTGCAATCAGGAGGACTTTCTATGAGAAGAATCTTCTAAGTTCTTACTATTTAAATCTCTTAATCATATACTTCTTTTAGTTCATACATATATAGGTGTGTCTTGTTGAGTCAAACAGGCTGTATTTTTTCTAACAAAATAAACTTTCTGATCAGGGAAATTGTCACGTATGAGGACCCCACACAATCTTTGCTTGAAACAGATCTTGATAATATAGGTAAATGTAATAATTTAGACAACCGTATTAAATAGAAATCCTCAGATGTAGGTCCGAAGGAACATGACAAGCATTCTACGACTGAAAATTCTCAACAGCTGGTCGATGATGACAAACAGAATTTTGTAGCGAAGGAAAGTGATGAAATAAACATAAAAGAAGATTTGAAGGAAGCGGATTCTGTTATTCATTCTACATCTGCATCTTTCACTGCTCTTCTCATGAGCTTTACCCTACCCACTTCATGCTATGCAACAATGGCTATCCGAGAACTCTTGAAGACATCTACCTCGGTATGTTTTTGGAACATTTTGTTTGTATTTCTTTGCAATGGTTATGCTTTTCTTTGTGACAGATCTAAAGGGATATTAATCTGTGCATGTCATTTTCGTCATTCAGTTCTAGACTATGTTATTATTTGTTTAATTCATGAAATTTTCTCCATGTGTTGATGTGCATCATGTGGTTTTGCCATGTTTATTGCAGATTGCTTTCCACGAGAATCTAAATGACTAAACTGATTGATCTGAAATTAGTTTGCTGACGTCAAGAACAGGAATTTAAATGATATTTTTATTATCTGTTTATATATTAAGTTTGACTGCATATCTTTGTTGCAATGAGTAAGAAGTGGAGTACAAGCCAGGGATGCATTTTTACCACCACTTACCATAATTTTGTAGCAACTAAGAAGAGAAATTACATTAACCTATTCATTTAAGATACATGCAGTCATTGTAGTTTCTCTGAAATTATTGTCCTTTTTCTTAGTGATTCACCTATGTTGTCGGGCTACTTTTCTCGGTTGTCTAAAGTAAAATTTTCACAATATCTATTGAATTGAATTTAAAAATTATTATAGTATTTTATTGCATATGGATGTTGTTTGTCTTAGTATTAGCAATTTCATTTCAAATCATTCTTTCTGCAAATCATGTTGGTTCAGGTAACTTGGCTAGCTCAAATTCCTGGTGCTCTAGGTTTATAAGAATCCATAGTATTAATTTATGGTATTCAAGTGGTTATAAGGAAAAAATATTCCAGCTAAACTTGTCCAGATAACCAGAAATAGTATCTTTAGACACCACTACTTTTCATATTTCACGATAATAACACTAATATCTTTATCTATATGAAACTAACTGAAATATAGTATCTATATGAAACTCACTCTAAAAATTTCAAGTATTCCCTTTAACAAGAAAATCAAGCACATATCTTGTACAGAATATCTAAAACCTAAACCTTGCAATCACTATTAAATTAGATATAACTGTAATTCTAATGACATCATACAAAACCTAAAAATATAAACACACTAATAGTTTTGAGTCCATAGATGTGTAGTACTGATGCACAACAGTCATTTGATATGTATAAGTGGGCAAAGCATTTTCTTCTAGGAAGCTAAATGTGTGTTAATGGAGATTCTAGTTCTATATGTTCAAAAGTTTACATTGAAGAAGTCGTCAAAGAAATTAGTAACGGTGAATGAGAGTGCCCAATCTGTCTTGAATGAGTTGACGATGCAATCACAGCTTGTTGTGTACATCGTATGTGTCATCAATGACTACTAGCAAGTTGGTGTAGCTCTTTTGGTAGTGGTTGTATTGCTTGTGCTAATTCTAGTTAATTTTCTTTGTATGGCTAGATTAATTTGTTTGTAGATTATTGTTTATTATTAGCTTTTTGTGCAAGTGAAGCTATAAGGGCATCTACCGGATGCTCTTTTCCTTCCAGTCTTCGTGGCCGTTGCGCTCAACCCTGTATTCAAGCTCCCAATGTGCTTGCTCTCTGGCTCAACATTAACCGAGTGTTTTCAGTGTCTTTTGTTCACATTGACCGTATCTGTCTTCAAATGGATCTAAGCCCTTAATCTCTGTTATGCTCGTTCTCTGTTTGGATTTTTGAAAGGCATGTAATCAAGGCTTTGACCCACGATACTATGATTTAAATAGGCAGTGGCCATAGAGATAACACTATTAACTTACAGTTTACCCCTAAGTCTAGGAATCGCTCTATAAAAGAAATTTATGAAGAAAATGAAAACCAATGGTCCATCTGTACTTCGGTTATTACTTGTCTGTGTGTTCTCCTGAATAGGAACAAATTCATCATGGGGAAATGCTGCCTGCGTTCTGATATAGCCAAGGGTAAACAGAAGATTCAGCAGGATCATGTGCCAAAGAAAAGAGGAAGAAGAATTAACCAAGAGAATTTGGAAAATCTTGTAGTTAACTACATTTTAGGCAATTCCTCCCTAGCCCATAATCAAATTCGTGGTTGGGAAAGAGATCTTCAGACGGAACCTGAAGACAACGAAGCTGAAGCTGACATCCTCGATTTCATTCAGGACCCTGGAAACACACGAGGTCGCCTTACCTTATTCAACCAAACCATTCATACATATTGGTTAATGATGTGTCTTCTGGCAAAAGCAATACAAACAAATAAAAGCATAGCCGTTGTGGACTGGAAGAAATATGTGCTCATCCTCCAGAGTTCAAGGTGCAGCCAAAGACAGAACTGTTTCTCAAAGATCTGTTGGAGAATATTGAAAGCCACCTGCAGCATATTAAAATTACCCACTATCAAGCAACCGACCACATTCAGAGAATGGATGACAGGATGGGATGTATGGATGACAGGATGGGACGTATGGAGAAGCTGATCTAGCAGATGCAATAGGTTGACATGCCTGGGTCTCATGCCATGGACCCAGCCCCAGTTTCCTCTTCAGATGGCTAGTTTTTTACAGTACTCTGCTTTATGGTTTTTTTGGAAGTATGTGAACTTATTTTATATTATATGCTTGAACTTATTGCAATAGTAGGACAGTTAGCTAATGCGATATATAGAAGGAAAAGACAATTTCAATTTTGGCAAGCTTTTAATGCACTTAGATGGCCAAAAGACCTGGTTTCCTACGGGCAGGTTGAGGCCATAGTAAGAATATTATATTGTAGCATGTCCTTCAATTATAATTAGAAAATAGAAAGGCACCACCTAATTTACAAAAAAAAAGAAGAAGCTATAAGGGTGTCACACCGAGCTAACTCCATTGAGTTAATTTTTTATTAAGTTAAAAATAAGGGCTTGCATGATTATATATTTTACAAGGATTATGCCATTATGTGTTGAACGTTTTTTTAAAAATCAATGCCTATTATACAATTTCAAGGACTGCCATAACTCCTCACATAATTCTTTAAAGAGTGCTAGCTCAATGGAAGAGCACTTGCCATGCAGGAGGTTGGTGGTTCGATTCAACTGTACCCTAATATAAATTATTCAATGATATTGTAGATTTTTTTAATTAAATAATTTTATATTGATTTATTTTAATGGTGAGATATTTTTTTGGATTCATTGTTTTATATTGTCTCTAGAAAGACAATAGATAGGATTAAAGACATTGTCTCCATAAAGACAATATGTCTTTATAGAGACAATTTTTAAGACAATAATTTGAGACAATTTACCCAAAAATTGTCTTTAAACTCCCCTTTGTGTTGTAGTGCTACTATTGCCTCTAGAGAGACAAAAATGAAACTGTCTCTGGAGAGACAAAAATGCTTGTGTTATGTATTGTCTTTATAGAGACAATTTAATTTTAAGACAATTTAATTTGAGACACCCGCTTAAAGACAATATTTAAGACAATACACCAGTTTTCTTTTGTTTTAAGGTAAGACAATTTACCCAAAAATTGTCTTAAATATTGTCTTAAAACCCCCCTTTATGTAGTAGTGCTAGTTCAGTTTTTTTCACTGAATCATTATGATGCTCGTAAAATAATTGTAATTTAAATTAACGATGTTATAGCAGGGAAAATTTTATGGGTTAATATTTGCAAGTGGGCTAATATTCCATGTGTTTTCCAAAAAAAACGTTGGCCAATTTCTATTTTTCTAAAAATGAATTTGCCCATATTTTATAATATAAAATTATTTTACATTAATTAGAAATATCAACAATTAATGTAATAAAATATTATATATATATATAGAAATATCATATATTGTCTAATATATAATAATTAGAAATATAAACAATTTTACAAAATTATCATCAAACATTTTAAAATTTTCATATTAAATTACATGCTTAAAATTTTCCGTGTGTTATAGTTAGAATCAAAGTTAGGAAGTTAATGAAGTGTTTAGATAACAAGAAATATTTTTTTATCAAGAACATTAAGAATGTATTACTTGAAGTAAGCCTAAAACTTTATGTTAGATAAAGATTTTGATTAGTGTATAGAAATTTCTACATTTTGATTAACCATACATTCACTCTAATAAATAACAATATTTTCTTCACTCCAATAAATAACAATATTTTCATCACTAATAATGATAATTGATTAAAAATGAATAAATAGCATGATAGAAATAATTACTACAATCACTATTTTTTATCGAACTACTTGAAACTTGAAGTATAAGTTATATTTGTATTTTAATAATAATAAATTCAAATTAAAAAAAATAAAAGAAAATAAATAATAATAAAATCAAAATTATGTGTAAATTATTTAATTTAATTTATATAGAATTTAGTCTCTTAAAATAAAATTCAAAATTTTCAATTATATATATATATATATATTAACAATAACACATCTAATTAATATGTTTGTTATAAAGACTAAAAAAAAAGTGTTCAACACTCTAGTTACATTGTTAGTTTTTAAGTTAATCTTGAATGGATGATGTTGTTAATATCTAAAAGATAGTTAATAAAAGTTAACAAATTAAATTTACACTTTTAATTATTAATTCTCAATGAATTTGCCATAATTAGAGATTTTGATTAATGAAATTTCTAATTTAGATTTTAACATGAACGGTTAAAATTTCTTATTTGGATTTTAACATCAAATGAATGGCTGATGGAGTTTAGAAAATTTGAAATCTGTGCCACATCATCATGAAACAATGCCAGTCCGGACATTCAAAACGGCCATGAACCATGTCAGCATTCGGCAGCAGTGCAGTGCCACAGGAAAAAAGCATTTTAAACGCACATTTATGTGAGGAAAACATGGTGGAGAGGTAGGTGGATAAGATAGCTATGATGTGTTTTAGGAAATAGTGAATTGAAAAAAGCATGACAGCTGTATAAAACGGCTATGTTTTGTTCTGGGAAATATTGAGAAAAGCATAGCCGTTGTGGACTGGAAGAAATAAACAAGGATTGAACTTAGAGAGAAGCAAAGCCAACCAATCCCATCTGCGGATTGTTGTGCACAGTTGAGCGAGAGTCGATGCTCTCGAGTCTTTTCCCACTTTGAATGCTCTCTATTTATTCTTGTTTGAATATCTTCTATTGCATTTCATGCCTTCAGAAGTCTTTAGAGCTGTAGCATCGCCCTGTCTTTTACACGATATTTTGAATTATTTTTCACTTGCGAAGATCTTGTGGTAGATTTGCGAGTAGCAAGTATTGGGTATGAAAATGAAGAAACAGCCTATCTTGAGTGTATGCTCCCGATCGGAATCCTCTGCATTCATTGTGGGGTGGCAGAAAACTTCAAAGCCACTCGGATCCCTGTTTGCCGAGAATTCGAGAGAAGCAGAGCTTGCCAATACCACTGATGTGGAAAAAGATCCAGACAGCGTAGTGCATATGGTTCAAAGGTAAGTAGATCGCTCAGTTATGATCCGTTAAGTGCATTTGGTTCATAATGTCTTTAATATTTGAGGGTAGATTTTGAATTGTTTCTTCTATCTAGAAGCATTGACAACAGCACGAGGAGGCGAGAGTTGGGCTATTTGGTAGGTTTTGGGTTTTTCTTCTCTCTGGGAGATGAGACGATATGTTGCCATGGTTGATTGAGGAAGGTTTTCGTAGGTGTGTGTGAAGATGTAGGAAGATTGGGCAGGAGTCGGACTATGTTGTTAACACAAAACTTTGAAAGATGCTCTTTCATTCCCGGTATTTCTCTTGTACTTTATATTTAGTTGCTAAAGAATTTATGTTAGTATTTTTTTTATTTTTATTTTTTTTTGTTTTAAAGAATTTATGTTATATTTATTTTGTTGCTAAAAAATTTAGGTTATATTATTTTTGTTACTCAAGAATTTAGGTAAGAAAAGAAAGATTACAGTAAAACCATCTTGCTGAAATGGATTCTCTCCCTGGAATGTTTTTTCTCTGTTTTACACTCCCGGAAACGGATTCTCTCTCGGAAAGTTTTTTCAGTGTTTTACAATCCCGGGATGTTTTTTTAAGTGTTTTCCACTCTTTTTCGAAAAAAATACAACAAAGGCAGCATCGCTATCAATTTTAGATGTCCACTGTTGATGTACAAACAATTTCACATACACAACACCGAACACTTTCGTAAGTAAATAGATAAAAACTCCATGGCTTCGGGTTTGGGGCCACTAACTTTGTATTCCAAATCTTGGCTTATTCAGAATTATGTTGATCTATTTCAATTTACAAAAGTCAAAATTTATGTATACAATCTTCAAAAGTTAATAGCTATTTTTATATGGATATTTTGTAGTTTATTTCTATTCCTGTGTGAATGACCAAAAAGTACGGTGTTTTTTTATTTAAAAATCAAGAACGTGTTTTTTTATTAGAAGAAGAAACAACTTTGCTTCACTGTATTTATTTTCATTTGTAATTTGTTTTGTAACTATCATTATGGAGATGACATTTTGTGGTGAGATTTTACTTTTTGGATTGTTTTTTTTGGGGGGTTTCTTCATTTTAATTAATTAATCTAGTATGACGTTATTAAATTAAATTTTAAATAATATTTTGTGGCTTTGTTTTAATTATAGTTATGAGAAACAATGTTTTCAATATATTTTTATGGTATTGTTTTGAGTATAAAATATAAGTATTTTTTTATGATTTAAAAGGAAAATTAAAGTTTATTTAAATCAATTTATATTTATGATTAAGAAGAATAGTATACTTCGATTGAAGATATAAATTTTAATTTGAATTTTTAAATAAATTTTAAATTTGTAAATTTATTTTGTCATATAAATGTGTTTCTAATTTCTCATATATTGTATTTGTTAACTTTGAATATTTTAATGAATATTTTCACATGATCTTTATATAATAAACTAATATTTTCTAGTTATGTATTTTTGTTAAAATATATTTATAATTTAGAGAGGAATGGGGAGTGGGATGGGGAAACAGGGGGGATATAGAACGATATAGAGAGAGGGGGGAAGGGGGGTTAGGGATAGAGAGGTAACTGAAAGGAGGATGGGAATGATTTAAAGGGGGTGGGCATGAATTAAAGAGGGATGGGGAGTGAGAGAGAGAGAGAAGGATGAGGTGGAGAAAGACGAGAGAGGGACGGAGATGGAGAGAGGGAGGTAGGGAGATGGAGAGAGAGGGAGGGAGCGATGGAGGAGAAAGAGAGGGAGGGAGAGAGAGGGAGTGAGAGGGGGAGAGAGAGAGAGAGGGAGAGTGATGGAGAGGGAGATGGAGAGGGATGGAGAGACGGAGGGAGATAGAGAGGGATCGAGAGAGGGAGAGGGTGGGAGAGAGTGGAAAAGGGCGGACAGGGAGAGGGAAAGGGAGAGGGAGACAGGGGGGAGAGGGGTAGGGGGAGAGAGAGATAGGGGGGAGAGGGAGGGAGATGGAGAGGGATCTACAGAGGGAGAGGGAGGGAGAGAGTGAAAAAGGGGGGAGAGGGGGGAGTGATCGAGAGAGGGAGAGAGAGGGAGAGAGTGAAAAAGGGGGGAGGGGGAGAGGGAGAGGGAGAGGGAGACAGGGGGGAGAGGGGTAGGGGGAGAGAGAGAGCAAAGGAGGGAGGTGGAGAGAGAGAGAGAGAGAGATATATATATATATATATATATATATACTGGGGGGGGGGCGGATTGGGAGAGGTGGAGAGAGAGAGAGAGAGAGATACTTGGGGGATGGGCGGGGAGAGAAAGAGGGAGAGAGGGTGAGGTGGAGGGTGAGGGGGAGAGAGGGATGGGGGGGATGGGGGAGGCAGATGGAGGAAGGGACGAGAGAGAGAGAGAGAGAGAGAGAGAGAGAGAGAGGGAGGGGGAGAGAGGGGGAGAGAGCGAGAGTGGGAGGGGGAGTTTGAGGGAGGGATGAAGAAAGAGAGAGAGAGGCAGGAGCGGAAAAACACTGTCACACCTGGAAAAACCCATGCCAAGACAACAAGGAACCACATGCAATACCATGCATGCTAAATCTAGCAAGGAAAACACATATTCAAATCGATACCTTCCAAGAATCATATTGTAGCTACCTCATTTGTGATCCTCCTTGCTTGCTTCATCATTTTTCTTGCTTTCTTGCCTTTATTGCTCCAATGCCAAAATGCTCCAAAAAACTCTAAGTGTCCAAGAGTGAGAGACAGAGAGAGAGAGAGAATTAGAGAGATCTAAAATTGAACTGACAAAAGGCACAACCTGATCCTCATAACCCTTTTTATAGAAGAGGCCTCTATTTTCTTCATTTTCCATTAGTTTCCTTCATTTTCCTCCTCACATCCAACCCATGACCTTTCATCTCCCTTTTCTGCTAATTTCCATTATTTTCATAAATAATTGTGCCAAATATGCCATTTTTTCTTTCCAAAGCCTTTCCCTTTTCCTTTTCCAATTTCCCTAGACATAATAAACCAAATGACCACCCACTAGGATGATTTTCCTAAAATTAAGCTTGGAATAAGTGTCCTATCAACAATGGTTGTTATTTTTAACTTTTATTATATGGAATTTTCACCAGGGCTGTTACAAAATCTATGTTATTCAACCCAAAATATTCTAAACCTAATGTCTCTAAATACTTTTATCAAATGACTCAAGGGATGGTTGAATGTGATGAGAATGTATGCAAGTTTTTATCTGTGGCATATGTGCTTCAATAAATACCAGTAGGGGTTCTCCTCCTATTTTGAATACAATGTTTTTTGCATAAGAAAGGATTATATGTGGTAATATCTATTATTTGGAATTTGGAACAACAAATGTCGATCAAATTTGAAGTTATTATGGTTCGTAAACCTTATAGGTCTAGAGGGATATGAGTTGCATTTAATTTTATGTCTGAAGGGCTGTCAAAACCCAAGACATAGTGCAAATATATTTTGTACTAATTGGTATATCTTCTTGTTAGCATGAATATGTCTTAGCTTAAACTTGGGCCTTGGTGTGGCTAGACAACTTGATGCAGAAGAAACCCTAGCTCATACATTTCTTTTAAGGAAGGAAATGTAAGAAACATGCATTATTCGTTGATGATAAAGACAAGGATGAGAATTTCTAGCTAAATGATAATGCAAATGGATTTTAGTAATTTCTATGGGAAGGCAAGGATCTAGAGGGAGTTGAAAATTCGTTACAATCCTTATATCAAAGGATAAGTACTTCATATCTTTCTTACATGATGATTACCACTTTATTATTGATCAACCTCTTGTCTTTACATCTTTTACTTGGTTATAATCATTTATTCCATCATCTCCTAATTAGGTTTGAAGGCATGTCCTAAAGGTTTCCAAGTCAATAATTCTAGAATAAAATGGAAGCATTAAAAAAAATTTGTGGCAAGAGGGATCGAGAAAGATTGAGCATAAACACAATAAGAGTGATTTGTGATTGATTGATATAGAGAGAGAGATACATGGGGGGGTGGGGGGGGGAGAGATATATGGGGGGAGAGAGAGAAATAGAGAGAGAGGGAGAGAGGGTGAGGTGGAGGGTGAGGGGGATAGAGCGATGGGGGGATGGGGGAGGTAGGAAGGGATGAAGAAAGAGAGAGAGAGGGAAGAGGGGAAAAACACTGCCATACCTGGAAAAACCCATGCCAAGACAACAAGGAACCACATGCAATACCATACATGCTAAATCTAGCAAGGAAAACACATATTCAAATCGATACCTTCCAAGAATCATATTGTAGCTACTTCATTTGTGATCCTCCTTTCTTGCTTCATTATTTTTCTTGCTTTCTTCCCTTTATTGCTCCAATGCCAAAATGCTCCAAAAAACTCTAAGTGTCCAAGAGTGAGAGACAGAGAGAGAGAGAATTAGAGAGATCTAAAATTGAACTGACAAAAGGCACCAACTGATCCTCATAACCCTTTTTATAGAAGAGGCCTCTATTTTCTTTATTTTCCATTAGTTTCCTTCATTTTCCTCCTCACATCCAACCTGTGACCTTTCATCTCCCTTTTCTGCTAATTTCCATTATTTTCATAAATAATTGTGCCAAATATGCCATTTTGTCTTTCCAAAGGCTTTCCCTTTTCCTTTTCCAATTTCCTTAGCCATAATAAACCAAATGAACACCCACTAGGATGTTTTTCATAAAGTTCAGCTTGGAATAAGTGTCCTATCAACCATGGTTTTTATTTTTAACTTTTATTACATGGAATTTTCACCAGCGCTGTTACAAAATCTATGTTATTCAACCCAAAATATTCTAAACCTAATGTCTCTAAATACATTTATCAAATGACTCAAGGGATGGTTGAATGTGATGAGAATGTATGCAAGGGTTTATCTGTGGTGTATCTACTTCAATAAATACCAGTAGGGGTTCTCCTCCTATTTTGAATACAATTTTTTTTGCATAAGAAAGGATTATATGTGGTAATATCTATTTTTTTAAATTCTGAACAACAAATGTCGATCAAATTTGAAATTATTATGGTTCGTAAACCTTATAGGTCTAGAGGGATATGAGTTGCATTTAATTTTATGTCCGAAGGGCTATCAAACCCAAGACATAGTGCCAATATATTTTGTACTAATTGGTATATCTTCTTGTTAGCATGAATATGTCTTAGCTTAAACTTGGGCCTTTGGTGTGGCTAGACAACTTGATGTGGAAGAAACCCTAGCTCATACAATTATTGTAAGGAAGGAAATGTAAGAAACATGCATTATTCATTGACGATAAGGACAAGCATGAGAATTTCTAGGTTAATGAGAATGCAAATGGATTTTAGTAATTTCTACGGGAAGGCAAGGATCAAGAGGGAGTTGAAAATTCCCTACAATCCTTATATCAAAGGATAAGTACTTCATATCTTTCTAACATGATGATTACCTCTTTATTATTGATCAACCTCTAGTATTTATATCTTTTACTTGGTTATAATCATTTATTCCATCATCTCCTAATTAGGTTTGAAGGCATGTCCTAAAGCTTTCCAAGGCAAAAATTCTAGAATAAAATGGAAGCATTAAAAACAAATTGTGGCAAGAGGGATCAAGATAGATTGAGCATAAACACAATAAGAGTGATTTGTGATTGATATGGAGAAACAGTATATATATATATATATATATATATATAGAGAGAGAGAGAGAGAGAGAGAGAGAGAGAGAGAGAGAACCATTCCATATGGCTAAAAGAGATTCTATTTGAAAGGGATTAAATAGTGACGTACAATGGAGGGGTGCAACCTATCAGAGATTGAGAGAGCCTCTCATGATAATGAGGAGAAATAGGCTCCTAGGGATGTGGGTTTAGCTCATTTTCTATATGTGGAACATAGTTTAGATCACCAAGGACCCATGGATCCAATGGACCCACTTAGGGTCATTTCTCTAGAATCTAAGAAGAAACCAATGTGGCTTCAAAGTACATTGCAATATGTATAGGGGAATGCAGCTCACCATGGAAATTTCAGGGAGAAAAAATGTCCTAGAAACTACTTAGGATATGTAGCACTGATGTGCCATATCGTTGATTCGAAGCCCTATGAATATGAGGAGGAAACATGCCAACGAGTTTGGAATGATGCCATGACTAAGGAATATCAATCCATGATGAATGATAATGTGTGGGAAATTGTGTCGAGACCTAAAGGAAAGTTAGTGTTGACTTCCAAGTGGATCAACAAGATGAAGCATGTGGTTGGTGTTAGCATAAAGAGTTAGAAAGTGAGATTCCTCTGAAAATGGTTCTCCCAGAAAGAGGAATAGGACTATCAAGAGACATTTACTCTAGTTTCTCAAATAAATAAGGCTTTGTACAAATAGTCACCTCGGGCTTGGTATTACTAGATTGATGGATACCTTATGAGTAATGGTTTCACCAAGAGTGATGTTGATCCAATTATTTAGTTCATTGTTGTTAACGTTGAGCCTACTGTTATGCAGAATTTATTACTTTAGCTAGAAGGATTTTCCCTAGACTTAGCGGACTGGTCTAGAACAAGAAAAAAGGAAATAATATAAAGTTCTCCTTAGAGGAATTGAAGAATAGGAATTATATTACTTGGAATCTATCATAATATTTACTCCTCACTCGGCTTGTAATCTCCAATCGTAGCTCCAATTTCTATATTTACAACCTGTGCATACAATCAAAACAAGCCAAATATTTACAACATCTACGTAGCATTATCCAATTATTCTAGTCAATGTGTCAGAAAAGGGTTGAAAAATATGAATGTAAACATAACATAACATATATAGGAAAATGATATACTCTTTGTATTAATATGAATAGGATAGAGTTTACAACCAATAATAGTAGTTGATCTTGTAGCTATCTCCCTAAGTTGACTTGGCCTTCCTTGCCACAGAGCACACCTCAATGTTACCCTAATGCATGAAGATGATGACTTTCTTAGATTAAAGGCACCAACAAGAAGGCATTATAGGTATCCAAAATCCAACCCTAATGTTATATATGGTTGTATATTTATAAGAGAGTGCAGCAGTTTCAGAATTTATATCCATTTATGAATCTAGGATTGAGATCCACTCTTGGTGGGAGGATGAGATCAATAGATAAGAGATAAAATATCCAAGGTAGGATTAGATAGGATTCAAACTTCTTATTCAAGGTAAATGGTTGAAATAACCCCTAGAAGCTTATAGAAGAGGAAGCTTCGGGATTATATTTAATTTTCCCAAATTTATAGACTCGGTACACACCTAGCCAGGGAAAACCTATCGTTGATGAGTGTAGGTGCATAATCGAGTAACTTGATGGTGAACAGAGGTCCCTATAGGGATAACATCTGTTGAGCCTTAAAATAACTGTTTTGAAGCAGTCACCCTCAAAAACTCAAGAACTTGGTAGATTCATGGTTAGTTATTTATGTAGGGATGATGACAAGGTGTTCGTGGATGTTGATTCGTCCATTTTACAGACCTATTGACTAGATGCAACAAAATGGTGTATAAAAAGTTCGCGCCTAAGGTGAAAACTCAAAAATTTTGGATGGTGATTGAATTTTTTTACCTTATGACAAGTCTTGATCAATAACATTTGGTATCGATCGTCATCTATTACAATACATTTCATCATGGTATCTTTGTTGATGGAGGGATACCCATGCTCATGAACTAAGCTAAATTTATATGTACAATGATAAAAAACCATGTCTAGAGATGAAAAATCATGGATGCATGATTAGATGACTGTATTACCATAGCCATCATGCTTTTAAATATTGCATTAATCCTAAAAGTGCATCCCTAATGGATGGAACTAGATTCCGAGTATTCTTATTATCATTCGCTCGATCCTCCAATGTATGAGTCTAACCATGCGAATAAAGGATCCAATTTCGAACATGGTAGACACCATTTTATTACCAACCATTCATGCAATTCATTAACATATTCAAGAGAAATCATCGATGTTGTTAATGGCTCTGAAGATACAATAGTACAATCAATATGGTGTGAATGAATGAGTTGAAGTTGAACACCACACATAATCTATCAGTCGGAGGAAAATAATAAAAACCTATCATTGAGAGTGAGGACACTTTCCATTTATGTCTGGATGCACCAAGGTACTGAACGAAGATTTTTTAAGTCAACTTCCTAGATAGTGAGTTTATGTTGACATGAAGCAGCTCTTCGTAGGAGGGCCTTGATGTATCCCCCATCAATGACATGAAATGGGTATCATGATTTGAGACAGATTGATGTTGATGCAGAACTAGTTCAGGAAAGGAAGACATGAATGTAGGCTTAGGAATTTTGTATCAGAGATGAACTGAAGGACTTCTCTTGAACACATCAGTGGCACTGAATGGAATTGGTAGCATTGACCCAAAACAAAAAATGCAGGCTTTGAAACAATGTGATGAACCCAAAGAAAATAATATTTCCCAACCCAACAACCATGGATATGAAGTGGAAGACTATCATGATGAAGAGAGACATGCTACCATTAATAAGTGGAGTATCGCATTTTCCAAATTTCCCCAACCATTGCAAGTCAACACCCCTTTATTTTTTAACAAGCTTGGGGAGGATACCATATGCTTGATATTTAAGTTCATCCTCTGGATGAATCCTTTTGAGTATCTTTAACAAACCCTGAGAAGGAGTTGTTTTTTCATGTCATGCTCGACGATTCCATAATTTTTTAATGTTTTTACAAGTCTATTCAGGGTCTAACTCGACTAATTTTCATGTTCGGAGAGTCTGAAAAGGAGTCAAAAAAGAAAACTCCAAATGTTGGTTTTCCTAAATAATATCTTGTATCCACTTTTCATCTAATTCATCCACATATGAAATACGTATTAGATTTCCACCAATGGTTCTTTGACAAACCCAAGGAGCTCCCACCCTCCAGGGGTGAACATGATCATAGAATTCCTTTGGTCCTAGGTGATCAAGCACCAAATACCCACTCATATCGATATTATTTTGCAAAAAATAATGAAATTGAAAAGATAATCAAGTAGCTCTACAAAGCGGGTGTTATTTTTCCTAGCACCAACTCCTACTCATCTCCCACAGTCATGGTTCTAGAGAAATACGATAAATGTTGCATGTGTTCTAACTTTAGGGCCCTTAACAAGCTCACTCTCAACGATAAATTTGCTATTGAAGTAGTTGATTATTTTCTTGATGAACTACATGGTGCTAAATTTTTCATCAAGCTCGACCTCTGCTCAAGCTATCACCAAATACGCATGAAGGAAGATGACGTACCCAAAACAACATTTTGAACTCATGAAAGCCATTATGAATTCTTGGTCATGTCATTTTTTCATTCTAATGCTCCCTCCACTTTTTAGAGCCTCGTGAACCACCTTATGGAACCTTGTCTAAGAAAATATTTCCTAGCCTTTTTCGATGACATTCTCATTTACAACATCGCATGGGAAAAACACCTCCAACATGTTGGCTAGATATTAGATTTTCTCCAAGATCACAAATTATTTGTCAAATTATCTAAATGATCCTTTGGAATGGAAGAATTAGAGTATTTGGGATATATTGTTGGACGTGAAGGAGTAAGGGATGATCCAAAGAAGATTCAGGAAATGCAAGATTGGCCCCAACCAAAAATATTAAAGAGTTTGCAGGGATTCTTGGGTCTCACAAGCTACTATCATGAATCTTTCAGCAATTATGGATGGATTTCCCAACCACTCGCTAATGTTCTCAAGGAAAATTCATTCATCGTGATTGAAGCAACTCAGTAGGCCGTCTTGGCTGTCAAACAAGCCATGTGCTCCACTCCAGTATTGACCTTACTCGACTTCACCAAACCTTTTGTGATTGAATGTGATGCCTCAGGTATGGGCATTGGTGCAGTATTAAATCAAGAAGGTAGACCATTGGCTTTCACCAGTCAACAACTCAATGGCAAGCATCTAGGTCAATCGACATATGAGAAAGAAATTATGACCATATTAAATGAAGTATACATTTGGTGACCATACTTATTGGGGAGACATTTCCAAATTCGCACTAACCATAATAGTCTAAAATATTTTCTAGAGCAATGTCTATCATCGCCACAAAAAAAATAAATAGCTTTCAAAAATGTTGGGATATGATTATGATATAATTTACAAAAATGGGCTTTAAAATGTAGTGATTGATGTCGTATCACGCAAATTTGAGGATGAGGGCACCCTTTTATCACTCTCTCTACCCCAACCATATTGGATTGAATAAGCCCTCCATGGATGGTTATCCCACCCATCCTTGTCACAATTAATTAATAACTTAAGATCAGATCTTAATTCCTCAACATACTACTCTTGGGATGATGAGGTTCTTCGTTACAATTATTAGATAGTGCTCTCCCCAAACTCAGCTCTCGAAACCCACATATTGGAGAAGTTGTGCTCCTCTCTGACTGCCATACATTTTGGCTTTCATAATACTTATGCACGTGCACACCAATATTTCTTCTAGATTATCATGAAGATTTCCATTCATACTTTTGTTACTAAATGTGATGTATGTCAGTGAAAAAAAGGAGAAACAATCAAGCCATCGAGAACCTTAAAACCTTTACCACCCTCGGGTTTTGTCTGGACAGATGTATCCATGGATTTCATTACACGTCTCCCAAAGTCTAGCAACAAATCAGTTACTATGGAGGCTATTGATAAGGTTTCAAAATATGCACATTTTTGCGCTCTTCCACACCCATTTACCCCAAAATGGTGGCGCAAGTTTTCATGGACCAAATCTTCAAACTACATGGCATGTCGACTTCTATTATGTCTGATCACGACAACACTTTCACTAGAAAATTTTGGCTGGAAATTTTCAAGCTCTAGGGAAAACAACTCCAACTGATTACAACTTAGCATCCTCAGCCCAATGGTCAAAATCCTCAACCCAATGGTCAAACAAAAGCAGTGAGAAAATGCTTGAAGACCTATCTGCGGTACTTCACTTTAGACAAGCAACATAAATGGGTACAACATTTGCCTCTAGCCGAAGGGTGTTATAATACTAACTATCATGAAGCCACTAAGTCGATGCCATATGAGGTAGTGTATGGAAAACTCCCACCATCACCAACTTCTTACATCGACGGATGTTCCATCTGTAGGAAGTTGATCAATTCCTACAGAACCGTGCAACCATGATTACTTATCTCGAAGATAATCTACGTCAAGCTCATAATAGAATGAAGCAGTAGGCCTATCAACATTGTTCTGAGTGGTCATTTCAAGTAGGTTACTAGGTTTTCCTTCGACTCCAACCATATTAGTAGACCTCTCTCAAAGCAAATGGTTGTTAGAAACTAGCACCAAAACTCTATGGGCCTTATTAGGTACTTCAACATATAGGAGTCGCCTAATACAAACTAGCCTTTACCGACTACAGGAATCCACTTGGTCTTTCATGTCTCAAGCCTCAAGAAAGTTGTGGGGAACAATTGCATGGGTTAAACAAGTCTTCCAGAATTTGATGAGGAAGGCTCTCTTCATATCCAATCTAGAGTTCCTTCACCACATCTCCATTATGAATCAATTCATAATTCTACTCCTCCACCTTGGAGCTTCCTAAAACTCGTTTAATGGATACCACAATTATAGGGTTTGATACTTTCCCCCTTTTTAATGATTTTATGAGGGATTCATGAGTCAAGAACCTTTTTTGCCCCACTGATGTTTTCAACAAATCCATGTGGTGAATTATCTACGAAAAATAAAATTCTTAACCCTCTCCAAGGGGCAAAGTCAATCTTCCTTGTAATAGTAACTACAATCTCAAAGCAATGTTCTCAACTTATAGTGGTTCGATCAACTTATCTCTAATACCACTTATCTTGACCTTGGGGCTATGATCTAGGAACCAATAATGCTCGGAGAGAATAGGGGAGAGATAATAAAATATGCCCTAAAATTATATTTAGAAAAACCTTGAATAAAAAATACACATAATGAATAACAATATATGAAAATCATATAATCCTTATTAAATGGAGAAATAATATACCCTAAGTTGTGGAGGACCCCCCATGTGTCCTTTTACAAGGTGAGGCTTGTTATTTATAGTATTCTCAGTGTGTTCTTGAGCTACAATAGCATGGGTAAATATCATTGGAGGATGACACTTTCCATAAAAATCATAGGTATAGGAAGACCAAATGTAGATTTATTGTTTTTCAAAGTCACTAACTGAGGCCTAATTATAGTTGAATTGGAAATATCCGATGAAATTCACACCTATAACAATAGAAAAGGGGGCCTTCATCGCGTAGCCTCTAGGAGAAATCTAGTTATGCTAAAGGTAGAAAAAACCTTGATAGCATAATTTTGGCCCATGGATTGATTTGGTCTCTAAATATTACAAAAATTGGGTATGGTCATTAAGCTTGAAATGCCCAAGGATTTTCCCAAACTCAGCTAGAAATGCATCTATGACATCCTTTTCACCGTTGGGTTTTGGGAAAAATGGAAAAATTGGATAATCATCAACACTCACTCCAACTTGTGGAATGAAACAAGGGAACCCATTATCTTGCTTCCTCCTTTTAATGGAAGGAGGATTGAGTTGATCTATTAAGGCCATGGTACCCTAAAAAAAAATACGGGTATGAAACTTCATGGGGATAATCAAATTGCATCTAATAAACAATTTGTAGATGGAAATATTCTTTTGTTTGTATCAATAGTAGAAGAAGCCCATATTTGAATAGGTACTGGGATACTTTATGGTAGCCTTGGCACAAGTATAAATCATACTAAGTTGCAAATCTTCCTCTTGAATGCTCCTATTGTTATTCAATTACATATTTCAAAAATTATTGGATATCAATGGAGTTCCCTTCGATCTAAATACATGGGTGCTCTACGTGTTAAGAATTCCCTTTGGTATGCCTTGTGGGAGTATATACAAATTTTATGGGTTAAAATTCGCAAATGGGCTAATATTCCATGTGTTTTCCAAAAAAAAGGTTGGCCAATTTCTATTTTTCTAAAAATGAATTTGCCCATATTTTATAATATAAAATTATTTTACATTAAAAATCACCCATATTATATATTGTCTAATATATAGTAATTAGAAATATAAACAATTTTACAAAATTATCATCAAACATTTTAAAATTTGCATATTAAATTACATGCTTAAAATTTTCCGTGTGTTATAGTTAGAATCAAAGTTAGGAAGCTAATGAAGTGTTTAGATAACAAGAAATATTTTTTTATCAAGAACATTAAGAATGTATTACTTGAAGTAAGCCTAAAACATTATGTTAGATAAAGATTTTGATTAGTGTATAAAATTTCTACATTTTGATTAACCATACATTCACTCTAATAAATAACAATATTTTCATCACTAATAAATGATAATTGATTAAAAATGAATAACAGTACGAGCAGAAATAATTAATACAATGGATTATTTTTATCAAACTATTTAGCGATAAGTTATATTTGTATTTTAATAATAATAAATTTCAAAATTAAAAAATAAAAATAAAATAAATAAATAATAAATAAAATTATGTGTAAATTATTTTAATTTAATTTATATAGAATTTAGTTTAAAATAAAAATTCAAAATTTTCAATTATATATATATATATATATATATATGTATATATATTAACAATAACAACTCAGATTAATATGTTTATTATAAAGACTTAAAAAAAAGGTGTTCAGCACTCTAGTTACATTGTTAGTTTTTAAGTTAATCTTGAATGGATGATGTTCTTAATATCAAAAAGATAATTAATAAAAGTTAACAAATTAAATTTACAGTTTTAATTATTAATTCTCAATGAATTTACCATAATTAGAGATTTTGATTAATAAAATTTCTAATTTAGATTTTAACATGAACAATTAAAATTTCTAATTTGGATTTCTAATTTCTAATTTCTAATCTGTGCCACATCATCATGAAACAACACCAGTCCAGACATTGAAAACGGCCATGAACCATGTCAGCATTCGGCAGCAGTGTGGTCACCACAGGAAAAAGCATTTTAAACGCACATTTATGTGAGGAAAACATGGTGGAGAGGTAGGTGGATAAGATGGCTATGATGTGTTTTAGGAAATAGTGAATTGAAAAAAGCATGACAGCTGTATAAAACGGCTATGTTTTGTTCTGGGAAATATTGAGAAAAGCATAACCGTTGTGGACTGGAAGAAATAAACAAGGATTGAACTTAGAGAGAAGTGGAGCCAACCAATCCCATCTGCGGATTGTTGTGCAATCGTTGTATGCATTTAGTTCATAATGTCTTTAATATTTGAGGGTAGATTTTGAATTGTTTCTTCTATCTAGAAGCATTGACAACCGCACGAAGAGGCGAGAGTTGGTCTATTTGGTAGGTTTTGGGTTTTTTCTTCTCTCTGGGAGATGAGACGATATGTTGCCATGGTTGATTGAGGAAGGTTTTCGTAGGTGTGTGTGAAGATGTAGGAAGATTGGGCAGGAGTCGGACTATGTTGTTAACACAAAACTTTGAAAGATGCTCATTCATTGCAGGTATCTCTCTTGTACTTTATATATAGTTGTTAAAGAATTTATGTTATATTTATTTCGTTGCTAAAAAAATTTAGGTTATATTATTTTTGTTACTCAAGAATTTAGGTAAGAAAAGAAAGATTACAGTAAAACCATCTTGCTGAAACGGATTCTTTCCCGGAATGTTTTTTCTCTGTTTTACACTCCCGGAAACGGATTCTCTCCCGGAATGTTTTTTCACTGTTTTACACTCCCGGGATGTTTTTTTAAGTGTTTTCCACTCTTTTTCGAAAAAAAATACAAGAAAGGCAGCACCGCTATCAATTTTAGATGTCCACTGTTGCTGTACAAACAATTTCACATACACAACACCGAACACTTTCGTAAGTAAATAGATAAAAACTCCATGGCTTCTGGTTTGGGGCCACTAACTTTGTATTCCAAATCTTGGCTTATTCAGAATTATGTTGATCTATTTCAATTTACAAACGTCAAAATTTATGTATACAATCTTGAAAAGTTAATAGCTATTTTTATATGGATATTTTGTAGTTTATTTTTATTCGTGTGTGAATGACCAAAAAGTACGGTGCTTTTTTATTTAAAAATCAAGAACGTGTGTTTTTATTAGAAGAAGAAACAACTTTGTTTCACTGTATTTATTTTCATTTGTAATTTGTTTTTTAACTATCATTATGGAGATGACATTTTGTGGTGAGATTTTACTCTTTGGATTTTTTTTAATATTTTTTTTGGTTTCTTCATTTTGATTAATTAATCTAGTATGACTTTATTAAATTAAATTTTAAATAATATTTTGTGGCTTTGTTTTAATTATAGTTATGAGAAACAATGTTTTCAATATATTTTTATGGTATTGTTTTGAGTATATAATATAAGTGTTTTTTTGACGATTTAAAAGGAAAATTAAAGTTTATTTAAATCAATTTATATTTATGATTAAGAAGAATAGTATACTTTGATTGAAAATATAAATTTTAATTTGAATTTTTAAATAAATTTTAAATTTGTAAATTTATTTTGTCATAAAAATGTGTTTCTAATTTCTTATATATTGTATTCGTTAACTTTGAATATTTTAATGTATATTTTCACATGATTTTTATATAATAAAGTAATATTTTCTAGTTATGTATTTTTGTTAAAATATATTTATAATTTAGAGAGGAATGGGGAGTGGGATGGGGAAACAGGGGGGATATAGAAAGATATAGAGAGAGGGGGGAAGGGGGGTTAGGGATAGAGAGGTAACCGAAAGGAGGATGGGAATGATTTAAAAGGGGTGGGCATGATTTCAAGAGGGATGGGGAGTGTGAGAGAGTGAAGGATGAGGGGGAGACCAACCAACAAACCTACAAACCCTTACTGCAAATGAACACTGAAAATAACGCACTCAAGCAGAGGGACTGCGCTATAGGAGAAAGGAAATATTTTGGAAAAGTGCCAAGATCTAAAACCTACTCCAAATTCTTCCTTACTGATCTACCAAAGGAAGGAAAGCTTCCTCTTCTGAAAAATAAGCTCCAGAAGTGGTGTTGTGAACCCCCACTGCAACACCCTGCAACACAACGTTATACTTCAGCAGAAATAACGTTGTAGCTGAAGGAGAATTCTTGGCCTCAAGCCTGAATGTGGAGAAATGAAGTACAAGCTCCTTCAAGAGGCCTCTCTTGAAAGGCGAAGGAATTCCTAAACAGGAATGCCTTGTGCTAAGCAGCACAACAACTCTGCTAAACAGCAAGAGAATGCACAATAGTCTAACCAGACCATAAAATCAATAATCAATAACATGTCCTCATATGGCTGCCTTGCCCTCCTTTTATACAAATTGGAGCCCTCTCACCTTGGGTCCCACTCATTAGGGTTTCCTCCACCAAGTAATATTCCTCCCACTATCTCTGTGTTGTCTCTAAAGATGATCTCCACCTCTTATCCCAGCGTTTTTGACTTGGTCAAACTTGACCTTGTCCACATGAAAATGCCCCTTTTCACACATAAGGGTGTGAAATCCAGCTCCTATGATGATCCCTTTTCACATTATGAGGTATTTTATTCATATTTTTATTATGCATGGGCCTCCTTACCCATTTATAACTTCTAGGTGATAAAAATAAATATCAATATTCCAATTAGCTGCATGCTAAATTTGGAATATTACAGTCCTCCCCTCCCAAATGTTGCTTGTCCTCATGCAACTGCAAGGATAGAACTGAAATTTCTCCCCTCCTCCTGTTTTAGCATCCACATATGATATGCTCCTCCGAGGAATGAGATGTTGTCTCATCAATAAATCTCCATATTGCCCCTCCCAAGCATGCAAGCTAGTTGAACATGTATCATCATTAACAAGTAGAGTACTCAAGGAGGCAATAAGGAGCTGTCTAGAGGTCCCTTTGAGGAATGAGATCTGAAATGTAGTGGGGATCATCATTCCCATGTGGATCCTCCATCCCCAAGCTATCATCCATACAAAATGATCCACCCTCCAAAATGGTAACTCATACAAATCAACCTCCACCTTGAGCTCCTGCAATGTAGGTGGGCTAAAAATCTGATCATGGAAGACAAAATAGCCTACCCCACATTGTCCTTCTCTCAAATTATGATAAGTGTAGAGTATTTGCTGCTTTTGGGCTGCAAAAGTGTTGCGTCCAAGTGGCAAGAAGGAAATTGGATCTCCAAAGATCTTCCCTCCAACGTTGTGAATCATGCTGGCCCAAACCATCCCATATATGTTGAATAGGAAATCACCATCATATGGCATCCAAGTGAGTGGAATACTGAAGATTTCATGTAGAGCTGAAAGGTACCAATAGTTTCCCAAGTGGTGACAACACAGTTTTCCTAACTGTTGTTGCACAACATGACATGGAAACTCATAGAAAAGTTTCTCCCAATGATTTAGGAGATTCATAGCCCAAGTGCTCCAAGAAATCTCATGGCACACCTCATAAAGAGACAAGTGTTTTGTTGTGGTGGCCATATCACCTCCCATGCTCCCATTAGAACATGTAATGCAAAATTGTGGCGATCCTCTTTCCCAAAGGATGCATCCAACCAATGTGTCTCTCCCCCAAACATGCTCCCAAATGAGAACAACAGCAACATAGGGAACCATAATGAGAATCATACTTGCTGTCATATGTAGCAAGGGAGAAGGACAATGGTCCCTCAAATGAAACCAACGCATTTTCACTCTCAACTGCAACAGAAAATGAAATGATGGGTGGCCTCCCCACCACTTTCTTTCTACTCCAATCTCTCACAAGTTTGGAGAAAGTGTGTGGTGTATGGTGCAAAGTGAGCATGTTCTACAAAAGATACAACCTCCCCAAGTCCTCCTAGGGAGTAGCCATCACCAATACTTCTTATGGCCTCAGGTAGACCATGAAGTATAGAAGGAATAATGCTCCTTTCTTGAGCAATATCCTGCACATATATGGTTAAGGGTTGCACATATACATTATAAAAATCATTATGTAAACAAACAATACCCTTGCCACATGTTTTTCCCATGCAAATGGAGTGGCTCATAGATGAGTCTCCTCTCAACCTCAAAGAGAAAAGAGGTGGTTGTGCTAACTCTTCCAAATATTTATGTATCTCCTCCATCTCCACATGATCCACGCATCTCCTGATATGCTGATATATCTCCTCTTCAAAGCCTTCCCAAATGTACCCCTCCATGATGGTGTGGTATGCTCACATAGAATAAGTGTGGCTGAAGAGAAAATACTCATGAACTGCTAGTAGCAACTTCTCCTTAAGCTTTGAAGCTCTAGATAAGAATATCCTACCATGATAGTAGATGACCCCATCTCTAACTGCATATCCCTCCTCATGCAACTGGTCATCCAATATCATGCAAGCAGAAAGATCCTTGGAATACTCCACCAATAGCTGGGAATTCCAATATGGATCTATCCTCCATAGTGACAACGTTGATGAACTATCATGAAGATATTTTGTCATATGTTTGTCCTCCTGTTTGACATCTCCCATGCCAAAGATGCAATTTGGAATGTTGCTATCCTTCCCCTGTTGCTTCTACCACGGCGCAAAATCTGAAGTGAGAATGGGTAATGATGATTTTGGGATAATATCTCCCTCCTTCTTGATTCTACCCAAGACTCTCAGTGCTGTACCAAGCTCTCCCAAGGTCCTCACCCCTGTGGAATCAATGAGTGGTACCTCCAAATGTAAATCATCCCTCATAATCTGCTGGTCTGGTGGTCTCCCTGGTGAAATGCCTCCCTCCAATGAGACATCAACATCGAGAGTATACTGCATATATGAATGGACACACTTGTCCCTACCTTCACTGTGCAATCTAGTCTCCCTCTTATGTGCATCAACCCTCTGAAATAGATAGGGGTGTGTGCTCCCCATCAAAGGATGTTTGTCATCCTCCCTACCTCCCAAGAATTGGATCCTCTTTTGAAAAAGGGGTCTACATACCCTCTTGTTCAAGAATATGAAATAGATGTCTTGCCTCTAACAAGGCATGATACCAGATGTCAGCCTCCTCAATGGCTTTCTGAAGTGGTATTGAGCTCATAGGTTCCTCCAATACATGCAAGTTTTTTTTTTTGTTTAGGTTTGTTTAGCTCTACCACATGTGTTGCAGAATGTTTCTTATCAAATCTTTCCACCAATGTCTTAGTGAACCTTGCATAAGAAGAATTATTTTCATTTTTAAAAGAAAAAGACTCAAATGTCCACCATGCATAGGCCTTACCTCCAAAATGCAGCGCTGCAACTTTGATGGCTTCATCTTTGGAAATTTGGTGTTGCTGCAAATAGGAGTCTAGCTCCTCCACCCAAGCTCTAGTTAAACATGTAAGTGAACCATCAAAAGTATATAAGAGAAATCTACTCTTATTTTTATGCTTGCTTCTCTCCACCTTGATCTTGCAAAACTCCAGAAAAGTGATATGATCTCTAAACTTCTGAGTTTGAGACTCATACTCTTGCAGAAAATCACTAAGATTTTCTCTCTTAGGAATTTCTTCTTCTCCTATCTCTCTCATGGAAAATCCGGGCATAGGATTGTGCTGTGCATCATAGTGTGTGGCTGCATGCTCACACTCATCATATGAAAATCTAGAGTTTGCTTTAGATTCAAACTCTCTTGGAGATTCTCTTTTCATCTCTCTCCTCAACTTCTTGAGATCTCCATGAATGCTCTGCAAAGTTTGAGAAAGAAAATTTGAAAGTCTCTCCTCCTTTCTTCCTCCAAATAATGGAGTCTTCTTCTTCTCTTCTTGATAGCATATTGGCTGAGATTCCACAAGCGAAGCCAAGATTATGCTCTGATACCACTGTAATATCCCAAAATGGGGATGCATCAACACATAAACTGTAAGAAGAACCAAATAGCTGTCATTTTGGTATTATAGCAGTAAATGTATACAAGATCTTGAGGAAATAATCTCTCAAGTTAGGCAACACAAGCCTCAAGAGAACATGTACATAAAAATGAAGTGCACTGCTACACAGGAAATGCTCAAGGCTATGACAGTGCAGTTTATTAGATGTAACTGCTGCTAGAGTATTTCAATACATGGATATGAAAATATACAGCTCATACAATGTGGGGAGCAAAGCTCTAAACCCCCAAACTAAATTTCAAGACAATCCGGAAAGGATTTCCTGAAATATGAAAAAATGGCAAAATGTCGAAGTTGCAGTCCCAAGACTAAGTAGCAGCTGCAACTCAAGAACTGGATGGAGATGGTTGAAGATGATGCATAAGCTAAATAAATATACCTCCTCCAATGGATCTTCCAAGTGAAAGGTTGAACCTAACACTGAATATCTCACCCTCCAACAAACCTGCAAACCCTTACTGCAAATGCACATTGAAAATAACGCAGTCAAGGAGAGCGACTGCGCTGTAGGAGAAAGGAAATATGTTTGCCAAGTGCCAAGATCTGAAATCTGCTCCAAATTCTTCCTTAATGATCTCCCAAAGGAAGGAAAGCTTCCTATTCTAAAAAATAAGCTCCGGAAGTGGTGTTGTGAACCCCCGCTGCAACACCTTACGACACAACGTTATACTTCAACAGAAATAATGTTGTAGCTGAAGGAGAATGCTTGGCCTCAAGCCTGAATGTGGAGAAATGAAGTACAAGCTCCTTCAAGAGGCCTCTCTTGAAAGGAGAAGGAATTCCTAAACAGGAATTCCTTGTGCTAAGTAGCATAGCAACTCTTCTAAACAGCATGAGAATGCACAATAGTCTAACCAGACCATAAAATCAATAATCAATAACATGTCCTCATATGGCTTCCTTGCCCTCCTTTTATACAAATGGAAGCCCTCTCACCTTGTTCCCACTCATTAGGGTTTCCTCCACCAAGGAATCTTCCTCCCACTATCTCTGTGATGTCTCTAAAGATGATCTCCACCTCCTATCCCAGCGTTGTTGACTTGGTCAAACTTGACCTTTTCCACATGCAATTGCGGCCTTTCACACATGAGGGTGTGAAATCCAGCTCCTATGATGATCCCTTTTCACATTATGAGGGATTTTATTCATATTTTTACTATGCATGGGCCTCCTTACCCATTTATTCAACTTCTATGTGATAAAAACAAAAAACAATATTCCAATTAGCTACATGCTAAAGTTGGAATATTACATGAGTCATCAGATGTGTGATAGGGAGAGGAGATGAGGGGAATATGGCGGAGCTAAAAGTGAGGCCTATGGCATTAACACACAGCGGGATGGTTAACACTGAAAGGAGTGATACAAAGGCCATGGAAGGGCTTTGATGACGTGGCAAGGAGGTGGGGTGAAAATCCATATCGCAAATCGCAATTGGGAGTCGGGGAGTTTTTTATTATGAGAAACGAGGGTAAAGTCTAAGCGATGCGAAGTGCGATGTGCGATGAGAGGATAGGTGACGTGGCATGAAAGAGGTGGGGGCACCCACAAATCATAGTGAGAATTTTATTGTTATGAGAAGTGAAGGGTAATGGTTATGACTTGCGATGTGCAATATGCGATGAGTGGAAGGTGATGTGGCAAAACAGAGGTGGGGCCACCCGCAAATCGCAGTTGGAAGTTTTTTGTTATGAGAATCGAAGGGTAACGGTTATGACTTGCGATGTGCGATGCACAATGAGTGGAAGGTGACGTGGCACAACGGAGGTGGGGCCGACTACAAATCACAGTTGGAAGTGTTTTTTTATGAGAAGCGGGGGTTAAAGGTTAAGGTTAGTGAACTGCGATGTGCGGTGGGAAAAAAGGTGACGTGGCATGATGGAGGTGGGGCCACCCGCAAATTGCAATCGTGAGCATTTTTTATGAGAAGTAGAGGTTAAAGGTTATGATCTGCGAAGTGCGATGTGTGATGAGCGGAAGGTGACATGGCAGAAGGGTGGGTCCCATTTACATCGCAATCAGGGAAATGGTGCAGGCGGAGTTAAAAAGTGTAAGTACAATGCAGTTGGTGATGTGAAAAGGTAAGTGGGTACCAATAAAGGTTTACGGAAGAGATAAATGAATTATTAATGATAAAGGTTCATGCGGAAAAGGTGAAAAGTGCTAAGGTTTTATCGCATCGAGGGTTTTGTGAAGGAGCGCAATGGCAACATGTATGGAGTTTTGTGATATGTGATTAACGATTGAAGAAGGAGCCCACACCAATGTTAAGAGAGGGTCATGCTTCATCCCTGTGATTTTCTTATAGGGGCCACTTCTCCACCTTGTGTGCGGTCATAGGCAAACAATAAGAAGCGGGAAAATAACCGATCTAGCATAGGACACAAAAGCTCCGAGAGGGGAGGGAAGAGAGCACCAAGGACCAACTCAAAAGCTGGACCAGGATGCTACACCGAGGGAGGGGAGGAGTATGCGAGAAAAAGAGGAGAGAGGGGGGGAATAAATACAGGATGAAGAGGCGAGAGGTGCGTTTAAGGGAGGGGAAAAAATGGGGAGGGAAGGGTGACAGGATCACGGGAGAGGTGAGGGGGGAGGTATGGGCATGGTAGAAAAGTAGGGAGAAATTTTAGGAGGCACAGATCTAGAAGAGGGTCATCATGATGGGGAGATGCATGGGAGGATCAAGGTATAGGGATGAGGAGCGTGATTCCTTGGGAGTGTATTTGACCAATGGTTTTGGAGCAGGCTGAGTTGGCCAAAGTGTCCACTTTTTTATTATTCGCCCTAAGAATGTGATAAAATGAAAGGTCTCTAAAATATTGGGTGAGGTTATGATTTCTTATTATGAGTCCGTTGAGGTCAATGTTTAGGGACGTTGAGGAATTCAACATTAGTCGGATGACAATGGAGGATTCTCCGAAGACCATAACATTTTTTATTTTGAGCTTCTCTATTAATTGAAGCCCTTGAATCAAGGTGTAAGATTTATTCTTGTTGTTTTTCATGCACCCCATTCCCCAATCAAAGGAGGCGATGTGATTTCCATGTTGATCCGTGATGAGACCTGCTGCTCCAGCTATGCCAGGATTTGATTTTGAGGCCCCATCAAAGAAAAAATTGGGTCGACATGAACTATCAAGCCATTATAAAAATTAATTATCTTTTAATCTAACCTTCCACTGCTCATTATGGATGGGTTTCCCTACAATGGGTTTACAATAACTCGGGAGATGATCAAGCATGCATTTGAATATTTTATTTTCCTCAACTTGCAATTCATTTATGTTGAAATAACTATTGTTCTTAGCTAAAATGGTCTCAACAGTTAGACTCCATGTCTTATTTTTCATCTTTCTCACACATGGATTTTGGTCATAGAAGATGACTTTGTTCCTCATAAGCCATATCTTCCAAAGAAGAACATTAGGCAAAATTTCCCAAATTATTTTGACGATGTTCTTTCCCTTTTTTGCAGAGGGGTTTTTCTTTTTCCATTGTGCTATTAAATTTAAAATTGTGGCATTTGTATCGATCTCCATCAGAAGTGGGGAAGAGAGATGGCTCCAACAATTTTGGGTGAAATAACAAGAAACGAAAATATGATGAATAGATTCCTCAGCGACATTGCATAGAGGAAATCTAGAGGCTCCCTGAATACCTTTCTTTTTCAAATTATCAGCAGTCATGATATTCCCCTTTACTAAGGTCCAAGTAAATATTTTTATTTTGGGCAGGGCCTCAGATTTCCATACTTCCTTCCAAGCAACCTACAGGGGGGAGGGGTAGGAGTCACTGAGAAGGGTCTTGTTTCCTTCTTTAATGGAGTAGGGGTATCTAGTGGGATCCCATCTAAAGATGTCTCCTTCTCCCTTTGCTAAAGGGGCAGTGCCATTGAGCATGCTTGCGAGTTTTTCTCTATCATTATGAAGATGAGGGGGGAGGTTTGGGAATAGCCAGTTGATCCAATGATTGTTGTTTTCTTCTCAACACGAAATATGGTTTAGAGAGTTAATGCCCAAGTCCCTTAAGATGTAGTTGAATGCGAAGGAGTCTCAAATCGATTGTAAGAGGTGGCTTTCCCATGGCCTTATCTTTCCATATATCAGTGTTGTCACCCCTGAGAGGAACTTTGGAGGTGTGATCACAGAGAAAGGGAATAACTTTCTTGCAAAGCAACCAAATGTGAGAGCATGGTCTGTTGGGGATTGGTTGATCCAGGGCACACTGTCTTGGGTCTGAGAGGTATTTTCTGTCCAAAACTTGCTTCCACCGTGACTTTTGTCCTGTAATGAGTCTCCATATAATTTTTCCTCCAAAGGCCAGAGTTAGAATTTGAGGAATGTGAATGGCTAAACCTCCATTCTCATACTTATCAGTAACTTGTCTCCATTTTACCAAGTTTAACTTCCTTTTTTATTGCTTTCCTCCTTGCCATAATAAATCTTTGAGGATTGTCTCCATTTTATTTTGGATGCTGATAGGGCCTTGTAAAAGGGAAAATTGATATAAGGGCATGGCAGAGATAACAAATTTTATAAGGATCAAGCACCCTTCCATATTGATCCAAGAGGCTCCCCATTGGATAATTTTCCTTTTCATCTTGTCGAGGGTGATATTCCATATCTCGTTCTTCAGAGGGCCGCAACTGACAGGCATCCCAAGATAATTGAAATGATTCTAGTTCCATTTATAAGGGACCCAAAATATTTGGGCAATGTTGTGGATGGTGTTCTGCATTTCATTCCATCCGTATATGAAACTTTTTAGATAATTGATTTGGCCTCCTGAGTAATGCATTAATATTTCAAGCAAGGTATTGAATATTCTGGCTACTACACTACTTACTCCTACCATCAATAATGTATCGTCAATTAACTGGGAATGGTTCATATTCTTAGTCCCATAACAGAATTTTATACATGTGATTAAGCCCACTTTGTGATTGTAGTCCAGGGCTCTGATGAAATATTCTGCCATGAGGATGAAGAGGAAAGGGGATAGGGGACATCCTTGCCTGAGGCCTCTAGAAGATTGGAAGAAGGGACCTGGTCTCCCATTGATAAGGGGGGAGATCCAGGGGTGAGAGATGCAAGCCTGGATGAGAGAGATGTTATCTTCATTGAAGCCCATTTTCCAAAGGACGGAGTAGATAAAGGAGTGCCTTACCCTGTCAAAGGCATTGGCAAGGTCCAACTTAAGAAAAAAACCATTTTACAATCTACTCATACTAGAGTGAATGGCTTCTTGAACCAGAAGAATGGAGTCCAAGATTTTCTAGTTGGCTAAGAATCCACCTTGATTTTCGAAGATAAGACTAGGGAGAAAGGTTTTGATGCGGGTGGATAGAATTTTAGTGATGATTTTGTAGGAGTTGCATAGGTATATCGATTGGAATCTGGAGAAGGTGGAAGGGAAAGCTTCTTTAGGGATCAGGGCAAGATAGGTCAAATTTTTGAATCCACCTATCTTTTTTTTCCTTTGGCTCCAATGGATAATTTTGATGAGGTATTTTTTGATTGTCTGCCAGAAGTTCCTATAGTAGCTAATGGAGAATCCATCAAGCCGTGGAGATTTGTCAGGATGAAGAGTCCATATTGCTTTGATAACCTCATCTTCACTGTTGGTCAGATTAATCAATCTTGTGGACAAGATCGATCTCCCTAGTACCAAAAGGTAATCTAGAAACAAACAAAACCTATCTTTCTCTAGACATATGTGATTTACAAAAGAATACTATAAAGGTGTTAAGGACTTACCGTAGATCCAATGCTTGTTCGAAGTAGTTGTCCCTCGGTCACTTGAAGGAGTTATCTTTATAAACTTGCAATCACAAACAAGCAAACATTAAATAGCACCTGTATAGTAAATATTATAAATCATGCCTATCATGGTGATAAAGGAATCCATGAAATAAACAGTTAATTAACAGCTTATTGAGAAAAATGAATTCATTTGTATTAACTTTGAAAGAAGGAAAACCTTACAACCTTAGCCTTGATGTTGAACAGGCCTTCCCGAGGTCCGAAGCAGGAATATCCTCTACTCTGACAAGCCTTGCACTCTTCCAACCGAGACAGATAGAGGTATGTGATCTCTCCTCACAAAAATCTCAGTTAAATGAGTCTGAATCCCAATAGCACTTAACCTCAAATAATTCTAAAGCTTCAACTCCCCTTGAGGCTACCCAATGCCTCTTTTTATAGTGGAAAAGAGGAGGTTTCAGTTCCAACTATGAAGGGATAGAATCCTCCTTCAAAGGGATAAGCTCCTCACATCAAGGGGTTAGCTCCATAAGGTAAGGGATACATGAACCTCAAAAGAGCGGTTCTGCCACCGCAAGATTCTTTCTAGAGGCTTCTAGAATTTACTGAAAATGAGCTTTTTGAGTTTACTTGCACCTTTTTAATCTTTTACAGGGTTCCGCACCCATAACACAGAGAAAGTGCGTTCAGGTACGCAGGAGTCATGAACATTAGGTGCAGGACCGGAGGCAAGATACCGAGAAAGTGTGATACCAGAGTTAAGGATATTTTTAAGAACTTTTCTCTTATTTTCAAGGCTTGACATGAAGAACTGATGTGTTAGACTTGAAAAGGAGGAAATATGAGTGATAATGAGCTTATACACATAGCAGAATGTTAGGATGACAATTTTCAGTGCAACAGATTTCCCCCTAAAGTGCAAAGTCTGGAATAGATGAAGCTAAAGTCTGTCATATATGAAGAGTGCAGTACTTTATCATTTCAAGGATAATCCTGTGGACACCCCAGTCGGAACCTATAAAAACATTCAATGCAAAATATATATGTGTAAATATCATCGCTGAGGTAGGCATTCCCATACTCAGATCAAAACTAACTAGAACTGATTCAAACTGTTCTGATACAAGAATGATTTTAAATACATAAATAGTATGGACATGTGTAGACATAGTATGGACACAACCATCTGTTTATGAATAGTCCATTGTATGAATAAAAAAATTCCTCACAGCCTGGATGGTAGAAACTAGATCCAGGGTCTTGATTTCTACTTTTCGAGCTAGTACGATTCTATCCATGTGAATGAATGTGTCGAAGTCGAACATGGTAGAAACCACTTGATTACCAGTCAATGATGTAAACTGTTAACAAGTGTGAGAGAAACCACCAGTAATGTCAATGGCTCTCAAAGTACTCAATACAATCCATGAAATGTGAATGAATGAGCTGAAGTCGAACATGTCACGAAATCATTCGATCGAAGGTCAATGATGCAACCTGTCATCGAAGGCGAGAAACCTGCCATTGAGGCATGCAGATTTCAAGGTACTGATGATTTCTAGATCAACTTCCTGGATAATGAGCTGTCGTCGATAGAAAGTGACCCGTCGTAGGCAAGCCCACAATACAAAATCATAGATCAAGTTTTGAAGAAACATATTGGCAAGGACTAACTCAGGGATGGTCAAAATGGATGACAAATATTTTGCAGATGAATGGCTTATTTGAACTGTCCTCTTGAACACATAACGACATTGCAGATGGTTTGGTGACAATTGACCCAAAGCTAATACCTAGAAACCGGCTGAAGACTTTCAATATGGTTTGATTAACTATTAGGCAAAGGATTTTCCCAACCCAGGTGAACAAAAGTGTCGTGTTCAAGAGTGGTTAACTACTTTTCGAATAATCAAAATACAACAAACATGTTCATTTTTCTCTCTTTTCCCCCACCATTTCTGGCAAGTACCTCTTTATTTTTGACAAGCTTAAGGAGGATAACATTTTCTTGTTTATAAGCTCATCCTTCGGATGAATCCAACTTAGTTTAAGATTCGAACCCTAAGAAGGAGTGGTTTGTTCCTATTTAAAATTGAATAGGTCCTTTTACTGTTAAATTTTAACGAGTCAAGTATAGGAGAAACTCGGTGTTTTTTCAATTTTAGAGAGTCAGAAGAAAAAACTTAAGAAGACTCCATGGGGGTACTTTTTCGTAAATTTAGTCTCTCGAGCCCGAAAAAGGATAAAATAATGCGGGAGAGAACTCTATTGACCGTAATTAGTCAACGTATACCTTTTTCGTAAATAGTCCATTTCAGTCCATAAAAGGGGTAAACTTATACTGAAGGGACGATCATTCATTTATTTTAACAAGTTCGAATAATCAAGTACTCGGCAATCTTTTAAATTTTTGAGAGTCTGAAAAGAGCTTAAAAGAGGACTCCAAGTTTTTGCTTTTTCGTAAATTTTTGAAAGAGTCTGAAAAAGTGATAAAAGTATGCTCTTTGTTGAAAAATGATCAATTTTCCTGAAAAATCCAATTTCTGGACAAAAACTCGAAACATTACACATACTTGTTTAAGATAAATAAAAATGCTTTCAAAAATAACCTTTTTAAAGTGAAAAATAAACAAATTAAAAATTCATTTATTCGAAAAAACTTATAAAAAGGACTTTTCTAACTTCATTTTTACCATTTGAGTTCAGAGTGAAAAGTAAAAGCTTTTGGGTAAAAAAGTTCCTGTGAAGATTCTAGAAAATCCGTCCGGCGAAATCGAGAACCGTCAGCTCCAGGTAATCCACGACCTCCTTATCTTGCATTTCATCCATTTACATTTCATTTATAGGCTTTATATTTCGTTTTTAAGGGAAAAATATGTTCAAAAAATCCTCTGTGGGAGTCCGTAGGTGCAACACGCAGGCCCTGCGGACCCCGACTTTTTTCTACATAGAAAAAATTCGTGGGTCTGCAACTGTCTCACAGCGCCCGTGCGTTCCTACGCACTATGTATGAGAACAGAGTGCAGACCCCGCGCAGTTAAATTTCAAACTTTAAATTTCTTTAATTCCGCCCAAAATTTTTAAAACTAGATTGTTCTAATATATCTTTTTATGCATTGTAGGATATACAAGATGTTAATTTGGAGAGAACGTGAGCATGAAGACGTATATGACGCCGCAATGCTTCATTTGCCTACAATGCAGGCATTAAGAGCATGCGGTTTGTATAAATTCTAGGCCATTCAGGGCATGAGGGCACAGGTAGACCTCCTAACATGGCTGGTGAACAGATGGAATGTACAGGACCAGTGTTTCATTATTGGCGGCCACCGGCTCGAAATTGAGCTAGAGGATATCTGTTTTTTGACTGGTTTGTCCAAGAGGGGCCAACAAATTTCTCTGTTTGGGACTAGGCCAGGTGGCCAGTCTGTCGCTAGTCTTCGACTAGAGTTCTGCAATGATCAGGCAAACCCCCGGGACAAATGGATTGACATAAAAACTATCATCTGTACCGAGCTTAAATTTATTACATCTACTGTCACCAGACTATGTGGGAGCACAGCGTTGCATGCGGCCACCGGTTCCCAGATGCGCATTGTTGTAGACTGTTTTCAAGGCACCATTTTCAACTGGTGCGAAGCTGTGTTGGCCAATGTAAAAGGCCAACTAAATAGAGAAAAAAACAGAAAGCTAAACAACTTTGGATATGGATCCATTGTAGTCACCTTTGCTCTAGAGAGGATCCCCATGTTAGCTCCATAGAACATTCCTGTTGATGTTGGTCGACCTCGAGAACCTAGGATGGTTCGTTGGGTTGCATTGATGGCCCGTCATGCTGCTGAGGGCGTCGAGGTTGTTCAATTTCCTTCTACATATTTTCGTTGGCTGGAATGCCAACCGTTTATCATAGAGGACTTTCCATAAGCCGGGATAGATTTCCTTGGTGACCGAGAGATGGCTCTCCCAGCAGGGGAACAGTGGGATGAATCAGGTAAAAATCATTTTCAACAATTTCTAAGTTCTAATTTTTTTGGTATTTTAATCATCTCAAAACTAACAATCAAAATTTTTAAATGCAGATGTGGGCCCACGGTGACCAGCCATCTCCAGCCTTATGAGAGGAGGCATCCAACTGCCACAGCACCAGCCCCAGAGGACCAATCAGCAGATATTTTGTCTGATTTAGAGCATCACCTAGAGCACATAACTCTAGACATTCCAGAGACCGACATAGATGATATCCCGCTCAGATTACAGAGATATGTGATTAGTGTCCCATGACCTTCTAGGAGGTTCCTATGTAGGGTGGCCCGGGCAGTGGTCTCTTAGCGTGATCATCATCAGCGATAGGATGATCGTGTTGTAGACTCATATTTTTGACCTTTTGTATATCATTTTTGCCGATCATAAGGTGTTTTCAACCTATGATCGAAGACGAAGTATATTTTTGAAACAAACTCTATGCTATGATATATCACTATTACCGGCTATTTGTGTACATGTTATTGAATGTTTATTTAATTTATTGTTTTGATTATTGCAAATATCGATTTATCATACTAGAAGCAACTGCATCTGCTAATGTATTTAAATGTCTTGGAATATGCTGATATTCAATGTAATCAAATTCACGTTCCAAGAGACGAACTCTTAAAAATAACCGTAATAACATTGGATTTCTAATGGCATAAACCCTGTTAAGCTGTAATACAACAAGTTCAGAATCCAACCTAACAATCAAACTCTGAATTCCAAATGATATGGATTCAGATAATAACTCAATCACTGCACTATACTCGGCAATGTTATTCGTTGTTTAACCAAGGCTTACCCCATGCATGGATACTAACTCGTCAGAGGGTGAATAGATAACCCAAGTTGCGGAAGAAATGTTCTGTGTACTACGACAAGCACCATCAGCAAAACCAATGTAGGTTTGAAGAGACGTCGACATCTGCAATATCAAGAGTAAAACTCAGATAAGCAGGAATAGTGATAAAAACACACTCTAAACTAGGCACGCTTTTCTAACCTAAGATACACCAGCAGTAAAGAAATCTAATCTAATCAAAAATATCCACACCAAAATTAAGCATAATATCTCTTCAGATAAAGCCCGTTTTTGGGTTTATCTAAAGGGACACCGTTGAAATCTATCAGCTCATAGGCCCCTTTTGCCAGCTTCTGCTTAACAATGAAATGACCATGCCACATGGGCACAAATTTTCTAGCCCATAGCTTATCATTGGCTTGATCGTATACTAAGACTAGGTCTCCTTCTGAAAAATTACGAGGGGTAACATTTCTATCGTACTGAGCCTTTATTCGCTTGACATGAGCCTCATTTGCTAATGCAGCATTTTTTCGATTCTCATCTAGCTGAGCCAAGTACAAAAAACGTTTCTCCTCTTCAGACATAGCTAGAAGTAATTCTATGGCTAATTTCAATGACAAAATTTCCCATTCAATAGGCAACGCAGCTTCCAAACCGTAAACCAGTTGAAAGGGAGTGAAACCAGTTGATGTTTTTACTGAGGTCCGATATGCCCAAAGTGTTGAAAATAACATGGAATGCCAATTCGACTTATGAATACCAATGATTCGTTTAATCATAGTGACTAAAACTTTATTGATAGCTTCAACCAGACCATTAGCCTGCGGGTAATATGGAGTAGAACTATCGTGGCACAGGCCAAGTTGATCTGTCAGTTCAGTCATCATGATATTTCGAAAATGACTTCCATGATCCGTAATTATGGCTTGAGGAACACCGAATCTAGCAATTATATGATTGAACACGAAAGTTTCATCAGTCTTACCGTCTTCTGAAAATGTAGGCATCGCCTCGGCCCACTTAGTAAAATAATCTACCGCTAGGATAATATACGCATGCCCCTCGGCCGAGTGAGGGTTACATGTAATAAAGTCAATACCCCACTTTGCAAAAGGACCGACAACAATTATAGGGTGAAGAGGAGCGGGTGGTGCACGCATTTTACGATCAAAGACCTAACAATTGTGGCATTTCCGGACTGCATAGATACAATCTTTGAATAAGGACGGACAGAAATAACTAGCGCGCAATATCTTTTGGGTTGTGGCATACCCAGACATATGATCGCCACATGTTCCAGAATGGCAGTCATTTAGAACCTTCTCAGCTTCTTCATGAGTAAGACAGCGTCAGAAAATAGAAACCGGTCCACAACGATAGAGTGTATCACCAATAATATTGTATTGTTGGGATTGGAAACATATTTTTCGTCACTGAGATCGTGAGATTTCAGGCCGAAAAGATTGGGTTTGGAGATAAACAATAATATCCCCATACCAAGGATCAAGATTACTAATAAGAAAAAAGGATTCGTCCGAAATGCGTTGTTCCGCCATAGTTTCAGTATCAGTAAACAGGAAATCACACATCAGTTCGGCAAAAACCAAAGATTTCTTTGCCTTGGATTTTTCAAATTCCAAGTCAAATTCCTGCAGGATAACTATCCATTTGGAATAATTTCCCCCTAGCAATTGTTTGGTCAAGATGTACATCATAGGGTTACAGTCAGAAATTACTGTGGTTTTGCGTAATAAGATGTAGTGACGAAATCTTTGGACAACTTGAACAGCTGCCAAGGCCAATTTCTCCACATGCGTGTATTTGATCTCAGTCGGATGCAGATTTCGACTAAGATAGTAAATCACATGTTCATTGTTGAATTCATCTTCCTGAACTAAAACCATCCCAATGGTGGAATGAGAGGCGGCGAGATACAAAAAATAGTCCTAGTTGTAATTGGGAGGATGCAGTAACGGTACATGGGTCAACGCGTGTTTGAGTGCATCAAAAGATCGATTAGCGTTCTCATCCCAAAAGAATGGAACATTCTGTTTCAACAACCGGGTAAAACCCTTTGTTAGCTCGGCGTAGTTAGGAATGAACCGATGTAAAAAGTTTGCTTTCCCCTGCAAACTTTGGAGTTAGCGCAGAGTCGAAGGAGGAGGTAGATTGACAATAGCTTCAACCTTCGACGGATCAATGCGAATGCCTACTTTTGAAACAACAAATCCCAGTAAGCGACCTGATTCTACACAGAAAACACATTTGTGTGGATTGAGCCGAATTCGATAATGCCTACATCTCATAAAGATAGCATGTAAATGAGTGAGATGGTCGACCCTACACGATGAATGAGCAGGTAAATCATCGAGATAAGGCTACACAATGTGCTTAATGTCATGAAATGTGTAAGACATAGCCCTTTGAAAAGTTGCCCCAACGTTCTTCAATCCAAAGGGTAGTTTGCAATAAGCAAATGTCCCCCATGGACAAATGAAAGCTATTTTTGGCTGATCAGCAGGGAGTATGTTTATTTGATTGTAACCGGAAAAACCATCCATAAAGGAAAACATTTCACTGCCGGCACAATCATCAATTATTTGATCGATATAGGGGGTTGGATAATTGTCTTTAGGACAAGCTCGATTAATATCCCTATAGTCGATACATACTCTTATCGTTCCTTGTTTTTTGTTAACAGGAACAATATTCGATACCCAATCGGTTAAAGGAATTGGATAAATGAAACCTGCACGAAGTAATTTCTCAACTTCGGCTTTGATAGCAGCAACTTTTCTTGGATGTATTTGATGCAAACATTGATGGACAAGTTTGGCATCCAGGTAAGTCTTGATTTCATGTACGACAATTGATGGATCGATCCCTGGCTTTTTTTCATATGACCAGGAAAACACGTCACATAATTCTTGAAATAGGGCTTTATAAGTTTGGATTTCATCTTCCGTACAACAAGCACCTATATGAATGTTTTCAATTATTCCTGGCTTAACTGAAATGTCAATTGGAATCGTTTGAGAGATATTTTCTAAATTTAACTCAGAATCAGGATTTGGTAATGGATTCTGCGGTTCTTTGACATATTCAACAGTAAAAATAGAAGAGAAATCATCTTCAAAATGATCTATATCAGGTACAAATGAAGATAGGCGATGTAGATCTTCCCATGGTAAATCGTCAGCAGACAAAATTTCACGAATTTGCTCATTAGTATGAACAAAATCGGGAAATGTCGTTGTGGCTGAGCTAGATATAGAAAGTGATTCCTCATGGATCCCATTCATTGGATCAGTTTCGGTTGAAGAAGGGTCAAAAAGTGACTGTACAACTTGATATGCAATTTCAAATGGACTCAAAGGCATTGCACCATCAAATGAATCTAACTCAGAGTCGGAAGGTACGATCCAAGGATCATCAAACATAATAGTATTTGATGAAATCATATGAATAGTTGCGATAGAAGGTGATACGTTAGGAGGAGGAAAGGAAAAAGTTCCTAGTAAACCAGAATCTTTAATCAAACCTACTCCAACATCCTTGTAAGGGATAGCCGCTTTACCAACGTGCTGGATTGTTTCTGTAGAGGCTGGATCGGAAGAAAAATAAGTTAATTGATCTATTGTAATGATCCTTCCTTGATGTGGAAATTTAATGAGTCGAAAGACCGAAGAAACAACAGCAGTCATAGCATAAGACCAACTACGACCCAGAAGAAGGTTGTAATCTAGAGGGGCATCAACCACTTCCACATCTAGATTTACGGTTTTACCTTTGACCCCTATGGGTAAATCCTGCAAAATACCAAAAGGGTGGAAACCTCGGCCATCAAAAGCCTTTAGAATTGTCGGAGACTGATTGAGTGTAGGAGAACCAAGCGATTTCCAACACTGGATCGACATAATACACGTTGAAGCTCCCTCATCAATCACAGTCCGAAAGATCGGTCTGTTTTTTACTAACACTGGAATTTGGAAAGCCATTTGGTGAGGTAGACGAGGTGTACTATTCTCTAAATCGAATATTATAAGGTTCGAATCCTAAATATTGACAACTCCTATGGCAGACAAAAGTAATTTACGCTGTGCTGGGCATGATTGCAGCACTTCCAAAGCCAACATTGCTGAAGGGGAAATAGCTAAGTCTTCAATGATGTTGTAATTCTGAGCAGCTCTCGCATGTGGATTGAAAGCTAATTTACGAAGAACACCTTTAGCAGGTGGTTTGATTATTAAGTCTGGATTTGGTTTCTCGATCTGTAGCGGACCAGAAATAGGAGGAGGTGTAGTTGATGTGTTTGCATTAGAAGATTCTGCTTCTTTACCATCAACAGGATTCTTACTACCATAATCTTGCGACCGCGTCACAATCCTGACATGTGACATCATCAAAATAGGTTCTTCTGAGGCATTCGAGGTAGAACCAACCATCTTACTATCTTGAGTTGGAAAAGGATCCTTCAAGACAGTAGGTTGTTGCGAACCTTTAACAAATTTCGCAACCTCTGCTCGATGTGGGCATTCCTTAGTAAAATGATCCTCGTCACAAATGTAACAAGGATAGCGAGGTTTGCGTTTTTCTTCATTGGATTCGTTTTTATCAGTTTTCTCTTTTGAATTCTTTTTGTTTTTATTCTTCCCTTTCTTTTTACCGCCAGATTTAGATTTGGCCATAGAAGTCTCTACGACATGAATGTCGGCAGAAATTTCAGGGGAAGATTCTCCTTTCGGGGAATCAGGTAAAGTTATAATAGGAGAAGAATTCTTTGAAGATTTCTTCTTGCTTTTAGTATTGACTGTACCAATCATACCATCAGCGGCATGAGACCCTGAAGAAGCTGCAGTTATTTGACCTTGTTTTGGAAGATCGGGGATTTTTTCATGTAAAGTACCTGACTGCGTATAGACGAGGTCAAGGTACTGAGCTTGAGCAATGACTTGCTCCTCAGTAACAACTCCGGCCATAGCTACATCTTTAGTGATTTTGGTTAATGATGATTTAACAAACCATTCCGCCAAAATTTGATTCGGAATGTAAACCTTCACCAAACGCCTTCTACGTTGCCATTTGTAAATATGATCAGAAATATATGTGGACGTTGATTGCTTTAGCAAAGTCAATAGTTATGTGCCATTGTCGTATCTGACAGGAAACTGAAAATGAGTTAAGAAGGCAGTTGCTAACTGACTGAAATTATTAAAAAAGCCTCGTGGTAACTCAATGTACCATTTGGCGGCAAGACCAATAAGAGTTCTTTGAAAAAGACGTAAGCGAATTGAATCATCAATTATTGAATTAGACGCACACTAGAGGTGATAAGTCATAACGTGATTTGACGGATCCTCTCCTGACTTACCCTTGAATTTTGGTATATCACTGGGAAACTTATGCGGCATTGGCATCCAATACGGATGATAGAAAATTGGATCATTCGTAAGGCGTGTCAAATCAGGTAAATCCAAAGTTGCAATAAATGGTAATTGATGGTTAGGGTCGCGAAAACCTTGAGTAACCAAAGCAGTTCCAGGAGGAGGATACCCAGAATAACTGGGAATCGGATCGCATTAGGAGTTGTGTAACCTCCCAGGAAACCAGGATTAACCGGACCAAAATGTGGTTGTTTTGGCTATTGATAAGTATAGCCAGGGTATGGTTGACACTGATAAACTAGGTTTTGTGAAACGGGACCGAATTGATACTGTCCCTGGTATGGTTGATATGTGAATTGCGGTTGACTTGTGACAATCGTACTTGTACCAGCTTTTCCCGCAGGTATCTGGACCGAAGTCTGAACTGTAGGTCCTGACTAGGGTACAGAGACTTGAGGGATTTGCACAAATACAAGGATAGAAGAAACCGGAGCTACAGATACTCCAGAGACAGGTGTTATAGGTTGAACCGATGTTGTAGTAGTTGCAGCAGTTTGAGGCAGAGTCTGAGGTGTACAAGGCCCAGACCAATGAACAAAACCAGGTGTAGGGGTTTGAATAGTAGGCTGGACAGGTTGCTGGGTTGGACCAGAAACCAAAGGTTGTCCAAGTTGAGTAGACAACTGCACATTAGGTTGTATATTCTGTTGAATTTGGGACGGATCCCACACCGTGTTTATTCCGGGGTATTGTCTCGTAGAAGGTTGAACGTAAGGACCATAGCGTGGTTGAACGTAGGGTTGATAAGTAAGTGGTAAATTTCCGGCTCCTTGTACAAATTATTGACCAGAAGGCGGTTGGAAACCTTGAGTTGGGTACTTACCTTGAGGTTGATAACCCTGAGGCGCGTACTGAATCTGGGGTTGATAAGGACCTTGAGGAACATACTGAGTTTGGGGTTGACCTTGGGGTATGTACTGTCCTGAAGGTTGATAACCTTGGGGTATGTACTGTCCTTGAGGTTGTTCTCCAAAATAATATTGTGCCACAGTTTGTCCTGGGAAAAATTTACCTTGAGGTTGCCCCCCAGGTGGTAACTGACTGCCTTGAGGTTGCCCCCCAGGCGGTAATTGACTACCCTGAGGTTGCCCCCCAGGTGGTAACTGACTTCCCTGAAGTTGTCCCCCAGGTGGTAATTTACTACCTTGAGGTTGAGGATTCAAAATATTACCAGACATCATAAAGATTTGCTCTGCGTTCGACGTTTCAGTTTTATTTCCATTAAGACCAGATGATAATACTTGTTCAATCGGTCGAGGAGCTGCTCCAGAGAAAGTACTAGAAAGAGCCTGATACCCAGAAGGAACAGAAGGACCACCGTGTAAAAATGCTTTCGGTGTCTGGGAAAACATAGATGACTCTCCTGCCATAATGGATGAAGGATAGTAACTTCTGGGCGTAGGATGAAATGGAATTCGAGGTGGAGAAAAAGCAAGACCCAGGTTTTCTAAAAAGTTTGTTAAAGATAGATACCAAGCGTCACTCCTAATAGGGCTGTAGAAAATGGATTCACACTCCCTAAGATTTAAAGACTCAGGGGATTCGGGAAGAGATATCTCTTCGTCTGGACTAACAAGTTCTTCAATAGAAATGAGGCCAAATGGAAGATCTTCAGTAACAATATTTCTTACCCTAGGTGAACCAGGATCGCTAGAAGTTGGCGTAATAAATCCTGAGGATGTTTCCAAAACAGAATGTTCAGTTTCAGGCTCAAAAATTTCAGGTTCGTCAGCTAGTTCACTGGAAGGAGAAATACTACCAGTAACTTCGGAAACTGAAATCGGTTCTTGAATGTGTTATGTTGTGGGTATTTGATGATCAGGATGAACAACTATAGATGAACTTCCAATTTCTGTTGATCTAATTCTACTGCTACTAGATGATACTAGAGCACGTAGCCCTTCAAGTTGACTTGGTGTATATTCAGGGGGCTTCCCCTGAAGTCTTTGAGACTGTCTTGGTAATTCTGCCACGATTAAATATTAATCAATCACACGCAAACAAAGAAAATCTCAATAAAAACACCTAAAGTCTCTAAAGAAATAAACAACTGAATCACACGCCTAAAAATCTAAGAGTTCAAACCACACATAAACAGTAACTTCCCGTACTAAAAACACTAGTTGGTGATGAAATCCAACTTAGTAGAAATTTAATACAAAAAGGGCGGTTGGAACAGTTACCCCGACAACCTGCTTAATGAAACAGACTGGCACAAGTTTCTTCACAAAACCATCTCGTGTGAAGAGAACCCCCCAGAGAGTCCAAGTGAGTCTAGTCGACGTCTGCTCCAGGTACAGTGAGATCTTTCCTTCACTGTCACCTTAGGAAATAATCTTAAGTTTATGGACACTAAGGTTACCAACAGTAACAAATACAACTGGGGGAACAGTCTACGATCCGATCCCACGCGCAAGGGCAGAGTAACTAAGCTCAATCTCCTTGAAGGTTCCTCAACATGGTCAATCTAAGGTTTACTGACAAGTGACCCCAGGCTCCTCGAAAATGGTTAATACGAGGTTTACCGTTTGTAATGCACGCATAATCTTCTATCTTTCCCAATGAAACATAATTGATTGTCCCAAAGGTTTGGACACGATCTCATGATTAAATCCTTTAAGAGAAGCTTCCCAGATTGTACCAATTACAATTGGATTTATTTCCTACCGCAATATTTATCTACTTGTTTGTTTTTACTATCTTGGAGAGTTAATTACTCCCTACTCCAAGATACTAGCCTAAGCTATATTGGTGATAAGAGCCCTAGAAATAAAAAGATTACTAGATGAATTTTAATTAAGCGTTGTTTTTATGGGATGTTCTTTAAGTCAATAGGTATGGAAATGAAACTTTGATGGTGTGAACTCGACTGCAAATGTTAGGTCTACGTAACAAGCAAGATTGGCAAAGTCCGATCACGGAGTTAACATCATTTCAACCAACTTTGGGATTCTAGGATCTAGCCCTCCTGAATCCGGAGAGGGATCTCTCCAATATGTACAAAGATGGATTTGTCTTTGAAGTTTGGGGTAATTATATTAGGCTAGTTATGAGGTCCAAGGGTTTGTTTGGTTTTTGGATGATTGAACATAGTTGCTATCTGAGGAGGAAAGATCTATATGAAAAAGGGTTCAAAAGTGAGAAGTTGCAAGCAAAAAGAGTAAGCTTTAGCTAAGATGAAAGATGATGGCAGGTTTTTAGTCCATTGGGCTATGGAGTCATAAGGGGATTTAATTGAAACAATCAGGTTCAAGAGTGGTCTATGGGGCAAGTCATCTATGCCTCAGGATATCTTTAAGGTTTCATTCATGGAATGGAGTGATACATTAAGAAGGGGAAAATAAATAGACGCAGAACAAAGAGCAGCCTAGGATCTGGTAAGTACTTTGAAACTATCCAGCCTTTGACTAGGCACTTAAGAAAGAAATGAAAGCGAACTAGGATCTAGTAAATACTTTGAAACTAGCCAGCCTTTGATACACTTCCAATAGAAAACACATAAAAAACAGAGGGAAATTTGAAGGCAACCACAGGGATAACACATAATGGCCTAAGATCTAATAAGTACTTTGAAACTATTCAGCTTTTAACACATTTTAAGGGAAAACAATCAAATAGTTGAGCAAATAAGAAATGAACTCAGGGCTAACCTTAATTTCCTTAGTTCATCTTCACATAACATATATTGAAAGTAACATTTAAAAATAACATTCAGTCAAGGAAATAAGACGAGGGAACGCCAACATGCCTATGCTTAAGCTGAATCGATCATTTCGAAATAACATAGACAGAAGAAAACATCTAAATAAAGATTTCTCAGCCAGATAAGGTTATTGGTATACAATAAGTCCTAACTCTGTTTAAACTATTCTTTACAGCAGAAAATGAAACAAAATGGAAATAGAAATAAAACACAAGTTACAGTAAGAACAACATCACCGTCAGCATAGACCAGGATCCCATAAGTCAAATTGTATTGATGCTCCAAACCGGTTACAATCTTCAAATCCAGTGTGTCAATTCATCTTTCTTTCAAAACCTAACTTATCCATTACAAGAAGAGCTTCAAGAGCTAGTGAAATCCTATCTACAATCAAGAGTCTTTAGCTTAGTTACAATTACAATGCTTCAGCAATCACATTAACAACCAACAACTTCTCATCTTCTACTGAGGTATTTATAGAAGAATGAGGAGGTGAAATCTAACAAAAAGATCTCTTAAGATAATAAATATAGATTCAAGACTTCTCATCCCTATGAGGGGCTCGATGGAGAAGTGAACAGGTGGACCACTGTATTAATGTTTACAATTGATGAATTTAAAACTCGATGGGAGTCTTATTTGACTTTGAGGCTCTGTGTAATGTGTGGAGTAACTCTGCAGATATTTCTGCATTGATTTCTTTGCAGAAGTAGCTCCCTAGCTGTGCTGGAGGTGAATATCGGATTTTCTTTAATAACTTCGGCCTCTGTTTTGAATGGTTTGAGGTGACAGGTGGCTCTTTGTAGTAGCTGAGGAATAAACTCGCCTTAGTTGAAGCGATGGAAACCTTTCTATCAGCGAAACACTTATGATTTTCTTAAATAGTGTCTTAATTCGGGGAATTAGGTTTTTATAAGCATTCTTAGCCATAATTCCCCAAATCTGTCTTCAACCTTCTGTCCTTCTGCGCTCTGTTCTTCAAAACTTATACTCTTTTAAAATCTCGTTAAAACGCAGTGTTGTCAATGTGTAGATCCGCACAGGGCTTTTTATGGTATCGACGCCCATGGAACGTCGATCAAAAATTCAAATGAAGCCCTGCGAATGGTTTTTTTCATAGGCCGAAGGCATGGGAATCGTCATTCCCAACTCTTGGCTTTTCTTCAATATAACGACGGAGACCTTTTAAAACTTGCATAAAACATAGAATTATAAAGAAATCCTGCGTTTTTTAGGTTTAAACTGCTTCAGATGGCGTGGAAAGGAGCGTAGCCGTTGGATGAAAACATCCAACAGTGGAGATCTGCGCAAAAAGGACAAAAGAAGAGCGGGAGAAGAGATAAGGCGGGGTGATTTCCGGACCGTCCGATCCGGACACGTGGACGGTCCAGATTAAATTGGAAGGTCGCAATCGGGGTTTGCAATCAGGGGGGAGCGAGTAAATGGAGCGATTGAATCACGCGACGTGATTATGCGCAGACCGTTGATCTAAAACTCAGATCAACGGTGGGAATTGAATCGGGGTAATCGAAATCGGAGGTGGCAGGTAGGTGCATGCGATTGTGCAATCGGGGAAAGTTGCGATGCGATGATCGGGGGATAGGAGCGATTAAGCGATAGCCGTTGATCTAAGAGTGAGATCAACGGTGGACAACCAATCGGGGGAGTCACAATCGGAAGGGAAAACAAAACGCATGCGATTTAACTTTTGCGATGCGATTTGAAATCGCTGATGCGATGGAGCGATGACCGTTTGATCAGTTTTCAATCAACGACGGAGATTAGTCTTTATAATATATGGAAAAACCGAAGTTTTTAATATAAAACAAAGGTTTATATGGATCGGGGCGGGATATTTACATGTAAAGGGGGATAGGTGCCTGACTGCGGGGCCTTTAGTTATATGGAACGCAACGGGCCCGGGGCATATAAAACAGAGGCTAATCGCAATCGGGCCATTGGGCCTGGTCCTTTTAATCAACCCATTTTGAAAAATTGCGATGCGATGAGCGCCCTGGGACTTCAATACTTGGTCCCGGGGTGAAGGTTATATGGAATGAAAAAGGGGGCGGGGTTTATATACAGGGGCTCAATCGCATCGGAAAATTTCGATGCGGTCTTTTTGATCAACCCATTTGTATTTAACACGTGATTTGGCTTTTTAAGTCAAAACTTTGGAAAAGTGGGTTGTTGGACTTTACAAAGGAAAAAACGGATCGGGCAAGAAAAATGAAAGGTGTTAAGCGCCGGAGGCGGGCCCACAGGATATATATATATATATAAAAAATCGATGCGATCGGGAGTTTTTATAATGCAAAGGCTGATTGTATCGCAAGTTTTAAACACAACAACAAAACATATGTGCTCGTTTGATTTATTCCGATGCGATAAACGTCGGGAGGGGCTTAGCACCTGGTTTCCGGGTGTAGGCATATGGGGGAAGTGGTTAGGACTTAGCCCAAGGGGCTTAAGTCCATAGAAAAGACTTGTATTTTTTGTGAAATTTTACATGATTTTCAAAGGAATTGGGGTTTTTGGAATAGTTAAAAAATGGATTTTTAACTATGGGTAAGTGATCTTCATAAATGGAAGAAGAGGATTTATGAAAACAAGGGATTTTTGATGGAGAAAAAGGGGAGCAAATGAAGGTTTTAGAAGAGGGAAAAAGAAGGTCTTTCAGCAATCTTTCATTTGGAATCAGCAGAAATTTCTGAGTCTTTTGAAGTGTAAACAACAATATAGGATCTGGACAGAGGCATGAGGCCTTCAAGAGTCTTCAAGAGCCAACAATTTTTAGTAATGAATAATTGTTCCTTGAAGGCTCAAAACATATTTAGCCACCTTTTGGTATAACAAAATATTATAGGTGGCTAACGATCAAACTCACTTGGGGATGGTGCCTTCTTGAAGGCATCGAGAATTCAGGCTTGATTTCTCTGGGAGGCTGAATTGTGCCTGAACCTTTGAATTGCTCTTATTTTGCTGGATGATCTTGCTTTGCTCTGAAAAATAGTATTAGTTATGAAAGAATAATGGACTTCATCAATACAACTTTATACCTACCCAATCCTACTGATCTAACATTTTTTCTTCATCAGAGTGCACTTGGATTGGCAAACTCTTTTCACAACACTTTATTCTTTTGAAAGCATAAAAACTAATCTACTTCTACTCCTTATTTCTCCTTGAACTCAGATTAAACAGTTGAGCTCAAATATTTCTCTACCTATTCTACTGTCTGTTGGGATTAAACTGTCCAACAGGCTTTCATTCTCTAAATTCTAAAGCAGAAATTTAAAAACAGCCAAGTCAAGATTAAACTATTTGGCTTGTTGTGATCTATGGCATAAAAACAAGCTGCACATAGACATCATTTTGCAGGAAATTAAAATCAAAAATGGAAGGCTTAAGATCTGAAAGTTGAGCACTTCCTTCATCTTTTTCATGGCTCTGTTTTTGCTTTTCTTTGAGCTCTTTGCTTAAGTTCAGTTGCAGGTTTGTTTGAACCTTCAATTTCTATCCTAATCTACCTACTGACAAGCCAAGATTAAACAGTTTGGCAGATCGGATTCACTAACCTATCAGCAGAAAAATTTAAAAGCTAATTAGTCAAGATTAGGTAGTTTGAATAACTAGAAGTGTGTTTTTGAGGAGTGGCATTTGAGCTTGCACACTTTCAGATTTGTTTCTCTTTTTGGCATGGGGCTTTTCCTTTCTTGTTTTCCCTTCTACCCTCTTTTCATTTTCTTTGTTTTTGTATTTTTGATTTTTTACAACTTGAATGCAATGGTGGATGAAATATTTATAATGAAAAAGAAAAAGGAAGGCTTTAAAACATATCATGGATCAAGAGAAGTAGTGCTTGAGCATCTTGCCATTGACAGGACCTCCAAACAATTCTGATCCATCCAACTCCTGTAAGAAAAATGCATTATTACCAGCAATTGAATGAATAGAGTAAGGGCCAAGCCATAGGTTATCAAATTTTCCATGCTTTCCCTTTTCTTCCCTCCTTGAGTCCCACTTTAAAACTTTGTCCCCAATCTTGAAATTGCTAGCCTTTGTTCTTTTATCAAATTGCTTTTTGATGCTCTCCTATTTCTGTAATGCTTTGTTGTACACTTCCTCTCTGGTCTGCTGAAGATGAATGGTCTGATTTATTCTTCTGATCATGTCATTCTCTTTAGTCTGTAACTCTTGAATCAACTTCATAACTGGTACACCAAGGCTGTTAGGAAAAATTGCATCTGTACCATACACAAGCTGGAAAGGTGACATACCAATAGATTTTTTCAAAGTCAATCTGTCAGCCCAAAGTGCATGGACCAGTTTTGTGTGCCAAGACTTCTTATTGTCCTCCAACAATTTCTTGATTATGTTCACTAGGCTCTTGTTTGAAGATTCAGCAAGTCCATTAACCTGAGGGTAATAGGCTGTGGAATGTCCCAATGTTATCTGATATCTATGACAGAAGTCAACCATTTTCTTTGATCCAAATGTTGTTGCATTATCTGTGATGATCTTGGTAGAACAGCCAAATCTGGAGAGAATGTTAGTCTCCATGAATTTTATGATAACTGAATCATTGGCCTGCCTACAAGGGATGGCTTCTATCCACTTAGTGAAATAGTCTGTGGCTGTGAGAATCCACCTATGCTGGGTAGAAGATGGTGGATGGATTTCTCCTATGAAGTCAAGTCCCCACTGTTGAAAAGGAGCTTCAACAGTGATTGGATGCAGAGGAAGGGGTAGCAATTTTCTCTTGCCTTCAAACAGTTGGCATTTATGGCAAGTAGTGGTCATCTTGTGTATATCAGAAAAAAGAGTAGGCCAATAGAAACCAGCCCTCAAAATTTTGTTGGCTGTTGACTTCCAGTACAAATGACCCCCACACTCTCCTTCATGGAATTCCTGCTTAACCTTCTCTGCATCAAACTCGGGCAAACATTTAAGCAATATTCCACTTGCATTTTCCAATAAATACATCTATCTATAATGCAATATTTTACTGCTTTCAGCTTCAAGAACCTTGCCTTTGTTTTCGATAAACCAGGAGGTGTATTCAGATTAAGCAAAACATAAATAATATCAGCATACCAAGGAGAATTCATAAAATGGTTTTCAACAATGGGAGTTGAGAATTCTTCTTGGTTATCCAAAGCATTAATCATGTTAATATCAAGAACTTCACAATTTGATTCAGCCATTAATCTAGCTAGACCTTGACCTTTGATGAGCTTAGTGGGTTTTATCTCTAAATCATATTCAAGAATAACAGCAATCCACTTACCTCTCTTACCATCTGGGTCCTGTGTTAGGATGTCTTTAACTACTGAGTTTGGGACAAAGGCAATGATGTGTGAGTGAAGGATGTATACTCTGAAGTCTTTCAAAGCTTTTACCAAAGCAAAAGCTTGCTTCTCCATAATGTTATACTTCAAAGGGGCATCCCTCAATGCCTTACTAAATAATGCAACAGGCTGCTCTTGTCCTTGTGGATTTTTCTGTAGAAGGACAGCAGCTATGGTGTGTTCTGATGCAAATGAGAAGATGTAAAAATCTTTTGAAAAATCAGGACTTATGAGAACTGGTGTTTTAGTTAATGCTTGTTTTACTAGTTCAAAGGATGTCTTTTCTTCCAAGGTCCATTTTACCCCTTGCTCCTTCTTTAACATGTTTGTGATATTCCTAAGGAGCTCGGCTAAGTTGGGGATGAACCTTCTCAAAAAGTTAATCTTCCCAATGAAAGATTGCAACTCCTTGATGTTTCGAGGCTGAGAGATTTGCAATATGGCCTCAATCCTCTTTGGATCTATCTTTATACCCTCTTCTGAAATCATGTGCCCAAGAAGTTTACCTTCTTGGAGACCGAATAGTGTCTTCTTAGGGTTCAAAGATATCGCAAACTTTCTGCATCTCTCGAAAAATTTTCTCAGATGTTCTAAGTGTTCTTCATCTGTTTTTGAAAACACAGTTACATCATCAAGATAGATAATGATGAAGAAACCCAATTCTTCCGAGAATGCTATGTCCATGGCTCGTTGAAAGGTTGCTCCAGCGTTCATTAGACCAAAAGGCATTTTCACGTACATGAAAGTGCCCCATGGTGTAGTAAAAGCTGTCTTTAATTGATCAGCAGGGTGAACTAAGATCTGATTATACCCTGAATAGCCATCCAGCAAAGAAATTCTTTTAGACCCCACCACCCTTTGTAAAATATGGTCCATTTTTGGTAAAGGGTAGTTGTCCTTTAATGAAGCTTTGTTTAAATCCCTAAAGTCTATACGAAGCCTGATTTCTCCAGTCTTTTTCCTAACAGACACCAGATTAGAAACCCATTCAGAAAATCTAATAGGGACAATAATACCAGCGTCATGCATCTTCATGATTTCCTTCTTAACCAAAGGCAACTGTACAGGGTTTATTCTACGCAGTTTCTGTTTGAATGGTTTTTGGTTTTCTTTAAGAGGGATTTTGTGCTGTATTATTTCAGTGTCATAGGACTTAAGGTCTTCGTAACTCCACGCAAAAACATCATAAAACTCTTTGAACAACTCTATTTATTTGAGTTTAATGTGAGCTGGTAAAGTTTTGGACAGTTTGATCATTTTTGGTTTTTCCTCACTGCCTATATTGCATTCCTCCACTTCAGTCTCTACAGGTTCCAGTTTAGGTTTATGAGGTACATCATTAAAATCAAACAACTCTTCTAGAGGGGCCAGAGCCCTGGGAAAACTTTCATCTTTAGAATGCAGAGTTTCTAATTCTTCAGTTTCAGATTCTGCACTCAAAACGGTTTGGTTCCTAAGTTTGCTAGCCTGAAGGTTAATATCTACAAGTTCAGGAGAAGGTTCTTCTTCACCAAGAAAATTTTCTTCACTGCAGTCTGTATCATAGTATGAATCTGAACTATGGAGTTCAAAATCATTTCTGAATTGCATGAAGTCTTCTATTTGTTTATCTCCCTCAAACACCTGCCAATATTTCTTGTTGTCAGGAACAGCTGGCCTGAATTTTATCAGAGTTGTGTTGTCTCCAGTTTCATATGGCGTGAGACATGTCCTGGCCACAAAAGCTAAATTGGGGGCTGCAATGTTTCTTTTCCTTGGGACAAAACTCAGGTTGGCCTCCTCAAAAGTTTTCAAAAGGTCCATGACATCATTCCGATAGGCTCTAAGTCTGGGATGATTTGCATTATACTCCCCATTGACTTGCCTAATGATTAACTCAGAATCCCCATAGATGTTAATTCTTCTAGCTCCTAATTTCTTCAAGAGATGCAAGCCTAAGAGAAGGGATTCGTATTCTGCTATGTTGTTGGAACACTGAAAGTTTAACTTACATGAAATACATTCTGTATGATTGTTTTCAGTGTTATTAATCCAGACCCCTGCACCAGCATTAGTTTTAGTGCATGACCCATCAAAATACATACTCCAAAGAGGACTTTGATCAATTTTATCTGTTTGGTGAATGCCCTCTTCAATTTTCGTGCTTTTAGATGCTTCTTGAAGGTCAGCACGAAGCCATTTTTGTTTTAAATCCTCAAGTTTTTCATCGGGTTGAGAGTTATCCTCTTGATCAACGAGTTTTAAGTTTAATGGATTGATAAATTGTAGTTCAAGACCTGATTTTGGTTTGCTAATGTTTTCAAATATGGTAAACTGCTTAGACATTTCAGCATTATGTTCCTCTTCCTCCCTTTCGGTCACTGATTCTACTAAAGTGATTTGTTCATTAAGGGTTTCATCATTGAACATAATAAAAGAATCAAGGCCTGTACTCACGGAGTAGAGAGGAGAGTTTTGTGGTCTGTCCTGACTTGTGACCATGTATTGCATATGGGACTCCCTGTAAAGTCTTCTCGTTTGATTGAAAACAGGGATAGTCGCATAGGTCATGTCCATCTGCATGGTACCTTGTACTTTAGCACCCCAAGACCGTGATAAGAGCATTCCATATTTTGGGGGAACATCAGCCACAACAATATCCATAACTAAACACTTGGTTGGAATCTGAGCTAGGTTAACACAGAGGTGTTTGATCAATCCTAGACATTTCACTCTACTTTGAGTCAAAGGAGTAAAGGTCTTTATAAGGTCTGGTAATCTCTAGACCCAGGCTCTCCATTATTTCTTTCAGCATTAAATTATGAGAAGCCCCTGATTCGTGCATAATGTTATGTAGAATTTTGTCATGAATGTTTAAAATTACATAAAAGGGAGGGATAGGTCCTTCTTGAAAGCTACCCTCAATCTTTGGACCAAAAATAAGCTCTGGTTGGTCATCACTAAGATTGAGTGTATCCTCACTTTCTTCTATGTTCAAAGCCTTCAAAATTTGTGTTTTATATACAGGATGGGTAGCTAACTCAATCAAGGGAACATAAACTTTAATTTTTGATATTTGCTGCTCTAGGCTGAAAGGGATTTGATTCTTTAAAGAACTTGTTTCAGCCTTGTTAGCTATCACTTTATCAGCAATCACAACTTGCTGATTTGTTTTATCTACACTTGTCACAACGGTTGATGTAGGAGCACTAGCTGAAGTGCTAGTGCTACTAATGTTTGCACTCTGTTTTTCAAAATTTTGAGGGTCTTTCTCTTTACCCTTACCAGAATTTGCAGCCACTGTTTTTTCCTTTTGTTTGACTATTTTAGGCTTGGTTGCAGTGCTGTTTTGAGAATATTTGTCAGAGGTTTTGTTGTTGGGGGTTTGTTGATTAGATCTACTACTGAGTTCATATTCTTTTGAAGGTTCTGTCATGGCATTTTCCATGTCTTGACAACAATTTTGATTATCATCCCTTTTGTCATCATAAGGTGTGTAAAGGCCCTCTTTTTTATCATAATGAACCTCGAAGTTATCATCATCTATCCCAAATAAGTTTATATCATCCTCCTCTGTTATTTGATCCGTTTCCTCAACCTCACTTACATAGTTTTGATGAAAGGGAGGAGTGATCTGTTGATCATCTTCCCTAGGTCTGTTTGGAGGTTGGTTTCTTCTAACATTCTGATTCTGGTTTTGGTTTCTGTTTTGAGGAGCGTTTTGATTTAGACTTGCTTGCGCTCTCTAGAATGCTCATTTTCTTCATCATCTCTTCCATCATTCTTTCCATCTTTGAGTTTGAAGTGGAAGGTGTGGATTCCTCCCCAAATGATACTCTCTTCTCTTTCTTCATCCTTGCTCTTTTCTCCATTAAGTTTACTTCCACAGAGAGAGCACCTCTTTGCATATCTTCAAGGGTTGCAAAATCTCTTTCTCTTAATGAATAGGTCATATCAGCATCAAACCCTTCAGGAAACTTGTTTAAAGCTGAACCTTGTGGAGGTTTTAATTCTGGGGAAAGCGCATTATACACACTGTTAAATCTGGTACAATAAGCCTGTACACTTTCCCCTGGGTTCCTATGGAGATTGTTATAGTCAGCAAGAACTTGGAGAGGGTTCTTCTTTACCTCCCATTTGTTTAATAATGTTTGATGGAAACCTTGGAGATCATTAATACTATGGGGGGCTAAGCCTTTAAACCATTTTCTTGCTTCTCCCCCCAGAATTTGAGCAAATAATCTAAGTTTGACAGAATCATCATCAATTTCATTTCTGTCAAAATAGTCATTCATCTTATCCAAATGTTGTGATGCAGTTGTAACATTGTTAGCATCATACAATGGGATTTTGGACTGATAGTCCTGTGGAAGGTTTGGTAATGGTACAGGAAGGACTAAGGGAGCATACCATGCTGCCATGATAGGTGGTGGGGGTGGATTGAAAAGAGGTGGGGTGGGCCGAAATGAAGTGGTTTGAACAGTGGACGAAGGATGAACAGAAGTGGATGGAACAACAGTAGATTGCTGAGCTGATCTTGGATGAGAGACACCTAAGTTAAGAAGAAAATGTAAATCAGGAGCTGTTGTTTCTCTACTACCAAAATGTTCACTTGTCTCAGGAGATGAAAGTGAAGACTCAGAATCTAAATGAATTAAATCACCAAATGACCTAGTTCTAAATGGGTTTACTAAGTCAGTATGTGATTGTTGCAGAGATGAAAGATTTTCAGGGACTGAATTAGCTCTTATGGATGATCTGAAAACAGTTGAAGATTCTATCTTAGGAGAATTCCTAAGGATTATTTCTGGGTTATCAAATATCTCAGGTGGATCAGGGTCAGGATGGGCTCTAGTGTGAATCTTTCTAGGAGCCACTATGTTTTTATGTTTAGACCCAAATAAACAGGAAAAGTTCAACCAAATATGACAATCTTTGAGAGGTTAACTAATCTGTTTTCACAATTTTAACCCTACAGTCCTCTAACTGAGTTTGAAAGGTACTTATAATGATAAGGGTTCTTCCCAGTGGAGTCTTAAGGTCTGTAAGGATTGTGGAGTCGCCAGGTGGAGAGTTTTAGAATGCTTTCAAAAAGATACACTGTCCACCACAGTGTTTGTGAAACATCCTTTTTCAAGGATATCCTGAAACACAACAAAATCTAACCAGAGATTGACTGGGGGGGCATTCACCAGATATGTCACCTCTAAAAGAGGATGAGATCCGGAGCCTACCTGGCCCTTTCCAGACTCTGTCTAAGAGTATAGGATAAAACACATCAAAGGTGTAGGCAAGATATCAAAAACTAGTGTTTTACTACCAATCTGAAATGTTTTTGGCTTTTCTTAATTCTTTTCTATTCGCGTGGTTTCTAAGAATGTCCTAACTTTGTTCTGAAACTTAGCTACGGTTGTGAGACAAAGAGAGTCTACTCTTATGGCTAAGCTAGATGATTTTCCAAGGTTAGATAAAAAACTTAAGAGAATCCTAGGGTTGACCTAGTTTGTCACTCATTTAAACAAGTTTCATCATGATTACCATTTCTTGGTAGTGCTTGAAAAGGCTGCTTCTGACTCACAAGGTCTTCTTTAATCAAGGGTATTCCGAGGTCTCTAAAAGGTGTTAAAAACACTCAGTCCCCAGCGGAGTCGCCAGCAAATGTTAGGTCCCTGTAATAAGCAAGATTGGCAAAAGTCCGATCACAGAGTTAACATCATTTCAACCAACTTTGGGATTCTAGGATCTAGCCCTCCTGAATCCGGAGAGGGATCTCTCCAATATGTACAAAGATGGATTTGTCTTTGAAGTTTGGGGTAATGATATTAGGCTAGTTATGAGGTCCAAGGGTTTGGTTTTGTTTTTGGATGGTTGAACATGATTTTTGTCTGAGGCGGAAAGATCTATATGCAAATAGGTTCAAAAGTGAGAAGTTGCAAGCAAAAAGAGTAAGCTTTGATCAAGAAGAAAGATGATGGTAGGTTTTCAGTCCATTGGGCTATGGAGTCATAAGGGGATTTAATTGAAACAATCAGGTTCAAGAGTGGTCTATGGGGCAAGTCATCTATGCCTCAAGATCTCTTTAAGGTTTGATTTATGGAATGGAGTGATACATTAAGAAGGGGAAAATAAACAGATGCAGAACAAAGAGCAGCCCAGGATCTGGTAAGTACTTTGAAACTAGCCAGCCTTTGACCAGGCACTTAAGAAAAACATAGAAGCAAACTAGGATCTGGTAAGTACTTTGAAACTATCCAGCCTTTGATACACTTCTAATAGAAAACATATAAAAAACAAAAGGGAAACTCAAAGATAACACAGAATGGTCTAAGATCTGATAAGTACTTTGAAACTAGTCAGCTTTTAACACATCCTAAGGGAAACAATCAAATAGTTGAGCAAATAAGAAAGGGACTCAGGGCTAACCTTAATTTCCTCATTTCATCTTCACACAACATATATTGAAAGTAACATTTAAAAATAACATTCAGTCAAAGCAATAAGATGAGGGAACGCCAACATGCCTATGCCTAAACTGAATTAATCATTTCCAAATAACAAAGATAGAAGAAAACGTCTAAATAAAGATTTCTCAGCCAGAGAAGGTTACTGGTATACAATAGGTCCTAACTCTGTTTAAACTGTTCTTTACAGCAGAAAATGAAACAAAATGGAAACATAAATAAAACACAAGTTACAGTAAGAACAACATCACCGTCAGCATAGACTAGGATCCCATAAATCAACTTGTATTGATGCTCCAAACTGGTTAAAATCTTCAAATCCAGTGTGTCAATTCATCTTTCTTTCAAAACCTAACTTATCTATTACAAGCAGAGCTCCAAGAGCTAGTGAAATCCTATCTACAATCGAGAGTCTTCACTCCGATTTACAATTACAATGCTTCAACCATTACATTAACCACCCAACAATTTCTCATCTTATACTGAGGTATTTTTAGAAGAATGAGGAGGTTAAATCTAACAAAAAGATCTCTTAAGATAATAAATACAGATTCAAGACTTCTCGGCCCTTTGAGGGGCTCGATGGAGAAGTGAACAGGTGGACCACTGTATTAATGTTTACAATTTATGAATTTAAAACTCGATGGGAGTCTTATTTAACTAATTTAAATTTGAGGCTACGTGTGTGTGTGGAGTAACTCTACGAGATATTTCTGCATTGATTTCTTTGCGAAGTAACTCCACAGCTGCGCGGGAGGCGAATATCGGATTTTTCTTTAATAACTTTGGCCTCTGTTTTGAATGGTTTGAGGCGACAGGTGGCTCTTTGTAGTAGCTGAGGAATCAATTCGCCTCAGTTGAAGCGGTGGAAACCTTTCTGTCAGCGAAACACTTGTGATTTTCTTAAATAGTGTCTTAATTTGGGGAATTAGGTTTTTATAAGCATTCTTAGCCATAATTCCCCAAATTTGTCTTCAACCTTCTGTCCTTCTGCGCTATGTTCTTCAAAACTTATACTCTTTTAAAATCACGTTAAAACGCAGTGTCTTGTCAATGTGCAGAGCCGCACAGGGCTTTTTATGGTATCGGCGCCCATGGAACGTCGATCAAACATTCAAATGAAGCCCTGCGAATGGTTCTTTTCATAGGCCGAAGGCATGGGAATCGTCATTCCCAACTCCTGGCTTTTCTTCAATATAACGACGGAGATCCTTTAAAACCTGCATAAAACATAGAATTATAAAGAAATCCTGCACTTTTTAGGTTTAAACTGCTTCAGATGGCGGGGAAAGGAGCGTAGCCGTTGGATGAAAACATCCAACGGTGGATATCTGCGCAAAAAGGACGAAAGAAGAGCGGGAGAAGAGATAAGGCGGGGTGATTTCCGGACCGTCCGATCCGGACACGTGGATGGTCCAGATTAAATCGGAAGGTCGCAATCGGGGTTTGCAATCGGGGGGGAGCGAGTAAATGGAGCGATTGAATCACCCGACGCGATTATGCGCAGACCGTTGATCTAAAACTCATATCAACGGTGGGAATTGAATCGGGGTAATCGCAATCGGAGGTGGCAGGTAGGTGCATGCGATTGCGCAATCGGGGAAAGTTGCGATGCGATGATCGGGGGATAGGAGCGATTAAGTGATAGCCGTTGATCTAAGAGTGAGATCAATGGTGGACAACCAATCGGGGGAGTCGCAATCGGAAGGGCAAACAAAACGCATGCGATTTAAATTTTGCGATGCGATTGAAATCGCCGACGCGACGGAGCGATGACCGTTTGATCAGTTTTCAATCAACGGCGGAGATTATTCTTTATAATATACGGAAAAACTGAAGTTTTAATATAAAACAACGGTTTATATGGATCGGGGCGGGATATTTACATGTAAAGGGGGATAGGTGCCCGACTGCGGGGCCTTTAGTTATATGGAACGCAACGGGCCCGGGGCATATAAAACAGGGGCTAATCGCAATCGGGCCATCGGGCCTAGTCCTTTTAATCAACCCATTCTGAAAAGTTGCGATGCGATGAGCGCCCTGGGACTTCAATACTTGGTCCCGGGGTGAAGGTTATATGGAATGAAAAGGGGGCGGGGTTTATATACAGGGGCTCAATCGCATCGGAAAATTTCGATGCGGTCTTTTTGATCAACCCATTTGTATTTAACACGTGATTTGGCTTTTTAATTCAAAACTTTGGAAAAGTGGGTTGTTGGACTTTACAAAGGAAAAAACGGATCGGGCAAGAAAAATGAAAGGTGTTAAGCACCGTAGGTGAGCCCACAGGAGATATATATATATATAAATCGATGCGATCGGGAGTTTTATAATGCAAAGGCTAATCGCATCGCAAGTTTTAAACACAGCAACAAAACATATGCGCTCGTTTGATTTATTCTGATGCGATAAGCGTCGGGAGGGGCTTAGCACCTGGTTTCCGGGTGTAGGCATGTGGGGAAGTGGTTGGGCTTGTGAGGGATTCAGTCCATAGAAGACTTGTATTTTTTGTGAAATTTTTCATGATTTTCCAAAGGAATTGGGGTTTGGGGGTTTCGGAATGGTTAAAAATGGGTTTGCTGGGTAAATGATCTTCATAAATGGAAGAAGAGGATTTATGAAAACAAGGGATTTTTGATGGAGAAAAAGGGGAGAAAATGAAGGTTTTAGAAGAGGGAAAAAGAAGGTCTTTCAGCAGTCTTTCATTTGGAATCAGCAGAAATTTCTGAGTCTTTTGAAGTGTAAACATCAATATAGGATCTGGACAGAGGCATGAGGCCTTCAAGAGTCTTCAAGAGCCAACAGTTTTTAGTAATGAAAAATTGTTCCTTGAAGGCTCAAAACAATTATGCCTGTGTAACAAAATGTATAGGTGGCTAACACCAAAAACAATAAACACTAAAAAAACCTAAAAATGATAATCAATTCATTTTCTTTCAATGAAATTCTAGCTAAAGAAAGAGTTCGAGAATGCAATTCTTTTTAAGAGACAGTTCTTCCTTTGAACATAAAGAATAGCTGGAAGAAAATATTTTTGTCTTTTCAACAATAACTCAAAACGAGACAAATTATCAATGCTCACACTAAAACCCTTTCACTTTCAAGACTTGAAACTACAAAAACAACTTTCCTTCAAAAGAGATCTACAAATTTGAAAAGCACTCAAAACTACAAAAACTAATTTTGAGATCTAAAAACTTTAAAAATCTAATTGAATAAAAGCTTTAAATTTTTTTTGAAGAATGTTTTACTTAGTTGTTCAGTAAACTAAGGATTATTTGTCCAGAATAACAAACAAATCAAAAAACATCTAGATATGTTTCCTTTTATAAAAATGAAATTCAAAACTTATAACAAAGTTTTTTCGAAGATTTGCAAAGAAACAACTAGATCTATTTCTCAAGAAAGGATGGATTTCACAACCAGTTCAGACTCATCAAGAAGACAAAAATACCAATGTGATCTGAGGTATTTCAAACTTCCAATCTTTGAGTCACTACAGAGACCAAGTGAAAAGCAATCCAAATATGCAAAACTTCTAGAAAATCATCAAAAACACAAACACTGGTTGAACTCACTCACAAAAGGATTTTGACAGAAACAATACCAATCTGGGTAGATACTAAAAACTCTAAATCAAATTAAAGATAAACTAGAAAAATAAATCTGGAGTTTTTCAAAAATTTTAACAGGGTCCACAGGCTCCCAAAAGTAATAGGTGCGGTCCCGCACTGTTACTTAAGGAAAGTGTGGATATGCCCGTACTGTGCAAAAGAACAAAGTGCGGTCCCCAGAAAAGTTCAAGAAAAACATAGAAGATTTCAAAATTTTCAAAAAAAAATAAAACCTAAGCTACCCAGGCAGATATCCATCAATCAAAAACCAGAAAAATCTTTTCCTCAAATCAAAATAAAGCAAAACCAAAAACAACAAGAATCATCCCCAGTGGAGTCACCAATTTGTTGACCGGATAAATCAATCTTGCGGACAAGATCGATCTCCCTAGTACCAAAAAGTAATCTAGCAACAAACAGCCAAATAAACCTATCTTTCTCTAGACATATGTGATTTACAAAAGAATACTATAAAGGTGTTAAGGTCTTACCGTAGATCCAATGCTTGTTCGAAGTAGTTGTCCCTCGGTCACTTGAAGGAGTTATCTTTATAAACCTGCAGTCACAAACAAGAAAACATTAAATAGCACCTGTATAGTAAATATTATAAATCATGCCTATCATGGTGATCAAGGAATCCATGAAATAAACAGTTAATTAACAGCTTATTGAGAAAAATGAATTCATTTGTATTAACTTTGAATAAAGAAAACCTTACAACCTTAGCCTTGATGTTGAACAGACCTTCCTGGGGTACGAAGCAGGAATCTCATCTACTCTAACAAGCCTTGCACTCTTCCAACCGAGACAGATAGAGGTATGTGATCTTTCCTCACAAAATCTCAGTTAAATGAGTCTGAATCCCAACAAAACTTAACCTCAAATAATTCTAAAGCTTGAACTCCCCTTGAGGCTACCCAATGCCTCTTTTTATAGTGCAAAAGAGGAGGTTTCAGTTCCAACTATGAAGGGATATAATCCTCCTTCAAAGGGATAAGCTCCTCACATCAAGGGGTTAGCTCCTTAAGGTAAGGGATACATGAACCTCAAAAGAGCGGTTCTGCCACCGCAAGATTCTTTCTAGAGGCTTCTAGAATTTACTGAAAGTGAGCTTTTTGAGTTTACTTGCGCCTTTATAATCTTTTATAGGGGTCCGCACCCGTAACACAGAGAAAGTGCATTCAGGTACGCAAGAGTCATGAACATTAGGTGCGGGACCGCAGGCAAGATGAAGAGAAAGTGCGATACCAGAGTTAAGGAGATTTTTAAGAACTTTTCTCTTATTTTCAAGGCTTGACATGAAGAACTGATATGTTAGACTTGCAAAGGAGGAAGTATGAGTGATAATGAGCTCATACATATATCAAAATGTCAGGATGACAATTTTCACAATGAGTAGAGAACATATCCCTGGGTTTCCACATAAGATGCCCCAGGTATTATGGGATGATAACCTTCCTGTTTCAGGGTGAAAATTTTGATAACTCACTCTTACATCTTATCAAATTTCACATACATATATGGAGGTTAAAGGTTGAATGGCATGAAGATTTCCTAATGAAAATTTTCATGTTAACATTAGAAGGAAAAGCTAGAGATTGGTATGAATGGTTGAAATATGGTAGTTTGTTTTCTTTAAAGGACCTTGAATATGTGTTTTATGAGAACTATAAAGGAAACACTACTTCATTTTCATGGGGTAAAATACATTATGATCCATCACAAAACATCACCCAACACACTATAGACAATTATGAGGATTTGGAAGAAATACATCCTGAAGATCTTTTAACAGTCATTCATGAGTTTAATATCTTATTGAAAAATTATAAGAATATAGATGAATCAGTTGAGGAAGAAATCAACCAAGAAATAAAGGACATTCCTCAAGATATTTTTGAAAACCCAAATAATGATTCATCATCCCTTATAGCTGAGGCTTGAGAAGACATCCAGCCTCAAAATCGGTCTTCACAAGAGAAAGAGGGAAATTGTATTTCTGTTTATGCTAAAAGAGAGATCTCTCCTTTGACAAAAGAAGAAATTGATCAAATACTAAACAAACAACCAGCCTCTGAGCCTTCATTTGAAAAATATAATCATCAACATAGTGCCTATCCCACAGAACACCCAAATGGCACTCAAGGCAGAGAGGATAATAGGGAAATTAAGGGTAAAACTAAAAATAGTCCTCTTTGGAGTATGAATTTTGGTGGGTCATGTATTAAAACTAGTACAGGTGCAGGAATATGTCTTTATAATACATAAAACAATTATTCTAAATACTATTCATATAAATTTAATTTTCAATGCACTAATAACATAGCTGAGTATGAGGCACTCCTTTTAGGGCTACACTTATTAAAGAAATTAGGAGCCTAGAGGATAACAGTTCATGGAAATGCAGAATTGGTAATTAGGCAAGTGAACAAAGAATGCATGGTTAAACATCCCAGACTTAGAGCCTATAAGGATGATGCCATGGATTTGTTAAAATCTTTTAAAGAATTCCAACTTACCCTTGTTCCTAAAGACCAAAAAAATTTTGCCAGTGGATTATCCCTTGTTGCTAGTACATGTCTGAGACCTTGGGAAATCAAACAATATACAATTCAAGAAAAAATCAGACCAGCTGTCCCAAACAATAAAAGGTACTGGCAAGTCTTTGGGGAAGAAAAAAAAATACAAGACTGTCCTACTGAGGATATATTATCTTTTCAAGAGAAATATTTTCCCATTGTTCATATTAATTTGTCATCCAAAGAACCTGAATTCACAATAGAAGCAAGCATAGATTTAGAGAAAGAAGAAATTCCACTGCTTGTTGATTTGCAGGTTAAGGATGATGATGCTTCCAAGGAACATGCTGAAGGTGCAGTCCTCAAAACTGATATCTTAGAGGCAGACAATCTACCAATCATGGAGGGCCAAAAAAAAGAGAATTCTCATCTTTTCTTTGTTGATCCTATGGAAGAGTGTGTGGAGGCCCCAATTGGCTGAAATTCTAAAGCATGGATCCTTTGCAGGAGCCAAAGACATAAAACGTTGTCACCTCCTGTGACATCCTTGATTTTAAAGATCAAGATTCAATATATACTGTGGTTACCTCTGACTAGTAGCCAGTTTCTATATTCCTTTTTGTCACTACTCAAATGGCTACATTGGCATTATTGTATCATATAAAGAAGCAGAGATTTTCAAGTTAGATTAGGTTAGATAGGAATGTCAATAAAGCTCAGCCTTTGAGCATTTAGTTAGTTGTTGATTTTTTCTGTGAAGGAAAAAGAAAAACAAAAGCAATAAAAATAGAAAAGAGGGCAGAATGAAAATAAGAAAGGTACAACCCCACGCCAAAAAAGAGAGACAAATTCTAAAAGTGTGCAAGCTCAAATGCCACTCCTAAAAACACAGTCCTAGTTATTCATACAGCCTAATCATGACTAATTAGGTTTTTCAATTTACTGCTGATAGGTTAGTGAATTAGATCAGCCAAACAACATAATCTTGGCTTATCAGTAAGGTAGGTTAAGATAGAAAAACAAAGGTTCAAACAAGCTCAAAATCTAAACCTATGAATCTCAATAGAAGAATGGCTCTAATTAGATCAAATCTTGAGCCGAAGATAGAAAAAAAACTATTTCTAATATGCCAAAAACTTGAACCAGGAAAGAAAGAAAGACAGCTCAAACAAATTAAAAACAGAGTTGAAGAAATAATGAAGGATGCTTTAATTTTCAGATCTTAATCCTTCACAATTTTGTTTTAAATTTTTGTAAATTTTAGTCTATGTGCAGCTTGTTTTTATTCCATAGATCAGCAACAAGTTAGATTGTTTAATCCTGGCTTGGCTGCTTTAAATTTTCTGTTTTAGAATTTAGAGAATAAAATTCTGTCAGACAGCCTAATCCTGACAGATAGCAGTTAGGTAGAGAAGCTTATGAACTCAACTGCTTAATCTGAGTTCATGGAGAAATAATATTAGACTTAGATTAGTTTATTGTTTTTCAAAAGAATAAAATTTTGATGAAAAGGTTTGCAAGTCCAAATGCAACTTATGGAGAAAAAAGGTTAGGAAGTAGGTTGTGTAGGTAGCTGTTTGAGAAAGAACTTTTCTATGGATATCAAATGTTCTAATCATCTTTCAAGAAGCTGATCAGAGAACAGGAAAAGGTTGTCAAAAATGCAAGATACTGATCTACATTCCAGAGATGAATTTCTATGGTTCTTGACACCTCCAAGGAGCTGCCATCCCAAGTTGGAGCCGCTGTTAGCCACCTATAAAAAATTTTCATATCAAATGGTGGCTAAATCTATTTAGCCTTCAAGAAACAATTCATGTCCAAATTGTGAGCTCTTGAAGTCTTATGATGATCTTTACCCTTTGAGTTAATCTTCACTGTTGTTTCACTATTAGCCCTCATGTACCTAATATTTACTAAGAGAAAAACTGCTCATGAGGCTCCTTTTTCCCTCATTACACTTCTCCATTTCATTCTCCATATTCATCAATAAAGACCTTCATTTGACTTCTAAACCATTCTAAAACCCTTTTTAAACCTTATGTCCCCCTTTCATTTGGTTTAAAAAACCATTTTTTCCTTATCAGAACCCCCGAAAACCCTTCAAAAACCTTTATTTTGGCCTAAAAACCTTCATTTTTCTATAAAGGCCTTAAGCCCCTTTCGGCCTTAAGCCCCAGCCCCTTTTCCGCATATGACACGTGCTATGACCGAGCGCGAAGCGCTCATCGCATCGCAAATATTCATTGCATCGCAAAACACATTTTACTTGTTTTTCATGGTTATTTTCCTCCCGCCGATGCGATCTCGCAATCAATTCTCCACCGTTGATCTGATATGCTACGCCCAGATCTAACGGCCCATATTGCTCCCCATTCCAAAACCCGCCATTCCTCCTTTTTCTTCATCGTTAAATCTCCCCCGTCGATCTAGTTTTCAGATCAATGGCTCTTGCTCCATCGCAAATCGACAATCGCGTTTTTCCCTTTTTTCCTTTCCTTTCCCTCCTCTGATGCCGATCCCCCAATTTAATCTCAGCCATCAAATCCACAAGAACTGACGACTAAGATTCAATCGCGCTCCACCCATAGCCCTCCGACATCACACCCGTCGATTTAATCCTGACCGTTGATCTCTGATACCGATCCGACAGCCAGCGCTTCATCGCATCGTGTTCATCCATCTCATGAGCCCTTCGACATCAACCCGCCGATTTAATATTGACCGTCGATCTCTCTTAGATCGAACGGTCCGTGCTCAATCGCTTCGGCACATTGCATCGCCACTTTGCCCTTTCCTCCAGCCAATGCAATTCTGCATTGAAATCTCCGTCGTTGATCTTCTTAAATCTGACGGCCCACATTACTTCTGCTTTTTAAACCCCGCCCTTCTCATTCTCCCCCATCGACATATCTTGGCCGTCGATCCTCATGATCCGACGGCTCCCATTGATCCTTCCCACCGCTCTTATAAAACCTTTCTTCCTAAGAAAAAACCCTTCTGCCCTTATAAAAAGGTGGGCTCTCTCTTATCTCATGTTTCTACCCTGCCATTATTTCCCCCCCCTATGAATAAATCTCCACCGTCGATTGAAGTTGATCCAACGATGATCAGCCCTCCCTCCCATTTCCGCCTCTTTTCTTTGTATAATCACCCCCACCTGATTATAGCCCTTTAACACTATAAACCCATGGCACTCATCATTTACCCAACCTTAATCCCTCCACTACGCAACAAAACAAATGTCGGTCCCACCATACACTTTACCTCGCAGCTCTTCATCCATCACACCCAACCCACACAGTTGGATCTGGAGCCTCCAATCCGACGGTTGATGATCCATATCGCATAATTTTTGGCCCCTTTTAACAGTGCGCTACTTCCGCACGATAAAATTGGTTTTAGAAATCCACGTGTCGAACGCTAACACATATCGCGTTCCAAAATCTAATACTGCTTTCCTCCCCAAATGCTACGTGAAAACCGATGTCGGTTTTCCCAAAACCACCTTTCTTCATATTCGCGCCATAATTCAAATGAAAGTCGGGTTAGCAGTTCTGCCCAGTTTTATGTCCTCCACCGCTGCATTTCCCCATCCTCAAGCATTCCTACCACCTCCATTGAACCTCTGAAACGCAGTTTTACCACAATTCGCAGGATTTTTATAATTAGTTTTTGTGTTTTGCAGGGTTTAGTGGTGTTTGATCTTTGTATTTCCTCAGTCACAGAAAAGTGACCATATGAGTCCAGGGTGACGATTTTGTATCTTATATCCACGAAGAAAGGAACCAATAGGGTTTCGGGCTCTTAGTTGCATCAATGGATCATGATCCTTGATCTTAGATGAAACCCTCCAGCTGACAGAAAACCACCTGTATAAACAAAGCAGTAAAGTGTATCAGAGAATAAAGACCCTAAGAAGAAGATCAAGGCTTAATTAAGCCTAAACACATATCAGAGGATAAATCACTATGTTTATAAAAACAAAGAGTTATATCAGTCAAAGAAAGCCTCCAATGCCACATCAGAGGCTAAAATATCCTTTCAGCTACCAAAGGTGCCACCTATAACCTCAATAAATCAAAAGAAGGCATAGTTATTACCTAGTTAATGATATTTTGTTTAAAGACAGCTAGAGTTATTGTCAGCCTGCCTAAAGAGTTTTAAAGATAACAAAATCTGCCCAGTAGCTTAATACTTAATGAAAACCAATTAATACAGAGGAAATATCAGAAAACTTCACTATTGAGCCCCTCAAAGGCCGAGAAGCATTAAATTGTATTAATTGAACCTAGAGACCTTTCATTCTATTCCACCTCCTCATTTTCTTATAAAATATCCTTGAGGAGCACATGGTTGGTTGTTGGACTTTGATGTAATACTTTTTGCTCGAAACCTTCTGCATGTAAATAGTTCTCGGAGGTTGTTGAAGATCTTTTTGTAATCGAAGAAGTTAGGCTAAGAAGAGAAGTTGTTGTTGTACTGAAACATTGGACTTGAAGTATGTAACTGGATTGACATCAATATACAAGCTGATTCATGGGATCCTAGTCTATACCATTTCTGATGTGCCTCTCATTGTTCTTATTTTCCTTCTTATGTTTTTCACAAAATTGTTCATTTTTCTCTAATAAAGAACAACAAATATAGAGTTAGGATTTACTCTTACAAGTACCCTACTCTCACTGATAAGCTTTGTCTTTATGTTTTCCTCCTTTATGTATTTAAGAATGATTTAATACAGTCCAAGCAGTCAAGGAATGTTGGTGAGCCCATGTCTTACTGTCTAAACTTTAAACATTGTTCTTGAATGATATTTTCATTACATGCTAAGTAGAGTTGGACTAGAAAAGTTTACGGTTTGCCCTGTCTTCTAGTTCTTTCTCCAAAGGTTGTTTGAAAGTTTCCCTAAGAGTATGCTGAAAGCAGGCCTAGATTTTAATGATATCTTACTTGCTCTTAACCTACACTTTGTTTTCTTATATGTTTTCATCCTTTCTAAAAGTACTAATGTGGATTACTGGATTGTTTTTCTGATAGGTTAGATTTAATAAAAGTTTGTCCAAAGAAGTCTATGGTTAGCCCTGTCCTTTGGCTGGTTTCAAACAGTTACTTAAAAAGGCTTTTCTTGTTTGGAAATTTGATAAATCCTTGTTGAAATTATTGGCTCTTTCCACATTCACAACACTTTTAATGTTCCATTCCATCATTTAATCCAAAAGATCCCTTGTTATAGATGACTTGCCCCATGGACCACTCTTGAAATTGTTGCACAATTAAAACCTTTTGTGACTCCATAGCCCAATGGATTAAGTGTTGTTTCATGCCTATCCTATCATCTGAACCTTGTTTTTATTGAAAGAACCTTCAACCCTTTAAAACCCTTTCATTTTCAAGACTTTCCACTCAATTAAAGATCATACCTGACCAAACAAACAAAAAACATTTGTTCTTAATAACTAGCCTAATATCACACTAAAAACCTTAAAAGATAAATCAATCTTTGCACTTATAGAGAGATCCCTCTTTGGATTGAGGAGGGCTAGATCCTAAAATCCCAAAGTGGTTCATATGTAGGCTCTGCAGCTTTGTATTTGCCAATCTTGCAAACTACAGAGCCCTAACATATATATAGGAGTCCATGGGGCCACAATGTAATCCTAGCCGACCTAACAATAATAATTTAAGGGCACAATAATAACAATATGGGGGTTACAGGGGTACAATAATAACAATAAGGGGGTTACACTAACAACAATAAGGGACTATACTAGTAATATATAGACCTAACAATATAATAGAGATGAAATGGATTATGAAGACAAAACATTCATACATATGTGACATAAGAAGAAACTATGCTAAATTTCCATACCACGGGTATCCCAAAGAAATAGTTTCAACTCTTTCATTAATTTCCTTCCAAATACTGATTACACTAGAGTCTCTGATCAATACAACAACATCCAACCTCTGAAATGAGTCAAAAAGTACAAGATATAGAACACAAAACAACTTCTCCCAAAGTCAGGGGTCGAATCCCTGAGTGGAGGAGCAGTTCCACCAAAAACTGAACTTATACCTAGAGTGTAGGGAGGTCAAACTGACTCATCCCTCACTTTTTGGAAACAGATTCATTTCATCATCAACAAATTTTTCATCTAATGTATTTACCCTAGGTTAGTGTAAAAACACTAAATGTACATTTACATCATGAATTACATTGGTAAAAACACCATTTTCCAAATGAAACTGAGAAAAACTGAGAAAATTTGAAATATTAGCAAACTCAGAAAATTTGTCAAAAGTGCAACGCCAAGGTCAAAAGTGCAGTGCCAACTTCAACTCCACTTTTGAAGGGGTTCCATGTGTCCAAATTGATCTCAAGATAGCTCATTGGAAATCTTGTCTAGACTATTTTCCATATCTATGATTGGTTTCAAAAATGGTGTTGATTTTACCCTCCAAAAACTGACTATCCCAAGACTAGTCAAAAGCACAGCGCCAACCTCCAAAACAGGGCAAAAATGTTATTTTTTGAGTGTTTTTTCACCTTTGACTGTTCCTTTGACCGAAAAAATATTTGTAAAAATTTTTTCCTGACTATAATTGGCATTATAAATATAATGGTGCTTTCAATTTTTCCATTGGAGGTCCCTAGGAAAAGCGAAACGCCTAGGGCGTTGTGCTTTTGCCAGTGCCACTGTGCAAAATTGCCAAAAATGAAAAAATTTCCAAAAATTTCAAAACTTGCTCAAATTTCTTCAAATTTTATTTTGTGGAAGGATGATGAGGTGTGTTAGGCAATGAATGATGCCTCAGCAAGGATAACAATATTTTCCCCTTCATTTTTCTTGGTTATGGTTTCAAGTCTTGATTTGGCCTTTTGGAGCTTTGACCTTGCAATCTAATTTCTTTTGCAGTAGTGTTTTTCCCTCTTCCTCAGTATTTCATTTTCTTTCTTTTCCTTCTCTGGGATCTTCTCAAGATGCTCATTGGTCCTCTCAAGCCAATTCTCCTAGTTCCCATTGACAATGATGGAAAATTTCTCATTTAAATTGAGCTCATTAGAAAGTTAAGCCTCCTTTTGCCTCTCTAGTTCTAGAGTTCTTTCCAGCCCTCTAGTCCTAGGTATTATTCTTGGAACTTGTTCTTATGCCTTATTTTTTTCACCATACCTCTCTTAAGCCTCATCAATAAAATCTCCAAGATTTCCTGCTTGGTTTTGAGTTGTTGATTTTTGTTCTCATAATATGTAATCACAAACTTAGATCTCTCTAAGTTGATCTGAAAATCCCTAATTTGGGAATCCTTCTCTTTGATAATAAAATTGGATTCCTCATCATCATGCTGCTCATAGAAATCAACAAGGTCAAAAAAATTTATGTCTCATGGAGGTCTTCCTCCTCATGAATAGCTTCCTCGTGTACATATTCCTCTGCCATCTTTTTTTTTCCCTTTTGTACCTACTTTGTTGATGAAGAAGGCAGGGCCCCTCCCACAATATGTGGGGCAAACACCGACCTATTCCCTCTCTGTTATGTCTTTTCCAATATTCCAAATTCACCTTCTTTAGGCTTGATGACCATAGCTCTTCTTGGTGACTCATCCTGACCATGAAATGATGATGATGGTGGTGATGGTGATGGAGTAGGTGAAGTGGCCTGAGGTGGAGGCATATATGTAGCAGAATGAGATGAAGAAGGCACATTGTCAGCATGTGGTGCTTGTGGAGTAGTGAAGATGTCATTTTCAATGAAGGTGTCCCATGAGATGCCCAACTGATCAATGTGATGGAGTACAATGATTTTGATCAATGAGTGGTGGAAGAGGTTATTCATCCGCTGGCTATAGTCTCTCTTTTGCACAATGAATGTCATTTTTTCTATGCACCTAAATATAAAGTATGCAATATTGAGAAATATTACTCTTGTGAAGTGCATCAATGGTCTAATATGGTATGTGTAGAGCCTAGAAAACCTTCCTTCACAAGAGAAGTACTTCATGACAATTTTCATCATGGGGGCATACCTATAAAGAAGGTAGTTGAAAGGGAAAACCCTCTTCCTCTAATTTTTGTGCCTTCGTTTGATGAATGGTTCATAATATTTATCCTCCAAATCTTTAGATTTAAACCACTTCTCACCCATGTTTGGAATCCCTATGGCAGCAGCAATGACAGATGTAGATATACTGAAGGTCACACCTGCGAGGGTCACCTGATTGTCTCTGAGTTTTGAAATGAAAACTCTACTCAACATAGGATGATGTTGGACCCTTTGAATCATGTTGCAAAAATCAAGGCAACCTACATACTCAAAACAATTGACAGTCATAGGAGAGGCCATCAATTCATTTGTGTTGGTGGGCTCTAGCCTTAGGATTCTTCCTCCTTTGTGAGGCCTTCTCTTTTCTCCATCATCCTCTCCTTGTCTACCCTCCTCTTCCATATGCTCTATGTCATCCTCCATAGTGTTTGGTGGCCAAGAAAACCCTAGGGATGAGGTGGATGGGAATGGGGAGTGGAAATAGGTCTAGGGAATAAGGATAAGTATATGAAAATTTAGGGAGATGGGGGAAGGGATTATGGAGCTTTGGGAGGTGATAGGAGGTTGAAATGTCAAGGGAGTGGGAAATGATAATTAAATTACAGGTTTGGGGAAGTGGCTACATAGGAAATTTTAGAATCCTAGGACTTAGGGTGTTAAGGGAAAGGGATTTAGGGGCTAGGAAATGGTAGTGTAAGGTTAGGGATGGGGTTTTTAGATATGTGGGAAGGAAATGCATGGTATTAGGGCATAAAATTTGGTAATTAGGAATAAAACTCGGGTTTTCTCACTAGACCATATGCCAATTTCACTTAGGAACAAAAACACAATGAAATCAATGTTTAGGAGTGCAAGGAGGAAAGAAATTTTTTTTACTTACTTGCTAGAGAGTGTTGGAGGCATTTTCTGAAATTTTGGCAGAGTTTTTTTGAGTTTTGGTTCCTGGAGAGCTCATTGAGAAAAAGTGCAACGCATCAAGCAAAAGCGCAGTGCCTTGCCTAGAAGCGCAGTGCCAGTGGGAGAAAAGCACAGCACTCAAAACACCAGTTTTGAAAGTGCAACACCACTCTCTAAAAGTGCAGCGCCACTAAAAAACTCGGCCTCTTACCCTGCAATTCAATTTTTTGATACAAGGGAGTGCAAGCTCAACTTTTGGGAGTGCAAATGAGTTTTATTTTGATGTCTTGGTGGTATTTATACTTCATCATTTGAATGAATTGGGCCTTGGGACCCACTTTTTCTTTCTTCACTTTCACTTTAAACTCTGAATCTTTACCTTTGCATTTGACTTTTTCTTTGACAAATTGATCACCTGATGACTTTGAGAACTCTTTGATTTGACATTTTTTATGCTTTGGCATGTTGGAACTCTGAGTTAGTAGCTTGGGAATCATGAACTTATTACATTTCAATGACGTAAATTTACATAATGAAAATTAAAAATTACATCTTGAAACCAAAATTACATGCTGAAACAAGAATTTTTTCTTTACAAATCATCTTCATTTGGTGAAGAGATGTTATTGGATCACCCTTTACTTGTTGGTCTTATGCAGTGGAAATGAATTTTTATTGTACCTTGGAAACCCTAATGACCTAATTAAACCTTGAAAAACCCTATAAGACCTAATGAGGCATTGAAAGACTGAATTTGATGATGATGTTGGGCCGAGAAGAAGGTATGTTTCATCCCATATTTACCATGATTTTTTATGTACTTTTATGAATTTTCACCTCATCTTAGCAATAATTTAAATGGAAATAACGTAAATCCAAGGCAGAATGAACTAATGATAAAAGGAATGTTTAACAATGTAAAAACTGACTTGTCATATTTTTATTGATAGCGAAGCAAAGCGGTTGAACTGCTGATGACCAAAAAACAACTGACAAGGGAAGAAAATGGGATCATAATGGCTCCTATGGACCAACAGTAGATGGAGAGGCACATCCACGCTTGGAGTACTCAAATGACACCCACGAAGCAGCAGGGCCCGTATGGAAAGGACCCATTACTACTTTTGAATTTGCCTTTAAAAGGCCAAAGATAAAAAATCTATAGATATATCTCTTCTTTGTAATAGATGTATCAGGCTAGAATCGTCAAGTTGTATTAATGTATTACTCTCTAGCTTAATAAATATCTTGGCATTTTTGGAATAGAAAATCTTTGATTTTTCCTTAGCAGTAGACTTCTGGTGGCTTTGGGCCCAACTTTGGGATTTTCTCTGCTACTTCTGTGCTATGCATTTATTTACAGAACTTGTGTTTCCATTCATCTAGTGAATTTCATAAGATATCGTTTATTTGGTTAATTGTGAACATAATATGTCATAGCTTTCTCTTTCATTAGACTACTTCACCAGTCATGCCTTCTTGCTTAAAATCAATGCTTTCATAATTGTTTGGATGCTTTCATCATTTCCAAATGATTTTATAATTGTTTGATTAGTTTTAACACAACTGTTGTTAAAATCTTCATATAGTTAATGTTGGATATTTTCATTATCACTGAGAGCATTTGGTTGTTGTTTAATTCATAGGGATGTCATTAGTCTAATTAAAAGAGAATTCCGTTGCAAAATTTACAATAATCAATTGTTGTTCAATTTATTAGATTTTTTGTTCAATTCATTATGATTATTGTTCAATTCATCACATCACACTGTTTAATTGTAATTTATCCCTTTTAGTCCAGAGTAGTTATTTCTGCATAGGCTTAGAATAGAATATTCAAAAGCATTATATAATTCACTTCCAAATTGATTTGATTGAACTTTGAGAATTAGACAGTCTTCCTTATAATAATTTATTTTAGTTGTCCTCCGATGTCACTTGCATATATTGTTCTTACACACTTGAAATAACAAGACTTTCCCTGGGTTGATAACTAAATTAGAAGCATTCAAGTTGCCTATAACAATCACCTTTATGACCCAGCATTTTTTGTCGTCGTTGCCAGGGAGAGTGTTTAAGAGTGATGTCCTTTCTTTATTTTTCCTTTTACTGTGAAGAATTGGGCATTGAAAACAAGAGGTAAGAACCTACGTACCAGCAAGAAAAACGCTTGCTCTCCAGCCCACTTTTCAACAATTGTGTAGAGGTTAGTAGGATAGGTGCTCTTGTTTTATGACTTGGAAGAAAAATATAGGAACAAATCAAAATCCCCCAGTTAAATCCACAAAACCTAGAGGACCATTGATCCTTGGCAGAACAACATATATAGAAGAAATCATTAAGAAGGATGAATCCCAGGCATCCGTAGGACCCAAAACCATTCCTACTCAGAGTCCTACTACACTCCCTCAGGAAGCAACCTCACCATTTTCAGCCCACGTCGAGATTCAGAGTGAAACAGAAGGGTCTGAAGAAATCCTTCAAACTGATGATCACGTAAGTCTTGACCCTTTGAGAGAGGGAGGTTCTTGTAATTTGTAGGAAGGAGAGGGAGAAACAAGTAGTGCAATACAGGTAAAACCTCCAGAGTCTGGATCCCCTGAGAGAGTGGTTGAAACAAAGACACCTAGCATCCTAGATCAGGGAAGTGTTGTAAGGCTTCATCTGCATCCACTCCCTAATTCCACTGAGATTATTCCTCCAGAACAAGTAATCCCCAAAGATTATTGGCATATATTTGATCAAATGGAAAACAACCAAAACCAGAGGCAGACATCAACATTGGAGTATCCCATTGTTGATCTAGCTGCAAATGCCCCTATGAAATCCATTCCATTACAAAACATCCCCACCTTCCATGGGTTGACCTCAGAAGATCATGATGCATTCTTATTCGAATTCGATGTCTTACGTATGGGATATGACTACACAACTGACCCTCAGAAACTGAAATTATTCCCCTCTACCTTGAAGGGAACAACATTACGTTGGTTCATGGGACTCGGTCGAGGAACCATTAATAGTTGGGACTAGATGAAAAACTATTTTCTTAATAAATATCAAGACTACTTCTAGACTCGAGAACTAAAAGATGAAATATTCAAAATGTATACAAGGGACAATGAGACATTAGAAGAATACCTTGAAATATTGCAATATAACTTGCAAAGGTCTCCATATACTACACTATCTAAAGATATCTTAAAAGCAACGATGATTAAGGGAATGAAAGAAGAATGGGTCGAAACATTTAACGTAATGGGAAAAGGGGAAATCTATCAAGAAGAATATGATGAAATTATTTCACTGTGTATCAGGTTTTCTCGGGGTAGTACGTGCAATAGGCCAATCGGGCGAGACTCAGCTACAAGGAATCCTAAGCAATCCTGTGGCAAAGTGACGAGAGCAGAATTAGGTAATTTTTAGAATATTTTAAAATTCATATCTTGGGCACCCTGACAACGTAGCTAGATGTCCTACAAGCCAAACAGAAGCAAGCTATAGTAGAACAAAACTTGGTTGTCTTTTGTCCATGCTGTCAAGAGAAGCATAGACAAAGTGAATTTCCATTAGACATGGTCCAGACATGTGCTATTTGTACCAAGGACCATGCCACTGACCGTTCCCCTTCACTTCCAGGGCTGAAAGCAGTTTTTAAAGAAGAAGAAGAAGAGAGAGAACCAGTATATCTAATGAACTAGCGTCGACAATGGCAAGCATGACTAGGTATGCCACAAGACCTACCTCAGTTCTTTTCTTCTCCGCAGTTTAACCAACAGAACCCTGCAACAGCTTGGCAGAACCAATCACATTTATCTACTTGGCCATCTCAATCATTTCCTATGCCTCCTTGGCCAACACAACCCTCTTCAGGTAATAATTGGCCATGTTTTTCTTGTTCTCCCCCTTATTGGCAAAACAATCCATATTAGTCCCAGTGACCTGCCTCCCCTTCACAACCCACAAATTGGCCTCAAAACTGCAATGAACTCTGGGAATGACCAATCTACCAATGGGGATACGGATTCAGAATCAACCTACATGACCAGCTCCATACCCAGTCCAACACAATCCTCAGCCTATCATACGTCCTCAACTGCCAGCTCAACCCAATCCTAATCCTAACAATAGGTCGGTTCAGCTAATTTAGATTGTTGAAAACCCAAACCCTGAACAGAAGCAATGCAATGAACTTAGGATGAGATCAGGACGTGTTATTTCACCAAAAGAAGATGTGACTCTACCACAACTTGAATTTGAAATTTCGACAACGCCTAGACAAACAACTATGACTAGAACAAAGGTAGAGCAGGGGAGGGAAAGGATTGACCAAAGGAACCCTGAAAACCATATGATTTCTCCCCCTCCATTCCCTGAAAGATTAAGATTTCCTAGACCAATATTCTCTCCAGATTTTGATATCCTATGGGAATTAAGAAATATTTGTATTAAAATTCTTCTTCTTCAAGCTATACAAAACATTCCTATTTATGCCAAGAAAATTAAGGAACTATGCGGAAAGAAACGCGTAAGGAAATAAAAAACTGTAGCTACTGTTCATGTGGTAGGGGCACTATCAGACTTTTTGTTGGGTAAATAAACACTCGTAAAATATGAGGATCCAGGGAACCCCATAGTAACTGTAGAAATCTCTGGCCACTCCTTTCCAAACACATTGGTTGACTTAGGGGCATCCATTAACATCTTAACTACAGAAACCTGTGAGAAGTTAGGCATAATAGCATTAGAACCCATGTCTAACTTGCTAGAACTTGCTGGAAGATCTGTTATCAAACCAGAAGGAATATTACAAGACATCATGGTTTCCGTGGACTCATGGGAGTATCCAAATGAATTTTTAGTTATTAACCCAAAAATTATGATGGATGGACACCCCCTAATACTGGGTCGACCTTGGTTAGCAACAGTCGATGCTGACATAGGCTGCGGGACAGGCAGCATGACCATTGCTAGAGGTGATACCATAAAAAATATTATCATTTACCCACCTTCCAAACCAAGTCTACCACTGTAAATATTCACAGGCGTCCACATACATACTGGGAAAAAAACACCCATTCACCACTGAAAATAGTTGAAGCTCTTGAGTTCAAAGATCAAACTGAAGATGATGTAATCAATAACTTCATGAATCATCCATCTGCGTCTAGAAACTTAGAATTCCAAATGTTAAAAGCAGTTCTTGATGATGAAACACAAGAAGACCCCTTGGCATACATTGATATTCAGAACATACCATGACTGCTATTCGCAACAGCATACCAATCGAAATTGAGCTAGGGAAGGTTTTAAATATCAATGGAAGTATGGATAGTAACCAAAAGAAAAATCTCATAAAGGTTTTACAAAAATATCAAGGATCATTTGCTTGGAACTACCCAGACATGAAGGGTATATATCCTCATCTATCCACACATCACATTTATACTGACAAGGAGGCTCGACCTATTCGGCAGCCTTAGCAGTGGCTAAACCCGCATCTAAAATACATTGTAAAAGATGAGTTGCAAAATCTAATGGATGTAAAATTCATTTTTCCTATCTCAGACAGCAAATGGGTCTCTCCTTTAGTAGTCGTTCCTAAGAAGAATGGGAAGTGGAGAATCTATGTGGATTATAGAGAACTGAATAAAGCAACACAGAAAGACCACTTCCCCCTTCCTTTTATTGACCAGGTCCTTGATACATTGGTAGGGAAGCAATTAGTTTCCTTCCTTGATGGGTTCAGTGGTTACAATAAAATCTAGATAGCCCCTGAAGACCAGGATAAAACAACCTTTACCTGCCCATGGGGTACATTTGCCTACAGGGTATTACCATTTGGATTATTCAATGCCCCAGCAACATTCCAAAGAGCCATACTCAGCATTTTTTCTAATTTAATAAATGAAGGAATTGAAATTTACATGGACGACTTTACCCCATATGGGGATGATTTCGATCAAGCGCTAGAAACACTAGAAAAGGTATTGGAACGATGTATTACTACCAGATTGTGTTTAGGAAATGAAAAATGTCACATGATGATGACTGAAGGAGAAATCCTAGGACACTACATCTCTATAGAAGGAATACAAGTAGATCCGGCAAAGATAGAGGTAATTATTTTATTAGCCACACCTTGTACACAGACATAGGTATGTAGCTTCGTTGGATATGCAGGGTACTATCGTAGTTTTATAAATAATTTCTCACAAATTGTTGCGCCCTTGTATGCATTAACTAGAAATGTTGAATTCCATTAGTCTGATAAATGTGACACTGGTTTTACAGATTTAAAGAAACTGGTCTCGACAGCACCAATCTTACGTGATCCTAACTAGAAGTTTCCCTTTCATATTTCCTCATATGCATCCCACACAGCAATAGGGGTAGTTCTCGGTCAAGAAGAAGATAAAAATCCCTATGCTATTTATTATATCAGCAAGAATCTCACCCCTACCGAATTAAACTATGCAGTGACTAAAAAAGAGTTCTTGGTTATCATTTATGCTATCAATAAATTTAGACATTATATAACTTCCTATCAAGTAATCCTATATACTAATTCACTCTACCATTAGATATCTAGCCAATAAACCTATTACAAATGGGAGAGTAACTCGTTGGTTGTTTCTTTTATAGGAGTTTGACATAACTATCAAAGACAGTCCAGGGAAGGAGAACATGGTTGCAGATTTCATGTCTAGAGTTCCCAAGTCAGATGACACACTAGTAGTGCACGATCAGTTTCCCGACAAACATCTATTCATTGTAGTAGTAAAAACACAATGGTACGTAGATGTAGAAAACTACCTGACAGTAGGAAAGCTGCCCAGACACTTGACATCAAAGGAACATAAGCTGATTGTTTAGCGCAGTGCTAGATTCTCCTGGATCGGTGGATATCTTTTTCATACAGGATTTGATATGCATATATGCAGATGCATCCGAGAAGACGAGATTTATGACATTCTACGGGCCTGTCATGATGAACCATGTGGTGGCCATTTTGCAGATCGCAGAACAGGGCACAAAGTATTACAAATGGGTTATTATTGGGCTACAATTTTTAAATATGCTAAGAAATATGTCCAAGCCTACGATAGTTGCCAAATAATGGGCCGCCCAGGCCAAGCTGATGAAATTCCATTACAACCACAATTAGTAGTAAAACCTTTCGAATGGTGGGAATTGGAATTTTTTGGACCATTCAACCCGCCATCAAACCAGAAGATTTACATGCTAGTTGCCACATATTACGTAAAAAAGTGAGTAGAAACAGTGGCTTTATCAAGAGCTACAGAAGAATCTATGATCAATTTTATTTTTGAGATATTTGTGTAATATGGCTTACCTCAGGAAGTGATAACTGATGGGGGGGGCATAGTTTGTGGGAAATAAAATTACAGCCACTTTGAAGAACCACCATATCACCCATAGAGTCACATCTCCTTACCACCCGTAGGAAAATGGGCAGGTTGAAAGTACCAACAAAGTCCTCGAGGAAATTCTCACTAGAAAAGTCTCAACACATCGTCGAGATTGGACTACTAGACTACCAGAGGCCTTATGGGCTTACTGCACAACATGGTGAAACACCATTGGATATTCTCTGTACCATCTGGTATTTGGAAGAGAACCAATTTTTCCTATAGAATTCGAAATAAATACTCTAAGGATAGCCCAGGAGGTGGGGTTGGATTTAACAGAGGCCCATATTAGAAGACTCCATCAAATAAATGAATTAGATGAAATACGGATATTGGCTTTGTAGTGCACCACAATTATCCAACAACAACGAGCTAAGTGGAATGACAACCTCATCAAAAAGAAGACATTACAAAAAGGATATTGGGCACTTCTCTATGACTCCAGATTCCAAGATTTCCCAGAAAAGTTACAAACAAGGTTGCTCAGTCCATACGAAATTCAGGAAGTACACAGCAATGGTACCCTCACCTTGACTACCATAGACGCATATACTTCTACATTCCGAGTCAATGGACACAGAGTGCGCCTCTATCACAAACCACTTACAAGGGAGTCTTTCTGCCAGTAGGTACGCGACGATCCCACCATCCAAATTTTAGTTGTACGGGGTGCTAGCCCCACAACTTTAAGTGCATGAAAAATTGTTACTTCCTCTTGTAAATATTGTATATATTTCCCCTGCAATTTATAATTTTTTCATTTTTTTTACATTCTTCATACTCACAGCTGTATTTACCTTCTTTTGTGTGTTTACTTTTGCTGTTCAAACCTTCGAACGGTTGATGTTCGATATGATTGAATAGTTGCTATTCGATATGATTGAACAGTTGTTGTTCAATCGAATTGAATAACCATATGTTTATGTATTTACTTGCGCTTTTCAAGCCTTTGAAAAACCATGTGTTGTTTATTTTTTTTGTTCAAACCTTTGAACAGTTGTTCAATCCAATTAAATAGTTGTTGTTCAATCAGAATGAACAGCAGTATGTTTGCGTGTTTATTTGTGTTTTTCAAACCATTGAACGGTTGTTGTTCAATCCAATTGAACAGTTGTTGTTCAATCAGATTGAACAGTCATGTTTTGTTTATTTTTTCCATTGTTCAAACCTTTGAACGACTGTTGTTCAATCCAATTGAACAGTTGCTATTCAATCAAATGGAATAGTTGATTTTTCTTCTTCTTTCTAAGCATGTTCTTTTTCCTTCTTTTTGATGATCTCTGTTTGAATATCCACTCCTCATTACACACCCTGGCTGTAAAAGTCATTTTTTTGAACAGGAATTGGCACCTAAAAAGCAGAAAAGCAGTGATGTTACTAATATGATGATCCTTTGAAACTTTGATGGGAATATCCACTCCGGAAGCTGACATGGTTTATCTATGCAATGAAGGGCTAGACATCTCCTGCTCAAACATATTCTCGCACAATTCATAGTCTTATGATGGTATATATTTCTACACTCTCGAGTAGTATCTTCCCTTGACATAAGGATATAGGAATAAGGAGTATTAATTGTATTGGCATTCTCCTTACTTCTCACACCATCCCTAACTCTTAAGGAGTTAATGAGCCTCCCTTCATGTATAAAGAACAAGAAAACATTATGTTTATATGAAAATTTTTAGGAGAGAATAGGGGGTCTCATCATGAGCCAGCCTACCATGATCATAAGGATTTAACAAGTGACATGCCCACAATGGCCAACACACCATGGTAATGACCTTATCGAGAGCTCAAACTCCTTGAAGGACAAGAGGTCTCATCACGAGCCGACCTGATTACTCTGTTACAATTCCAGTGAGTGGCACTGTGACCATCTGTCCACCACACCAGCACAATGATCTCTTCATAAAACAAAACAAAATGCCTACTTTTCAAAAATAAATATCATGTTTATATGTAAATTTTTAAAGAGAATAGGGGGTCTCATCACGAGGCAGCCTACCATGATCATAATGGTTTAAGAAGTGACATGCCTACAATGGCCAACACACCAGGGTAGTGACCTTCTTAACAGTTTAGATGGGCAGGCCTGATCACTCTGTTACAACCCCAGTGAGTGGCACCTTGACTATCTAGCCACCACACCAACATGGTGATATCTCTATAAAATGAACAAAATATCTACTTTTACACAGAGGATTCTGGCTCATTTTCAGGGTTAAAATAGCAACATTGTCGAGGCTATGAATGCCTGCTGGAAGAAATGGCTCTGCTTGTGGTATGATAGTATTTTTTTAACAATGGAAAATTACTTTTATAGGCCTTATTTCCTATTTTATCCATTTTTGAGATAAATGCACTACTTGAATAAGTGTTAACACTATCTATCCACATAATTAACTGTGAATTAATTATCCTTTCATGTTTGAGTTAAGGGATGACGACACCAATCATAATCCATCACTGCCATGCTCCTGTCATGCTACACCATTAAATAAGGACATCCTATCATAATAATTTCCATACCGCTTTTCTCCCCTTCTTCGGTCATTTTCACCTGATGTACACTTATGATAATTACTAATTTCAGACCTCTTCCCTCGTATGAATTCATGATTGCAGCAATCTCTCTTGTACTTAAGGACGTAGATGAGCTTCTCTTGAGAGAGGGGGTGTAAATATTCATAATGAATAAGCATGCGAATTCCCTACACAGTTTCCTTTGGATACACTGATGGGACTAAAATATCATTGCATTTACGATACAAGGTTACATACATTTAAGACATAATGTTGCAATTTCTTTTTCTCTCTCATGCAGTGTTTGTTTTAACCAACAGCACCAGAAGAAACATAGACAGAAGGAGAAATTAGTTCAGATAAAACATCAAACATGCGAGGGAATTCTCTCTGAAATGAACCCACAACCTTCCAAATATCAAAAGAAACTCGTACCATTCTCCAACAAGTTGGTTGGTTGCCATATCTACACACAATTCAAGTGTTTGACACAGAAATAGTAGTTGAGTTCCTGCAAAACCTGCGAGAAGGGAACACTACATTCAGAGGAAGAATCATACCGGTCACCGATGAAATCATCATGGAAGTCTCTGGACTATCAATAGAGGGAGAAAGATGGACTGAAAAACATATCCTCCTACGTGAAGGAATATCAGCATACCAAGACCCAAGAGAACCATTGGAACACAAAGGAAAGGGGATTAATCCTACGTCCTTATAGCAACCTTGGCAGGAATTGGCAGCGTTCATCCAAAAATACATCACATGCGACAGATTGCAGGACGTCGTAAAACCCCGCCAACTTAAAATATTAGTTGTTCTCAAACGAAAAATTTCAGTTAATCTGCCTTATTTCTTGAATTCTATATTACACGACAATGTTGTTCAAATTAGAAAATCCAAAAACCCCCAAGAAGTCATTCAACACCATGGCTTAATCAAATTAATCATAATTAACGAGCTAGGTAAACAACAGACATCTTGGGACAACTTAGATAATTCTACCCTACATGCCCCTGAGGAAAACACTGTCAGAACATAAATTGAAATTCCCAGAATAAACATACCCATGAAAGAAAGAGGGAGAAGGGCCTGTGCTTCGACCTCAGAACCAGGGAAACGAAGATGGTCCGAAAGGCTGCAATTATTGAAAGACACTTCTGAATTTTTAGATGAGCCAGGTCCATCCCATACACCACCTTCAAACCCTCAAAATTAGCCCTTACAAGACTATGAAGAAGAAATGGCTCGAGTTCTAGAGAAAATGAGGGCATCCCATGAAATTAGAATCCCATCTTAACAAGCTAAGGAGCAAGGGGACCCGTTGAATCAATCTACCGCCACCAGCAGCTCTGGCCACATTGAAATATTACCCCACAAAGATGAATTACAGGCTTTAAGGGTTTTATCTCCCCTGAGAGTGAATGGGTGAGTAGGGAAGACCGGATAGAAGGGATATACAAATCTAGAAATCAGTTGGGAGATATCGTTCCATTAGAACAAAACACCAGCATGGAGACAATGCCCCTAACACCTGAAGGGAACATTATCTCACCCATTCGGAACATTAATGCAGAAATAAACTCTGGAGCGCAGGAAGGAAATATCATCAATGATAATTTTAGAACTGGCACCACCATTCCTGAAACCAAATCTGTTGCTCCTCCATCCCCTACCAAAACCTTTCTAGAAGAGAAATCAATTGAAAATAAGTTAAGGAAGATGATCAGAACCTACAAGAGGTTGAGAAAGATGCTAAAACATATGAAGAAACAATTGAAACAAGCGAGCAAGGCTTGGAAGCCTAAGAAGGAATTGGCTACCATAGAAACCCAAAGAGAGTTTGTCACCCAATTTCTAGAATCTACTAAGATTTCTGTACAAACTGACCTAATGAACACTGTTGAAGCTTCTATACAAACTACTATAGAACTTACAGAAGAGAAGGAAACTGAAATGGAGGAGACACCTACCTACACTCCCCTAGTAGAAAAGGATGCCAATCATAAATTGCATAGTGAAATAATTCAAGTCTGGCATGAATTGGCCTAGTGCAGAAAGGAAGTAGTGCCCTTACAAGAACATCAGGCACTATTGAAGAAATTCAAAGACCTTTCTGCAGCTAAGGATGGAACATTTTCCCAACTCAGGGAAGAAATGACGAAACTAAAGAAAGAACAGGATCAGGTGGACCAAGCTAAGAAGCAAACCACTATGGTTTGCTCTCTTTACTCTAATGTACTAACTTGCAGAGCACCAGCCACCTTCTATGCTCTATTATTAGTAGAACGATATTTACTATTGAAAATCAAAGCTGTCAGGGTAGGAAAGCCCACGATTTTTAAAACCGTTGAGGAATTGTACATTGTTGCAATAAGCAAGATGAGCAGGTCGAGCATCTTCTCTGTGAATTATATTTACACAATTTCTTTCTAGAGGAGGACAGGGATAGTAATCCCAGCCCCTTCATAGGGGACCTTTAGTTCCAGGCTTTTATATCTTTTTCCAAGAACCATACTTGGTGAGCTAAATCCTATAACACCTTTAATAAGAGAGAGCATGTCCTAGAGCTATGGGTTATGGGGGAATCTACTAAACCCCTGTACTTGTTCACCCATCATAATAAATTCATGTAGAGGAAAGGAGTGATCTCCAAATTGGGGCCTATCCATAAGGATATATCACAACATGGGCAAGATTACTTTCAGGACATTTAGGGTGAAGCATTGGCAGCAGCCCAACATAGGTGGCTATCCTCCATGAACAATGTGAAAAACAAAGAGCCATTTGGTTATAGGAACTTCCAAGAAGCTACTTCCATATTCCTTCTATACAACAACCTAATATTGAACATTGGCCTTACATGGATAGGGTGCAGATATAGGTTCACTCTCATTTGGTACCCCCTTGAGGACTATCATCATGATTATGAGTTGCCAGAGGGGCACACGAAATCCACCTTTGCAAAGATGAGATAGAGACATGGATTCAAACTCTATAAGAGGAGGTATACCCTACATATTCTCTAACCCAGCTACACCTCAACCATTTTTTTGCATGAGGACCTACAAATGGGTAAGCAGGGGAGTATGTTGGGCCGAGAAGAAGGTATGTTTCATCCCATTTTTACCACAATTTTTTATGTACTTTTATGAATTTTCTCCTCATCTTAGAAATAAAGTAAAGTGAAATAATGTAAAGCCAAGGCAGAATGAATTGATGATAAAAGGAATGTTTAACAACATAAAAATTGACTTGCTTTATCTTTATTGATAGGGAAGCAAAGTAGCTGAACTGTTGATGACCAAAAGACAACTAACAAGGGAAGAAAATAGGATCATAATGGATCCTATCAACCAGCGAGAGATGGAAAGGTGCATCCACGCTTGGAGTACTCAAACGAAAACCACGAAGCAGTAAGGTCCCTTATGGAAAGGACACATTACTACTTTTTAATTCGCCTTTAAAAGGATGAAGATCAATAATCTATAGATATCTCTTCTCTGTAATAGATGTATGGAGACATAATTGTTAAGTTTTGTTAATGTATTACTCTCCATCTTAATAAATATTTCGGCATTTTTCGAATAGACAATCTCTGAGTTTTCCTTAGCAGTACATTCTAGTGGCTATGGGCCCAACCTTGGGACTTTCTCTTATACTGCTTTGCTATACATTTATTTATAGAACTTACGTTTCTAGTCATCTAGTGCATGTCATAAGTTATCGTTTAATTGGTTAATTGTGAACATAAGATGCTACAACTTCCTCTTTCATTAGACTAGTTCACCATTCATGCCTTCTTGCTTAAAATCAATGCTTTCATAATTGTTTGGATGCTTTCATAATTTCCCAATGATTTTACAATTGTTTGATTAATTTTAACACAACTGATGTTCAATTCTGAATATAGTTAATGTTAGATATTTTCATTATCACTGAGAGCGTTTGGTTGCTATTTAATTCATAGGGATTTCATTAGTTGATTTAAAAGAGAATTCCATTGCAAAATTTAGAATAATCAACTGATGTTAAATTTATTAGAGTTTTTGTTCAATTCATTATGATTCATGTTCAATTCATCACAGCATGTTGTTCAATTTTAGTTTATTCTTTTCAGTCCGGAGTAGTTATTTCTGTATAGGCTTAGAACACAATAGTCAAAATCATTATACAATTCACTTCCAAATTGATTTGATTCAACTTCGAGAATTAGATAGTCTTCCTTATAATAATTTAAATTAGTTTTCATCCGATGTCACTTACATATACTATGCTTACACTCTTGAAATAACAAGACTTGCCCTGGGTTGATAATTAAATGAGAAGCATTGAAGTTGCCTGTAACAGTCACCTTTATGACCCAACATTTTTGGCACCATTGTCGGGGAGAGTGTTTAAGAGTGATGTCCTTTATTTATTTTTCCTTTTGATGTGAAGAATTGGGTATTGAAAATGAGAGGTAAGAGCCTGCGTATCAGGAAGCAAAACGCTTACTCTCCAGCCTGCTTTTTAGCAATTGGGCAGACGTTAGTAGGATATGTGCTCTTGTTTTATGACTAGGAAGAAAAATATAGAAACAAATAAAATTCCCTCGCTTAAATCCACAAAACCCAAAGGACTGGTGATCCTTGGTAGAACAATGTATATATACGATATCATTAAGGAGGTTGAATCCTAGGCATCTGTAGGACCCATAACCATTCCTACTCAGAGTCCTACTACACTCCCTCAGGTAGCAGCCTCACCATCTACATCCCATGCCGAGATTCACAATGAAACAAAAGGGTCTGAACAAAGCCTTAAAACTTCTGATCATGTAAGTCCCGACCCTTCGAGAGATGGAGGTTCTTGCAATTTACAGGAAGGAGAGGGAGAAACTAGCAATGCAGTACATGTAAAAAATCCAGAGTCTAGATCTTGTGAGAGAGTGGTTGAAATAGAGATGCCCAGCACCCCAGATAAGAGAAGTGTTGTAAGGATTCCTTTGCATCAACTCCCTAATTCCACTAATATTATTCCTCCAGAACAAGAAATCCCCAAATATTATTTTCATATCTTTAATCAAATGGAAAACAACCAAAACCAGAGGCAAACATCAACATTGGAGTATCCTATTGTTGATCTGGTTGCAAATGCCCCTATGAAATCCATTCCATTAAAAAATATCCCCAACTTACATGGGTTGACCTCGGAATATCCTAATTCATTCTTATTTGAATTAGATGTCTTATGTAGGGGATATCACTACACCACTAAACCTCAGAAACTGAAATTATTCCTCTCTACCTTGAAGGGAACAACATTACGTTGGTTCATGGGGATTGGTGGAGGAACCATTAATAGTTGGGACCAGATGAAAAAATATTTCTTAAATAAATATCAAGACTACTGTCGGACTCGAGAACTAAAATATGAAATCTTCAATATGTCTTCAAAGGACAATGAGACATTAAAAGAATATGTCGAAATGTTTCAATATAACTTGCAAAGGTCTCCGTATACTACACTGTCTAAAGATAACTGAAAAGAAATGATGATTAAGGGTATGAAAGAAGAATGGGTCGAAACACTTAACATAATGGGAAAAGGGGACATCTATCAAGAAGAATAAGATGACATTATTTCACTATGTAACAGGTGTTCTCGGGGTATTATGTTAAGTGGGCCAATCAGGCAAGACTCAGCTACAAGGAATCTTATGCAGTCCGGTGGGAACGTGACCAGAACATAATTTGGTAATATTTTAGAAGATTTTAAAATTGATACCTTGGAAACCCTGACAAAACAGCTAGATGTCCTACAAGCCAAATAGAAGCAAGCTATAGCAGAACAAAACATGGTTGTGTTTTTTCCACGTTGTCGAAAGAATCACAACCAACAGGAATGCCAATTAGACATGGTCCAGACATGTGCTATTTGTACCAAAGACCATGCCATTGATCATTTCCCTTCACTTCCAGGACTGAAATAAGATTTTAAAGAAGCATAAGAAGAGATGGAACCAGTCTCTCTAATGAAACATCATCGATAGTGGCAAGCACGACTAAGTATGCCACAAGACTAGCTAAACCCTGCAATAGCTTGGCAGAACCAATCACCTTTCTCTACTTTTCCATCTCAATAATTTCCTATGCCTCCTTGGCCATCACAACCCTCTTCAGGTTATAATTTTCCAAGTTTTCCTTGTTCTCCCCCTTACTTGAAAAACAATCCCTTTCAATCCCAATGGCTTGCCTCCCCTTCACAAACCGCAAATTGACCTCAAAACTGGCAACGACCTCTGGGAATGACCAATATACCGATGGGGATAGGGGTTCAGAATAAACCTACATTACCATCTCAACACTAAGTCCAACACAATCCTCATCCTATCTTGCGTCCTCAACTATCGTCTCAATCCAATCATAATCCTAAAAACAATTTGGTTCAACTAATTTTGATTGTTGAAAACCCAAACCCCGAAACTGAGTAGAAGAAATGTAATGAACTTAGGCTAAAATCAGGACATGTTATTTCACCAAAAGAATATGTGACCCTGCCACAACTTGAATCTCAAATTCCGATAGTGCTTATACAAACAACTATGACTGAAATAGAGGTAGAGTAGGGGATGGAAATGGTTGACCAAAGGAACCCTGAAAACCTTATGATATTTCCCCCTCCATTCCTTGAAAGATTAGAATTTCCTAGACCAATAGTCTCTCCAGATTTTGACATCCTATGGGAATTAAAAAATATTTTTATTAAAATTCCTCTTCTTTAGGCTATACAATACATTCCTATCTATGACAAGACAATTAAAGATTTGTGTGGAAAGAAATATGTAAGGAAAGAAAAACTGTACCCACTGTTCATGTCGTAGGGGGACTATCAGACTTACTGTTGGGTAAAGAAACATAGGTAAAATATGAAGATCCAAGGAACCCTATAGTAACTGTTATCTCAAAATCAGACCGTGATAGGCTGCTAGTCAAGGAGACCCTAAGTAACTATTTCAAACCAAACTTTTAGTTGAGGCTTAGCCTCCTCAACCTGAGAGGGCTCTGTCAATAGGTTAATGATTTACAAATAAAGATCAAATGGATAACTCTGTGAATAAACTAAATAAATTGAATAATTAGTTGTATTACTAATCAACAGACATCTATTGGGTAAATGGATTCAAATGTGATTTCACAAAACATAAAGATCAGTTTCATATGGAAGTCAGGGCATTTCAGGGTTTAAATGCATCAATAGAACAGTAGGACAGAGGATAAGCACAGTTCATGAACATATATAGGAAGTTAGAGCACCTTCAGTGAATTCTAAGTAATATACATTCATGCCACTGCAAGTAATTTAAAGAGAAACATAATGAGATAATCAAACATCGATAACCCCTTTTGAATCCTGAGCAATGAAACAAAACTCTCTGTATTAGGATGAAAACACAGTTCTCTGATATCACAAAAAGTATTCTTGTTCAATGAAAATTTCACCCCTCTACAATTCGATTTCGTTCCTCTTATAGAGTGGTCATTACATCCTTGGATTCCTTCCAAATATTTGAGGAGAAATTCGATTTTCACAGCTATCAACTTTTCAACAACTTTATTTACAAACTGACAGTTAAACTATCTGTCTTACAGTCCTAATACAACTAGGACTAAAACACTATTTATTATATCTTAACAACCTTTAACAACCTTATCTAATCATTAAAAACTATGCTTAACATCTAGACTTCGACCATGATGTTGTTCATCTTCTTGTTGTTAGACCCCATCAACCTGCTTCTTATCCATTCCTGCAAAATAGGAGCATGTTTCCTGTAAAATAGCTGAATGCTTCATTTATGTCCATTCGAATCAATTGCTGAAGAACTGGTGCTTAAAACATGTGGAAAATGTCTTATGACTTTCACTTGAATTCGACCTTCCAGCTGTGCAAATCTCAACCTTCAAAATGGTGCAACAATTGTCAATACTACTGTGCTACGAAACTGCTAAGTCTGTTGCTTTTGTAGCGTAGACCTTTCCTTTTTAAATCATAGTTCAAACCCCCATTTTATATGTGCCAACCCTCTGGATCTTCATTTGTATTCTCCATATACCTCCCACCAGCATCAAAGTCCAACACAAAACCCTTGTCACCTTTGAAAATTTGCAAAAATCTTTCAAACTGCATTCTACAACAGTTTCGTAGCACGCTGCGAAACTACTGTGTGTCACCTTCAACAGTTTTGTAGTGTGCTACGAAATTGCTGAGTCTTTACTTTTCACAACTTCTTTCCAAAAATTTGGTTTTCAACCCCTTTAATAATATATTTTTAGGTGTATATCAACCTTCATAACCCACAACATCATCTTTAAATAGCTCCAAAAATGAGATATATTCATATAACCTAAAAAATTTGTTAAAGGATGACACTTATTGTTTGCACTTATTTTAGCTATGGCTGATCTTCAAATTGGGCTAGCTGTATTTCCAAGTATTCTACTCTGCTCTTAAGATTTCTATTGTTTTCCCATAGCTTGGTATTTACCATCCTAATGAATTTTTCTTATTTGATTGCAGGTAGGGTCCATATGAAGAATTGAGCTTGACTATCAATTAATTCAAGGTTTGGATTTTTCTCCAACTTCCACAGTCCTTTCATCCTTTCAAAGTTTTCCCTTTCTTCTGCATGCACTCTCAGCTTTTTCTTCAACTTATCAATCTCATTATTTTCCAATCGAAGTTTGTCTTTGACATCTTCATAGCTACTCTTTTCCTTCTGAATATTGAAAACCCTGTTTTTGTCTTCTTCAAGCACTGAAAAAGATATATTTGTGGTTTCTTCTAAAACATTAGCACTTTCACCTCCGGTTCGATATTTCTCTATGTATGACTGCTTCAACTTCTTGGAGTGTCTAGTTGAGGGTTTTCTGGGTTGTAAGATAAACTTTGCCACATCATCCTGAAAATCTAACCTTTTGGATGTCTTCAATTTCTTTGATTTATTGCCACCTGTATCCAGTTTGATGAAGTCTGCTTGCACTAGGGGAGACTCTATAATGTCAATAGCTTGAAGTATATCATTCAAATTACCTTTTGACCCCTCTGTAACTACAACCTTAACTTTTTCCGTTAACCTTTGACTCCTAGTCAACCTCATTTGATCTGTTTTACTAGTTGACTGCTCTAGAATTGTCTCCTTAACCAAAGTTTTCTTCTTCTGTGTGGATTTAGGAGTATCTTGGATTTTCAATGTTGTTCCTATCATTGGTTCTTTAACTTTTTTTCGAGGCTTGAGCTTAACAAATCTTCTTGACTTTGTTTCTATAGGGGCAGTAATCTTTGATGGAGTTTTCTCTTTAGTTCGAGGACTAACACCTATTCCTTCAATCCCAATTCTACTCAAAAAGAGGAATTCAGCCCAATATTTGTTTGCTTTCTGCAGCTCATGTAAGACTATTAAATTAACTAAGCCATGGTGAAATAATGAGGTTTCACATGACTCAACTTTCATTTGGACCTTATCAGACATCTTAGCCAAAATTCTGAAAAGATAAAATGGTAAATCTAGAGATATTATCCCTGTGAAATGAAGCAAATGTTTGAAGTGATAGGTATACACCTTGTGGTATCTCCCTTCACAGGTGAAGTACCTCTGAATATTGTAGAGAAAATTGGAAAATGTACCTTTGACATAGTTTCTTGGCACAACCTTGTTCAAGTCAACCTCTGAAAACTCTGGTTTTAGAAAGATTTTGTACGGTACCATGTAAAACTTGAAATTTTTAAACCACCTGTATTCTCCTCTCAGAATTTCTGTAACTGCTGATATCACTTCAGGGAAAATTGGTAAATTTAGGAATCCAATCCTTGAGTTTGAACCTGTGAAGTTTGTGGCAAATTCTTTGGTGACTTGAGTGTGCCCTCCTTGAATTTTTTCACAAAATCTCCAGCAACCTACTTTCTTAAAGGCTTATTCAACATAATTGTCTTTTGTAAGGGCTTCTACACCTTTAGGTTTTGTTCTTAGGCAATGACTAGACCTATGACTCCTTCTTTCTTCAGCCATTATCTTCTTGAAAACCTTGTATCTTTAGAAATCTATGAGAATCCCTCTGAAAACACTGTGTCTTCATAAAATTAGCAAATTAGCAACCAGACTGTTGAATGAACCAGCTCGCTTGATAAATGAGTTCTGCCTCGCTTGAATAACAATCCTGCTTCCACCAGCAATGAATTTTAAATTCACTTGATAGAAAATTTTCAAAATATGTTGAATGAGCAACCTCGCTTGATAAATGAGTTCAGTTCTACCTCGCTTGAAATATAGTTTCAGTGAACTCTGGTCTTTCACCACTAATTGCTTCTCCAAAACATAAACATGTGTGCACTATTTGTCTTGCATGAGACAAATGAAGTCGAAAATGACCAGTTGTTTTCAAATTTGAAAGTACCGATGACAATCTGGCCCCTAATCGATGACAAGTGACCCCTAATAATTATAATAAATGGTTGCATGTGTGAATGAGAACTCGTGAATGAAACCTAATGATGAAAAATTTAACTATATTTGACAGATGTGACAGCTCAGACACAAAACTGAGAATCCCTGATATCATAGTGCATGATTTGCAAATTCAGTTTTTTGCGCTATGAAATCACCAGCATTTTCGTAGTGCATAATCAATTTTTTACACTGAGTGCGCTACGAAAATGTGGTTTCGTGGCTTATTCATCAAATCTTCAGAAAAAACTTTAAAGATGGGTTTCAAAACATGACATAAGATCTTTGAAGAATGAAACAAGGTTGATGAACATTATTTGGTGATGGAATGAGACCTTTAACTCATGATCTAGACCTTAAAAAATATAAAAATGACTCTAACCCTATCTTAGCATTATGACTTAGGAACAAGTGTAACTGAACAAGTTTTAGAAATTTGTTTAGTGATAACAGTGGCTCTACTTGGGATAGAGTGCCCCTGTGGTAAACTAAGAACCCGCAGCACCAATGCCATCCATTTTGATAAAAAACAGAAATTTTGTTGACAAGTATCTTATTTGAACTATTGGGCCTTCATCTCAGGCTTAAGCTCTCTGTTTCAGCTTGTCACTTATTAGCAAAAACTTAACAAAGATGAATATATACAATGTCATGAATGATTGATGTTACTTCAGCAAACATAATGCTTTAGGAACCTGCCAATAACAGACCCTCCAACATATGATCCTCCATCAATTTCCTACAATATGTAAGTGTTTTTCCCATGAAAACCAGCAATCTAAAAAGTGCCCTTCCATAAATTCTCAAACTTACCATGCTTGCCCTTTTCTTCAATTTTGGCCTCCCATTTCAACACTTTGTCATGAATCTAAAAATTGTCCTCTTTGATCCTCCTATCAAATGTATTCTTGATTTTGTTTTGAACATGCTGATGACTATCATAGACTTCATTTCTCTTTTCTTAAAAGGCTATCAGTTGGTTTATCCTCCTTTGGATGGCATTTGGTTCTTCTTCAAGTCCTTGAATTAACTTCATAACCGATAGTGATGTTGGAAAAACAACTTCAGCTCCATAGACTAATTCATATGGCAAAGTTCCAATTGATCTTTTTGTACAAATCCTATCAGCCCATAGGGAGTACTTCAGCTTTAAATTCCAAGCTTTCTTGTTCTCCTGTAGTACCTTTTTTATGATTCTTACAATGCTCTGGTTTGATGATTCAACAAGACCATTACCTTGCGGATAGTAGGTTGTAGAGTGTCCAAGAGTGATGTGATATTGATGGAAGAAATTAATCATTTTCTTGGACTTAAATTCTTGAGCATTATCTATTATAATCTTCATGGGATAGCCAAATCTTGACTATATATTATTCTCTAAGACAGAAATAATTACAGAGTCATTAGCTTGCCTGGTTGGTATCGCTTCTATCCATTTGGTGAAGTAGTCCATTGCTGTAAGAATCCAGCGATGATGCCCTGATGAAGGTGGATGTATCTCTCCAATAAATTCTAACCCCCATTGCTGAAATGGAGCTTGAACATAAATAGGAACCAAAGGTAGAGGTACAAGCTTTCTTCTTCCTTCAAAAATTTGACACTCATGACATGCAGCAATATTTTTGTAAATGTCTTTAAACATTGTTGGCAAAAAGTATCCAGCTCTTAGGATCTTGTTTGCTGTAGCTTTCCAATAATGGTGTCCTCCATAATCACCTTTATGGAACTCATCAATTATCTTTTTAGCCTCTTCTTCAAGAAAACAATTTAGCAAAATTCCTCCTGCATCTTTCCAAAACAAATTTCTGTCATAAACAAAATATCACAATGACTTTAGCTTAACAAACCTTGCTTTGGACTTCGTTAGACCAAAGGGAGCTTTATTATGTTGTAGGACAAAAACCGCATCCTTATACCACTCTGAAATAAGAAATTTCTCATCAATTTGGAGCAATTCTTCTTCATTTTTAGAAATTTCTGATATTTCTACATTCAGATTTACGTTAAGAGAATCCAGATTTGACTGAATAATTAGCTTCGCCAAGCCTTGTCCCTTCACCAACTTTGCTGGTTTAATGTCTATATATTATTCCAACAATTTGGCGATCCATTTTCCCCTTTTTCCATCTGGATCTGCCTGAGTTCGAATGTCCTTTACCATAACACTTGGAACATATGCTATGATGTGCGAATGCAAAACATAAATTTTGAAATCAATTATAGCTTTCACCAAAGCATAGACCTGTTTGTCTAGAATATTATACTTCAGTTCAACATTTGCTAATGTCCTACTAAAGAAATAAATAGGTTGTTCAATACCTTTCTTTCATTTTTGTAGCAAAACTCCAGCAATTGTGTTTTCAGAAGCAAATGTAAAAACCAGAAATTCTTTGGAAAAATCTTGACTGATGAGCACCGGTGCTTGTGTGAGTGCCTTCTTAATTTCTTCAAAATATTTCCTTGCTTGAGCTATCCATTTAATGTCCACTCCTTTCTTTAGCATCCTTGTTATATCTTTGACAATCTTAGCAAAGTTAGGAATGAAGCGCCTAACAAAATTCACTTTCCCAAGAAAAGATTGAATCTCTTTCCTACTTGGAAAATCTAATTTTTGAATTGCATTGACTCATGAGGATCAATCCTAATTCCTTCTTCAGAAATAATATGACCAAGTAATTTACCTGATGTTAAAGCAAAGATGCCTTTAGTAGGATTGAGAGAGATACCAAACCTTCTACATTTCAGCAGAATTTTTTCTAGGTGTTTCAAATGATCTTCTTCTTTCTTTGAGTAGATTGTGATATCATCAAGATAAAAAACCACTGATCTATCCTTTTCTTCAGAAAAATGAATGTCCATTTCTCTTTGGAAAGTGGCTCCTGCATTCATGAGACCAAAGGGCATTTTGGCATACATGAATGTACCTCATGGTGTCGTGAAGGCTGTTTTTTCTTGATCATCTGGATGCACAAGAATCTGATTGTAACCTGAAAATCCATCAAGCATAGACATCCTGTGTGAACCAACAATATTTTGCAGAATTGAATCCATCTTAGGAAGAGGATAATTATCCTTTAGTGAAGACTTATTCAAAGTTCTGAAATCAATACAAATTCTGATTTCTCCACTCTTCTTCCTTACCGGAACTAAGTTTGCAAGCCAATTTGAAAATCTGATTGGGACAATGATCTTTGCATCAAGGGTTTCTTAACCTCCTTTTCAATCAATGGCATGGGAAGAGGATTAATTCTCCTCAATTTCTGCTTGAAAGGCTTCTCATTTTCCTTGATAGGAATAGTATGTTGAATAATGGAAGGATCATATTGCTTTAAATCAGAATAACTCCAAGCAATAACATCCATAAAACTTCTCATCATCTCAAGATATTTTGATTTCACATCAGCTAAAAGAAGCTTTGAAATTTTTATCATTTTAGGCAAAGCTAATATACCAATATTACAGCTTTCTACTTCCTCTTCATCAGCTTACAATTTTGGTGCTTTAAAAACATCATTTTGATCAAAAACCTTCTCAAGAGGAATAAGACCCTTTGGTATTGAATTATTCTTTAATTGCAAAAATTCAAAATTTTCTTTAGGCTCAACAAGAATATTTTGTTGATCTACATATGCATTTTCAAATTCTTCCTTTAGCTCAATAAAATTATTTACCTATTGATCATCTTCAAAAACTTGCCAATTTATGATATTGTCTGGTATAGCTGGTCTATGATGAATTTCAATCTCATATTTTTCATTTGAATGCATAGGAATAATGAACAGGCTTACGAAAACAGTAAGGGAATCAGCAATAGAGTTTTGATCTCTAGTTTTGACTATGAAGGAATGAGACTGAAAGTTTTCCAACAAGTCTAAAACTAAATTTTTGTAAGCCCTCATTCTTACATCCTTCATTTTATAGACACCCTCAACTTGTCTAATAACCAATTCAGAATCTCCAAAAACAGAAATATTTCGAGCCTTCATTTTTTTTAAAATATCTAGACCCAAAATCAAAGATTCATATTCAACCATGTTGATTGTGCAATCAAAATTCAGTTTTTAAGAGTAAAACTTACTCTCATCATTTGGATTTGTAATCCAAATCCCTACTCCTGCCCTTTCTTTTCCTGCTTGTTGGGGTTCCCATGTTTTGGCCAGATTGGCAAGACCAAAAGATGAGACAACATCATAACCACTTTGGGGCCCTAGGATCTAGCCCTCCTGGACCCGGAGAGGGATCTCTCCATAAATACAAAGAATGATATATCTTTGAAAGCTCAAAATGAGATATTAGGCTAGGTATGAAGCACAAAGGGGGCTTAAAATGAGCTGGTTGGTTGGTTGCTGGGTTGGGTCATGAGATCATAAACTGAGAAAGTAATGGAAGGAAAGGAGCAGAGCAGCAGGATGTTTCAGCAAAAGAGAATGGGTTAAGAATGTGCCATCCATTGGGCTATGGATTCATGAAAGGGAATTACTTGCACACAACAAGCCAAGGATTTTAGAGGGCAAGTCATCTACACTAAAGGATATTTTAGATAGATGGTGGAATTGAACATTAAGGAAAGAAGGTGAAAGAAGGAAAGCAACCCAATTTTTGTCTATAGATCAGGTCAGAGGTCATTTAACTCTAGACCTGCTTGGACATACTCAAAGGCAGCTTTCAATGGAGGGACAAAGGGGCAGCTTATAGATTAGACCAGAGGTCATTTAACTCCAGGTCTGATTTAACATGCTCCAAGGCAAAACAGAGATAAGTTTAACAGGGCCAGGGTCTGTAGATCAGAGAAGGACTTTGAACCTTCAATGCTTTGACACCAGCAAGAACATCCAAGCAGCAAACCTCAAATTCATACATCAGCTAGCAGCATATGGAACTGCTACACTGGTTAAATTAGCTGAATTTACTCTTAGATAACACATACAGCAGAAAACATTAAAGGCAAGGAGAGCAGAGACATAGGGTACCTAACAAGGGTAAATCCTATGCCAGATTTCTGATCCGAGCCCAGAAGACCAATGAACAGCATGAAAATGTAATAAAATAATAAGATAAGAAAAACATCACCCGTGGTAATAGACCAGGATCCAAAGAAATGTGCTTGAATAATTGATGCAAAACCAGTCACATACACTGAGCTCAATGGCTGTTACAGTCCAAAATTTCCCCTCCCAGCCTACTACATACAAACTACTCTACTACTCCCTCCCAACACTGTTCTAACAGTAAAAAAGAATCCCTTTAACAACAATCCGCAACAACCGAACAAAAACCTTTACAATATGTTCTCGGGAATACTTATAGGAGAATGAATAATAGCAGGAGTAGATACAAATGAAATGGATCCATTAAGATAGAGTGGTGGAAGAGTCTGAGCCCACTCTGCTTAATAGAAATCTGCATCATTGTAAGTACTTTTGCTATGGTCTTGGAGACTCTGTCAGGCCAAGATCGACCTCTGATGTTTCTTTGGAGTCCTTTCTAGTGTTTGGAACTCTGCGCTAGCCTTCTAGAATAAATGACATGGATGGAAAATCTGCAGGTCTCTCCATACCTCCATAACTATTGTCTAGACAATCTTGAAGAAGCTTCTATACGTTTAAGGGCTCAAGGAGGCATGGAGACTTCTGTAGGAAGGTGTCCTTTTGGAGAAATGGTGCTCTTCTGACATTATACATAGATATGGCTTGTTATGTGTGCTTTTGGGTCTCCGGATTGCGTCTTTTCCTTTGATCACAGGATTAAGTGATAAATATGAAACTGATGGGCCCAATCCCTTTTCTCTCTGATGCTTAATACTGTAATAGCACCCCTATATTCTGAATCAAAAGGTGAGTTAATCACTCTGTAACAACCCTACACAATAAATAAACCGATTACAAAATCCCAGGGGTGGTGGAAGAATACTCTGGAGGCCTACGGAAGCGACGACGGAGTAGTGGAGAACAGCGGAAACAATGAAGAGTGGCGGAAGAATGGCCTTTAGTGTTAAACACTAAGGTTTAACCTTTGGCTGAAATATAAAGGGAAAGGGGCCAAAAACATATGAAATGGATTGACGCAATGGGACTTGGCCATGGCGGAGGGCGATTTGAGTAGAACTGTTGGATCTCAAGAGGAGATCAATGGTGGCGATTAAGCGGTGAAGTTTAGAGGAGGTTCCGATGAAAGGATAACGAGTAGAGCGCGATTAGATTCCAGCTATCAGATCTGAAGGGATGGACGGCTAAGATTGAATCAAAGGATCGCCATCACAAGGCGTAGAGGGGGGGGGTGCGATGCGATGGAGTGCCAGCCGTCGGATCTGGCGGGAGATCGACGGTTCAACTTTAATCGGAGGGGCGGAAGGGGAATGGCGACGAGCGCGCAGCAATTAGCGTTGGGCCGTTGGATCAAATTATGGATCAACGGTGGAGATCGCAATCACAAAGGGCAGTGATTGACAATTTCGATGCGATCGGAGCGGGGGAAGTGGGAAAGCATGGACCGTTAGATCTATTCAGATCAACGGCGGAGATTGTATCCGCGGCGCTACAGACCAAACTCAATCGCATCGGGATTTTTGCGTGTAACAAAGAGCTGCGCCCACCCGACGGTGCGATTTTGATTAGCATATAAGTCCTTAGCGCCTGGTTCCAGTGCCCGGGCATGTGGGGAAGTGGTTAAGGGGCTAGGCCAAAAGGGGCTAGGCCTTAATATAAAGTGAAAGGTGGGTTTTTGCCCCTTTTGATGCATTTTGAGATTGGGAAAAGGTAACAGTAGAGGGAAAAAGGGGAGATCGGGCCAAACAAGGGGAACTTGTAGGATTTAAAGGGAATTTTGGGAGGATTTAGAGGGTAAGTGGGGAATTTAGAAGGGGAAGACAAAGATGAAAACAAAGGCTTAGAAGGGATGATATAAGGGGAATAAGGAGGCCTTTTGGGCATTTCTTCACAAACAGAGAGGCTTTATAGTGGGGCAGAAACGTGAAGCTGGGTTACACTTTTGTGAGAATAGGGGGCCGAAAAAAATTTATCAGTAGTTCGTAGAGACATTTCCAAAGGTCGGTCGAACTCTAATATTTCGAGTGAAATTTCTTAGAAAGTTCGGCGAACCTAAATGATTCTGTTTAAGATTGACTAGATGAGAGCTCTCCTCATAATACTAGCAATGAATTCAATGACTCTAGAGCTTTCAACATCCTCTTCTTTTACATTCTCATTAGCTGCATGATTATTAACATCTTCTTGCAAAGTGGGTGTCAAAATTTTCCATTCATCATAAACACAAACTTCACAAGCTTGAGGTAATGAACATGAAATAAAATTCCTTCTTGGAATAGCTTCATGTGCCTCCTTGGCTTTGGAGCATTCTCCATCATGTTTTCCATAACCAAGACCCAAATAATTAGGCCCTTCCTCAACAACATTTGGCTCAACTATGCCCTGTACATGTTTGCCTTTAACCCTTTACTTTCATAGCACATTTTCATCAAAATTTGGACCTTATTCCTCTAGTGTGTATCTCAAAAGCACGTACACATTCATTTTGAGAGGAAATTGAAGACAGAAACCAATAGCTAATTCTTCTAACTAACCTTGACTAAAATGAGCTAAATTGTACTTTGATACCAACTTGATTTGAATATGGACAAACTAGTTTTGTTGGGCTATCTCCCTCATTAGTTAAATAAAAATATGTTTAGGATCGTCTAAAGTTAGCCAATTGGGAAGGGGTTTATGTGTCAAGCTTTAAGTGTATTTTGTGAGAAATTTATGAGTTAATTAGATTTTAAAAAGTCATGTTTACACATTTATAAAATGCAAAATTTTTATTTCTAGGAAAATCTTTTCCCTCAATCCAAATTCTTATCATTGGACATGTAAGAGGAAGAAAGAGGGAATTCACTTTTCAAATTCTATACCTTGTCTAAACCAAAATAAACTAGAGGTTTGGTTTTCAAATACATTCACTTATTTGGAAAATTTCTAGCTACCAAAATTCCATATGCCAATCTACCTCCCAAGAAATCCATTTATTACACCACTGGTTAGTTTTTTGTCTTCCTATATTCTTTATCAACCTCTTTTAAGAAACAAAACTAGACAAAAACCTTCAGTGAGAAAAACAAAATCTAAAACCTCTTCAAGGTCTTCAATCTGCTTGCAAAGTTAAATTGTGTCTTGATCAAGTCCAACAACAAAGAAACATTCAGTGAAAACACCAAAATCTACAACTTCTTCAACATCTTCTAAACCGTCTTCAAATTCAATATTGTGTGCATCAAACTATTTCAAACTTCAATGCTAAAAATAAGTCGAAAGAATTCAATTTCTCCTCCAAAACCTTCTTTTCTGAGCAAAGCTAGCATGATGTCATCGAGAAATTCAGTAATTCCACGAGGAAATTCTATCAAAGTTAAAACAAATCCTTTTCATCCATATTTAATGCCTACTTTTTCATGTGGAACACCTCCAAATTTAAGGACCACAATGCCATAAAATATGTAACTTTACCTAATAGGTGTAGACCTAGAACCCCCAACTTTGCGTGACATGTACAATTGAAGATCTTATATGATAAGCAGTGTGAGAAGAGAGTCATGTTCATTGAGTTGAGCAAGAGAAATAGTTTGGTATGACAACCTTACTTGTGATAGGTCTAGCTAGCAGACTACCAAATTACATGGTAATGGCATTCAAAATGTGAAAATTCCCATTTCACTTGGAAAAAAGATGGTAGAGAAAGTTATAGATGAAATAGTTCTATCAAATAGTTCCATCTATGGTAAAGAAATCAAATAGTTCTATCAATTCCACATTGCAACTCTAAGAGACATTGAATTAAATTTCATCTCAAGACAGGGCTTTGAGAGGACACTCTCAAATCCAACCTTCATTATGGCTTTGAAACACATGGTAAGTATCAAGACTTAGCAACCTTAATTGCATAATTTTTTCTAGCATGGACCTTAATATCATAGCCTTCTTTTGCCTAAAATGAAAGCAAATTTCCTTGAAATTTGGCTTGCGACATTCATAATTCATGCTCATGGAACATGATTCTGTTGTAATTGTGATAACATCTACTGTATGCATAAGCTAACAAAAAATGTTCGAAAATGACATTTTTGCTCTGTTTTTTTTAAGATTTAAGGAAAATTACACCAAGTAGCTTCCAACCTCATATGACCATCATGTCAAACTCATCTCAGGATATTGTCCAAGTAAGAGCCACTTAAGCAAGCAATCTAGTATACATGACTCCAATTTCAATTAGCAGCAATGACAGTTCTAAGTATGGTGCAAACATTGCTCCGGATCCTCAATGGGGCATGTTTGATGACAATAATTTGGGGAGTGAGAGAGGGAGATGGTAGGAGAAAAAATTCAAGGAATCCACGGGAAATTGAAAAATATATAACTAATAAGGTGAAGACACTTTGTAACCTAAGAGAGAAACCTGTTAGGAAATCGGTGAAGTTGGTATTACACACCCAGTTGGATAACCTTGAGGATAAAACATTTCTCCCACTTTATTTGTTGGCATAACCTAGTAAGTGTTATTCACTAGCATGTATTTTGTAAAGGCCTTGACCTAGTTCCCATTCAACTCCATCCACCAGGTTGTAGAGGATTCCAAGCCTAATTTCATGAAAATTAAGTTGGGGATGATCACATTGACCTGCTTGATGACGTGTCTATGAAGATTAACTACCTTGAACTATTTTTTGCGTAGGGAAAGAGACACATTCCCATGTTTGAGCATGAAAACGTTCTTTGATATTGTTAATGCCTCTAGTGTTTACTTCTACAAGTTCTATAGGCAGAGTCTGTAAAGGGCCAGGTAGCCTCTGGATCTCATCTTTTATGAAAGGTGACATATCTAGTAAATTCCCCTACAATCAATCTCTGGAATGGATCTAAATAGAATTTCTTCATTTTAATATCCATAAAACACAACAAATTTAAGGTAAACTATGTACATGTGTCATTTCTCCCACAAACTAAAGTGTATAAGTCATAAATTTTATACCAAGTGTGCTCCCACCATGTAAAGCTCAATTTGGTGAACTTATCATTTTTATAATTTCTTTTTCGATTAAATTTAGTTTCACACATAATCGATTATTTCTTTGAAAGTTGTGTTCTACATAATTTGTATACACTAAATTACAAATTTATTTTTTGAAATCTATTTTGTGTAAATGTCGACCAATAGATATATATCATGGAGGATGAACGAAGAAGATCAGTCGAATCCCATATGGAGGTTCAGGGATCAGGGGATGTTCACGGTATTTAAATATAATCTTAAATCTCCATACATGTGTACATATGGAATTGATTTTTTATTAACTTTGTGAGTTAAATTAGTTGTTAATAAGTTTCATATTTTAATTTTTAGGAGGTAAGAGGAGAAGGGTTTCTACTCCATCCATGGAGCGTGGCCATGGTTCAACCGGTCGAGGTATGAGTGGTAGCAGGTTGCGTGAAGGGGGTGATATTTATTCCCCCGAAGGACAATCAACGGCTACTGGTTCTCAACAGGGTCATTTTGGGTCTAGTTCTCAGCAGCGTCATTCTGGGTCTAGTTCTCAGCAAGGTCATGTTGGAGAAGATGTTAACCAACAACATCAAGGTTGCCATCAATTTCAATATTTTTTCATTAAATTTGTACAACTTTTTTTACACGTGTTTTTTCTAATATACGAAATTTTATATATATTGATGCAGAGGCCGAAAATGTTCGAACTAGTGGTCAAAATAGACGCAGGGCAGCCCGCTACATTCAAGAAGAAGGCTGTCAACCCAGCATAACTTATCCGGCCGAGATTACTAATATACCATGGGAAACCCAACATGGCGGAATGCACCTTACAAAGGTGTGAAACCCTTCATGCAAAATTGCAAGGAGATCTCGTGGCTTTTTCTCTACCTGCTGAGACTTGACAAAGCCTTGAAATAGTTACACATTCATTGGGTGAAATGGTAAATGCGTACAGAAATCTTGGGCCAACAACTGATTCATTTGTAGAACTGATGAGAAAGAGAAAATAAACAGTGATGGGTCCCGATAAATGGGAGGACGTAAAACAAAAAGTTACAATAGAAGTGGCCAAGTCAATGTTTAATTATAAAGAAGGGTCAAAAAGAAAAACGTTGAATGTGCAGTATTTCAAGCACCCAGACAAAGCTCGTTATTTGTATGATCGACATCTTGCGGCCTTTGGAAGGCTTCCATGGAACGATGAGGTTCCTGTTTATTTTGCACAAATGTTTTATGCAGAATTTTTTTGGGGTATGAAACCCAACTACAATGACCTTCCTTCAGAATTTTTTGGCCCGGGGAAAGGTCGATTATATGACCGTAAGGGCGCTAAGCGATATGTGGAGTTGCCTCGCCCTGAGCCGCCATTGGTGAGTCGACCGTTTCGAGTCGAAACTCTGCGATCAGAGATGGATGCGACTTCTCAAATAAGTCGAGAAGCAAGGTATGTTATGATCGACAATGTTCATAGCGGATTGAGTGGAGTCGATCTTTGTTTAAATCGACAAAGAGCACGTGAAAATGCACGTGCCAATTTTGTTTATTGTACAGATGAGGAGATTTACAACATGAATGTTGAATATCTCTGAACATATGCAATAAATTGTCGCAATGGTTTGCAAGACCTAATTTTTCATGAGGAAGAGGGCACCGGAACGGTATGTGTTAGTGACCTTAGGGTTTGAAATTATTTTACATATACATGTGTACAATTTGTCATAAATACATGTGTATGTACATGTATACATTTATTTGTATGTGTACATTAATCTAACAAAAATGTATGATTATATGTTAAAACACCATTTGCAGTTCTCAGGCATGATGCGTGACGAAAATGTTAATATCACGTTCGAGACCTCTGGTTCAAACAATGTAGATGGGTCTGACCATCATGATATGTTGGCAAATGTTAGTGTTTTTTAAGTGACTCTAAAATAAATAATTGTTGCCACACATGTACATGTATGTATATATATAATTTGACAAAATGTTTTAACATGTACTGATTCCGTCTGATGTTTTTGGGATGGCGGTACCTTCTTCTTCCTTGGGACATGTACCTTCTACTTCCTTGGGAGATGAGCCACAAGTATGGAAAATTTTTCACAAGTTTAAAATTTATGTTTAAAAGTTATATATATATATATATATATATATATTCTACCTCAAAAAGTTTCATTAAAATTTGAGATATATATATATATATATATATAGAGAGAGAGAGAGAGAGAGAGAGATCTATATTTTGAGTTATTTAAAAATTTTTGAATTTAGGTTCCTATAGAAGATTTTTTTAATCCGCGGACTCTAGCGACGGAGATAGGAACATCCACAACATTTGAACAAGTTGTCTTTAGTTCCTTTTTTTAATATTATTGAAAATAAGTTTATATATGTACACATGAGTTTTCATTTGAAAGTTTTTAATATATATATATGTGTGTGTGTGTGTGTGTGTATTTAACTGTACATGTATATTGTACAGTTTACCGCTGCAGATGTTCCTATGGGAGAACTTGTTCATCAAATGGAGAGAGAACCTTATGAGGTATTGCATGATTTTTTGTTATATTTTGTTTTTTACATGAAGTTCTAGATATATATATTCTCATTCATTTTTAAAACATCAAATTTTAATGTTCAAGTACATGTGCATTGTGTATGTAGGTTTCCCATTCATAGGATAGAGCGCGGACTGAGACCCTAGTAGGGAAGACGCTAGATTTGTCTCCATTTGATGGACATGATTTACAGTAGATTTGATTTCAAAATTTAGATGGTTTTAAAATTTGTTAAACTTGATACAGTTTGATACTTGTGAGATTTACAATTTTTGGACATATTTTATTACATTGTTATTATATAATTTTTTTTATTTAATTTTTGGATGGTTTTAGTACTTTTGGCATGTGAATGTGAAGTAATGTTGTCATCTATAAATTAATGTTGTCATCTGAACTACATTTGGCATGTTATGTAATGACGTGTTATAATTTGTTTTGTTTTTTAAATTTAAGTTTTGGATGCTTGGAGTACATTTGGCATGTGAAGTAATGTTGTGATCTATATTTTTTTGTTAAATTAAAAGTTAAAAGTTTTGGATGGTTTCAATCTACATTTGGCATGTGATATTTAATGTTAAATTTTTTTGTTGGATAGTTGAATTATAATTGGCATGGCATGTGAAGTTTTTAAAACTCAAGTTTTGGATGGTTTCAATCTAAATTTTGCATGTGATATTTAATGAAATTTAAATGTTTAATGTTTTAATGTTGCACAATATATAATCAAAAGGTTTTTAAAACTTAAAGTTTTGGATGGTTTCAATCTACAACTTAAAAGTTTTGGATGGTTTCAATCTACATTTGCACATGTGGTATATAATGTTAAATGTTTCTATTGGATCTAGTTGAACTATAATTTGCATGGCATGTGAAGTAACGATCTATATATAATTTAAAGTTTTTTAAACTAAAGTTTTGAACGGTTTCAATCTACATTTCACATGTGATGTTTAATTTTTTAATGTTGCACGATATATTATCAAAAGTTTTTAAAATTTTAAAGTTTTGGATGGTTTCAATCTACATTTGCACATGTGGTATATAATGTTAAATGTTTCTATTGGATAGTTGTTCACTATAATTGGCATGGCATGTCAAGTAATGTAGCACAAATCTCTTTTGGATGGTTGAAGTACATTTGGAATTTTAAGATTGCTTTTGATCTCTCCATGCAGTTTTGTTTTAATGAAAAAATTTCGAATAGGAAGAACATAGCTTTTCAATGCAACTAACCATGTATCAATTGAGCTCTAATTGAAAAAAGAGTTTAAAGAAGTAGATATATGTACAAATTTGTTAGGTCCCTATATTACTAGTATAGTACCTTATTGTTGTTAGTGTAACCCCTTTATTGTTATTATTGTACCCTTGTAACCCCCATTTTGTTATTATTGTGCCCTTAAATTATTATTGTTAGGTCGGCTAGGATTACATTGTGGCCCACTAGGATTACATTATGGCCCCATGGACTCCTATAGATAGAAAGGAGGTTTTGTAAATTGTATCATCCAAGAATTTTTCATTTATGTAATGTATTGGAGGTTGCCCCCTCGAAGTGGCTTATTTCTAAGGCGTTGATATCTCTTTTCTTCTATTTTTGGAGCTGGTTACACAACATTTGGTATCAGAGGCTTTGGATTCTAGGGTTTCGCTGCTCCAAACAGGTCATCGTGGCATTTTCGCTATAAATTTTTTTCTACGAAGTTTCAGAAGCTGAAATTTTTAGGGTGCGTACCTGTGGCATTCAAAAGAGAATTCATAGGGCTACTTCAGTGCTGAATTTCAGATATTGAAGTTCCGAAATAACAGAGATAATACAATTTCAATATCGAGCTCCTCAAAGCAAGTAAAAGGTGTGTATTTTTTTTTCCGAATTGCATAAGTCTTGTTTGAAGAATCAATTTGAATTGATTGAAAGGGCCTATTGTAGAATATATATCAATATTCAAGTATAAAATGGCCCCTAAAAAGAATTCAACACCAATTAAGCCTTTGGAAAGCTCTACTATGACTCATGAAGACGAAGAATGGCAACATGACATATCAAAATTACAAGAGCAAGTGCAACAAATTTCGCTCTCGCAAAGAGCAACAAAAAATGACATGGAAGTTTTGAAGAAAGGCGTGGAAACCAAGATAGATGGCATGGAAGTTGGCATGGAAGCTAAGATGGATGACATGAAAGACCACATGGAAAACAACATGAAAAACATGAAGAATGATCTAAAAGCAGACATCGAAGATTTGACCAAGATGATACAAGAAATGTTTCCTAATGGTGAAAAGATAGTAGAAGAACCTCATGATGGGAACAAAATAAATGTTAATCGTGATTTCATAAACTCTAATGTTGGCGGGAAGAACCACCATATTCCAAAAATGGATATGAGAAAGTTTGATGGAAAGGATCCTGTAACATGGATACTGCAGATGGAGCAATATTTTGATCTCCATAATGTGCAAAACACACAAAAGGTACGCATTGCAACTTTACATTTAGAACAAAATACATTTGTATGGTATCGATGGCTTTGCTCCCGTAAAAAAATTGTCACTTGGTCAATTTTTACAGAGGAAATGATAGCACATTATGAGGATACAAAGAGCAACACCTTCTTAGCCAATTGATAAATCTCAAACAAAAGGGTTTAGTGGGGCAGCACATTGAGGACTTCCAAAAATTGAATATAAGGGTAACTGATATTCCAGAGGAACACAGGATTGATCTCTTCATAGGCACTTTAAAGGATAACATTCAACATGAAGTTCACATTCTGGAACCTGATTCATTGGAGAAGGCATTCAGGTTGGCAAGAAAAGTTGAATGTAAAATTATGGCAACAAGGAAGCCTACCACTCAATTCTATAAAGACAGAAGTGTGGCTACGCCTAGATTTCCACAACCTACAAGGTTGACACCACAACAATTGGAAGAAAAAAGAGCAAAAGGGCTTTGCTACAGTTGTGATAGCAAATACACTAAAGGTCATAAGTGTGCTGAGAAGAAATTATTTTACATAGATTGTGAAGAGGAAGAAGAAAATGAACAAGAAGAGGATATACACCAGGAACAAGCCCCAGACGAGGAAGAAATGAATCCAACCATATCGTGTAATGCACTGGCAGGAATTACCACTCCTCAAACTCTCAAGATAAAAGGACAAATCAAGAAGAGAAAGGTAATAGTGTTGATTGATTCAGGTAGCACCCATAATTTTATTCATTGTAAGGTAGCCAAGGAATTAAATTGTTTCTTATACCCAACACCAGAATGTCAAGTGATGGTTGCAAATGGAGGAACTATAAATTGTTCTGGAAAATGCCATAATATCAAGCTAACCATGGGGGAATATGTGTTGACTAGTCCAATGCTTTCCATTCCTATGGGAGGTGCTGATGTTGTACTAGGAGTACAATGGTTACAATCTTTGGGGACCGTAGCTTTTAATTTTCAAGAACTTTTCTTGAAATTTTTTTCAGAAGGAAAGGAAGTCGAATTACGGGGTATTGAAGGGAAGCCGGGAAGGATAATAAGCTCTAATGTCATGACAAAGCTTCTAAAGAAAGAACAACGAAGCGTAATTGCACAATTATGCTCACTAGAAGTTCCGACATCAAAATCATCTATTTCTGCAGATCTCCAACAAGTCTTGGACAATCATTCCAAGGTGTTTGAAACTCCCAAAGGACTCCCACCTATTCGTGATCAAGATCATGCTATTCATTTGATTCCAGAAGTGTTCCTCCAAACATAAGGCCTTATAGATATCCTTACTTCCAAAAGAGTGAAATTGAACGTATGATTGCAGAAATGTTAGAGGCAGGTATAATTCAACCTAGTCAAAGTTCTTTCTCTGCTCCTGTAGTATTGGCACACAAGAAGGATGGATCATGGCGAATGTGTCCGGATTATAGGGAGCTCAATAAGCTCACCATTAAAGACAAATTTCCCATTCCTGTGATTGATGAATTATTGGATGAATTACATGGAGCAATTTATTTTACCAAGTTGGATCTTCGTTCAGGATATCATCAAATTAGAATGAAGACCGAAGATATTCCAAAAACAGCATTTCGAACTCATGAGGGTCATTATGAATTTTTGGTCATGCCTTTTGGCCTTACCAATGCACCTTCTACATTTCAAGGGTTGATGAATTCCTTTTTCAAACCCTTCCTTAGAAAATTTGTGCTAGTATTTTTTGATGATATACTAATCTACAGCAGGTCTTGGAAGGATCATGTTGAACATGTTGACAGTGTGCTCAAACTATTGCAGGAGAAACAATTATATGCAAAAACATCCAAATGTTTCTTTGGAGTACAAGAGGTGGAATATCTGGGTCATATTATATCTCACGAGGGTGTTAAAGTAGACCCTAACAAAATTAAAGCCATTAAGGAATGGAAAATCCCCACGACCATAAAGCAGTTGCGAGGATTTCTCGGGTTAACAGGGTATTATCGCAAGTTTGTTAGGAATTATGGGAGAATAGCAGCACCTCTAACAACATTATTGAAGAAAGATGCATTTTCATGGACTCCTGAAGCAACTAAGGCCTTTGAACATCTTAAAGAAGCAATGTGCCTAGCACCGGTCCTAGCTACGCCAGACTTCACAAAAACCTTTACTGTGGAATGTGATGCCTCAGGAAATGGAATTGGTGCAGTTTTAATGCAGGAAGGAAGACCCATTACTTTTGAAAGTCGTCCAATCAAAGGAAAGCATTTACAGAAACCTATTTATGAGAAGGAAATGTTAGCAATACTACATGCACTAAAGAAATGGCGAACTTACCTAATGGGAAGACACTTCAAGGTGAAAACTGATCATGATAGTCTTAAACACTTTTTGGAACAAAGACTATCGTCAGAAGAACAACAAAAATGGGTCACAAAGATGTTGGGTTATGACTTTGAAATAATCTACAAAAAGGAAAGCTTAATGTTGTTGCAGATGCACTCTCAAGAAAGAATGAAGAGGTGGAAGCATTGCTTTGTGCCATTTCTATTATCCAACCAGATTGGATAACCGAAGCAAGAGATGAAATGAAGAAGGACAAAGATGTATGGACACTCATTCAAAAATTGCAGCAAGATCCTAGTACATCTGATACATTTAGTTGGAAAATTGATTCCTTATGGTACAAAGATTGCTTATATCTTTGTAACAATTCCTAACTAAAACAAAAGATTCTTTTGGAATTGCACACTTCTCCTTTAGGAGGACACTCAGGATTTTTAAAAACTTACCACAGGGTGAAGAAAGAATTTTTTTGGGATGGCCTTAAATCTGATATTCAAAAGTTTGTGGCGGAATGTTTGGTTTGCCAGCAAAATAAAGTGGATACAATTAAGACCCCGGGACTTCTACAACCTTTATCCATTCCAAGTCAACGTTGGGAGGAGATTTCAATGGATTTTATCACAGGTTTACCTAAGTCCGAAGGAAAGAATGTCATCATGGTGGTAGTTGATAGATTTACCAAGTATGCACACTTTTGTGCATTATCTCATCCATTTAAAGCAAGTACAGTTGCTACTACATTTATGGACAGAATTCAAAAGCTACATGGAAGCCCAAGGGTTATTGTGAGCTATAGAGATCCCATTTTTACTGGAAATTTTTGGACGGAGTTATTTTCTTGTTTGGGTACTCAATTAGCTCATAGCTCATCTTATCATCCTCAATCTGATGGTCAAACTGAGATCATAAATAAATGTTTGGAAGGATATCTTCATTGTTTTGTATCCGATAAACAAACACAATGGGTCAAGTGGTTACCTCTTGCTGAATGGTGGTATAACACTTCCTTCCATACTGCAACAAAAATGACCCCATTTATGGCACTTTATGGATATCATCCACCATCCATCACATCATCTTTAAGAGAAAATTCAAAGGTTCAAGCAATGGAAGATCACATCGAGCATCAATAAGAAGTTCTCCAACTCTTAAAGGATAACCTGAATTTGGCACAAAATCGAATGAAACAACAGGCAGATCAACATCGCAGCGAGAGAAGTTTTGATGTAGGAGATTGGGTATTTTTACGGCTACAACCATATAACAAATGTCCCTCAAACAAGCTAAGAAGGATAATAAATTATCGCCAAAATACTATGGTCCTTACAAGGTGTTGCAAAAGATTGGCACTATGGCATACAAATTGGAGCTTCCTGCTTCTTCGCGAGTACATCCAGTTTTCCATGTTTCATGCTTAAAGAAAGTTATAGGTGAAAATCTTCCAGTTCAAACAATATTGCCAGAACTTGATGAGGAAGGAAAAATCATATTGGAACCTGAAGCGGTCACGGAAACAAGAACTCGACAGCTATGGAATCGATCAATTTCAGAGTATCTCATAAAGTGGAAGAACTTACCCACTGAAGATTCTACATGTGAGGATGAGAATTTTATACAGAAGCACCCAGAGCTACTCAAGCGTTGAGGACAACACTTTTTTGAAGGAGAGGGGCATGTTAGGTCCCTATATTACTAGTATAGTCCCTTATTGTTGTTAGTGTAACCCCCTTATTGTTATTATTGTACCCTCGTAACCCCCATTTTGTTATTACTGTGCCCTTAAATTATTATTGTTAGGTCGGCTAGGATTACATTGTGGCCCACTAGGATTACATTATGGCCCCATGGACTCCTATATATAGAAAGGAGGTTTTGTAAATTGTATCATCCAAGAATTGTTCATTCATGTAATGTATTGGAGGTTGCCCCCTCGAAGTGGCTTATTTCTAAGGCGTGAATATCTCTTTTCTTCTCTTTTTGGAGCTGGTTACACAACAAAATTATCCCTTT
>JAXQQM020090039.1:0-37049 GCA_034641835.2 Pinus albicaulis | reverse complement strand
AGACTTATGTTGACATTGCCAATGAGATATTTAAGCAATGAAAGATGGAGCCTTCTTCATTGTTGTATATGTAACCATCTTTTATTAATATAAAGATTGATGGTTTTGTCTTTCTGAAAATGAAATGTAAAAATTATTTATTGTGGTATATGCCCTTCTAATTGAAATTCAGACCTGCCCTTCAAATTTGATCACTGTGTGGGACCTTAACAAACAAAAAACTATTCCACCATGCGTTATATAAAACATATAACAAAACCTTTGTCAAAACTTCAAACGAACCCTTTAGCCGTGGGTATTTCATCATGAATTGATCATTTTACCATGTACCTTCTTCTAGAGGAATATTCTTCCACTTGATTAGGTACTTCATAATGGTTATATGTCAAAGAGATACAAAATTTTTATCTATAACTTTTTGTGGTTCAAGAATCAACTTTCATTCTTCATCTAATTTTGGAAGTTCTATTTGCATTGGCATATTTTTTCCCAAAACCTTTTTTAGGCAAGATACATGAAAAACCTTATGAATGCAAGAAGAAGGAAAATATAACTTCTATACCACTTGTGCAATCCTATGAATAATTATTTAGGGCCATAACATTTTTGAGCTAATTCTTTATTCTTCTTTTTCTTCAATGAAGATTGCTTATAATGCTATAATCTAAAAAATACCCAATTACCCTCCTCAATTATCTTTCACTTCAATGTTGTTCCCCTTGTTGTTTTATCATGTTTCATGTCATTTGAAGGTTTTCCATAATAATTTTCAAAGTTTCTTTAGTATTTTCCATATGTGACTATGTTTCCTATACTTTGGACTTATCTTGCAAAAAGTAAGAGATACTAGGAGTTGGATATCCATAAAGGGCCTTAAATGGGGAAATTTTAGTAGATGTGTGATAGGTAGTATCATATTACCATTCTTCCTTGACGAACCCACTTCATCCATTAAGATTTCTTTTCTAAAGAGTAACATTGTAGATAACCTTAAAAACATTTGTTAACTTTTTTTGTTTGACCATTTTATTGTGTTTGATATGTAGAACTCATGGCAGCTAGTGTTTCTCCACTCATATTAAATAATTATTTTCAAAAGTTTCTTGTTACTATTACTTTAGGAAAACCATGAAGACTATGAATTTCTTTCACGGACACTTCTGCCACTTGGCTTGTTTTTTATGTACTTTGAGCTCTACAAAAAAAATCTACAAAATTTGTCTATATAAATGACCACAAAAATGTAATACTTACCTTTATATTTCGGTAACCCTGTAATAAAGTCTATTGATATATCTTCTAGTCTTTGAATATGTATGTGGAATGGTTGAAGTAACCCTAGAGATTTTACTATCTCTCTTTTATTTATTATGCAAACCTGACCTTCTCTTCCAAAATTTTGAATATCTTTCTTCATTCCTTCCAAAAATATATTTTTTGATCCTTTGAGATGTTTTAAGGAACCCTGCATCCTACCATCAGAGAGACATGGGACTCCCTTAATATTTGTTTATTCAAATATGCTTGCGTGCATAAAAATATTCTACATTTGCACCAAAGTATATCTCTCTTTCACTCCCAATGCTCCATAGCGTTCATCCCATCCTTTATAAATTTTAGTTTTTGTTTAGTACTATTGTCATTTTTCCATTATGGAAAGCTTCTTCTAGCCACCTAGGAATAGAAAATGTAATAGGATATAAATTTGAGGCCTCTTCTATTTTAGAAAGAGCATCATGTACTAAATTTTCCTTACCCTTTTTGCAGATTATCTCAAAATTAAAACTTTGCATTTTTTCTCCTCATTTTTCTTAATCTTCTAATGAAAATCATAGCTTCAAAAAATACTTTATGCTATCATGGTATGTCTTGACTTTAAAGTACCTCCCAATGATATACTATCCCCATTTTTTATTGCATGTAATATTGCTTCCATTTATTTTTCATACGTAGATTTCACCAAATATTTTCTTTGAATTCCTTGCTTTTAAAAACCAATGATATCCCTTATTGTGTTAATGTTACGTAAATTCCTTGTCCTAGTGCCTCACACTCTACTATGAATGTTTTACCAAAAGTAGGTGCAACCGATGTTGGTGTAGAAGACATGACATCCATTAAAAGAGAGAATGCCAAAGTAGCCTCATCATTCCATATAAATGATATTTTCTTCAAGAGATATGTGAGTGGACTTGAAATGCATGCATAATTCTTAACAAATGATCAATAATATCATGTAAGTCTAAAAAAATTTCTAAGAACCTTGATTTTCTTAGGAATAGGTCATTTTGTAATAGCTTGCATCTTTTGAGGCTCCAACTTCACTCCTTCCTTTAAAACAATATGAACCAAATACTCGAATTATTATTTCCCAAAAGCACATTTGGATATTTTTACATAAAAATGATTGTTCTCAATAATTTATATAACTTTTCCACATGTTTAGTGTGGTATTCCCATGATTTATTATAAACATGTGTATTATCAAAGAAAACCAACACAAATTTTATAAGATGGGATCAAACAAAATTGTTCTTAAGTCGAGCCCGTCAGACTTCAAATGGCAATAAACCATAATTCAAACCAAATTCGCGTTCCAAAATAGCCTGCTAACATCGACCAATTTTGTGACGCGAAAACCAAATTAATTCCGCCCTAATCTTTTTCGGGTCCGAAGTTGGGCTGGCGTACGGAGGGAGAGTTGTGACGCGAATTTATTATCAAATTCGCCCTAATCTTTTTCGGGTCCGGATTTCCACTGCACGAGCGGCCCAAACAAAGATCCGCTCCAATCAATTTCTGTCACGTGTACTCAATCAAAAGTTGCCCTGTTCCCGGATGCGGGTGCATTCGATGGCGTTTAAGGCGATGGGACATGGATGTGGCGATTTCATATCAATCACATTAAGTTTTAACGCTGTTCAATTAGTTGATATTTAAGTTCCAAGGTTTTCACATCAAATCGCATTAATTTTTAACATTGTTCAAGATCGGACCTCCACTCCTGTTAGCGATTCTGCATGCTCCAATATGATCCAGACTTCGGCTCTCATTAATGAGAGATTAATTATGACGGGAGTTCTTCGATTGCATTGCAGTCAGGTTGATAAAATGGCGTTTCGCTATGGTTTTTCAGACGAGCCGCAACCTTTGAATTGCAGATGCTCTCCGGTTGCTGGGTTACACTGCCTGATCACTGTGACGAGAAGGAGAAGTGGCCAGCTGAACTGCTGCTTAGACCTTGGTGCATATATGCATTTCTCTCGGTTTGGTTTGTGTATGTCTTCCTCGGTTTCTTGGAATCTTGCTTCTCCGTCTCGTCTTGTGCCTACTTCTGAGACTACACCCATGCCTCGCCTGTGTCAAAATATGCGTTGCCGCAGGGGGAGCACTAGAGGTCAACCCCTGCGCGCTCCCTCTAGCCCCTCAACCGAGTCGTCTTCAGGCCAGTCCAGTGATTATTACGCAGGTCACTATCCAAACACTAGAAGTGGGCAGGGTCGGGTTCTAGGATCTGGCCACCGTATGGGCTCCCTTGCTCCTCATTTCCCCACCACTTCACCTTCTCCCACGATGCGCACTGCGCTTTTTTCCTTTAATTTCTCTCTGAACCGCCCATGAATCACAACTTCAATCACCGTGGTTTTCCGTGAGGAGGCCCAAGTGGAGGAACAATGCACTCGTCCAGCGGGTCTGAGCTCAGAAAAAGTCGGCCAGCATTCGGGCCTTCAGGAGGGGATCGGTGGCGTGAATGTGGAGATAGCACCTGGCGATCCTGGACCTTCCGAAGGATGGTGCCGAATCATCGAGGAACCACTGGAGGAGTAGTTTGGTTAATTTGGTTTTCTTGCTTCGCAGCCCACTTAATTGGGCATGTTTTATATTATATTACTATGCTGGACCTCTGTAATATTTTTGAATTATGTAAACGTTCAAGACTAGTTTCCCCGTATGAGGGCAGTCTTCTTTTTTGATTTTTTGATGACAAATTTTCCATAAGTCTGGGCAATGTTTTTGACTTCGGTCATGTTGTAATTTTATTCCCACTGTTAATAGATTAACTTTACTTAGAAAAAAAAAATGTTGCCCTGTTTCTATTTTAAACCTATTTTTTGAAATACAGAGCCATGTTTATATGATTGTTTATAGTCGAAGTGCTGCGGGGTGGTTTATTATATTAATATTTCACGGTCGAATTATGTTCATAACAATTGGAAAAAAAAAAATGTTGCCCTGTTTCTATTTTAAACCTGTTTTTTGAAATACAGAGCCATGTTTATATGATTGTTTATAGTCAAAGCACTGCGGGGTGGTTTATTATATTAATATTTCATGGTCGAATTATGTTCATAACAATTGGAAAAAAAAAATGTTGCCCTGTTTCTATTTTAAACCTGTTTTTTGAAATACAGAGCCATGTTTATATGGTCTACATATTATACTCTTTCTCTATATATCTACAAGAACCTTTTTGCTGTGAACAGGGTGGATGCTATAGCGGGCTACTAATGGAAACAAGCGAGCCTAAACCTTACATCTCGGATGCAACAGATGGTTACCAATTTTGGAATCAAGTGAGCCTGATCTTACAAGCGAGCCTGGGTTTCTACAGATGGTTTTTATTTCTGGGAACAAGCGAGCCAAAACATACAATCGACCCTGGGTTTATACATATTTTTTCTCTATCATCGATGCTTTTTGTGTGAGGTGTATATCAACAGTACATGTCTCTGCACATTTCCTATATCCGCTTTATGATACTATTTTATGTGTTGACATGTTATCACTCTGCCTTCAAAACTAGCGTTGCTGGTCTATGTTGCTGGTTTATTGATATGGTCTGATGGTATTTTTATATTTTGGACATATCACACTCCTCACATGATTAGCGTTTTTCTCTGTTCAAGGATTTTGGGTACTTTAATTTGTATTTGGAACAATGGATGTTGGTACTCTATCTATTGCTTTACTATTCTACATACTGCTATTTCACTTTCTTATAGATGCCTCGCGCATATTTGGATGCTTTCTCAGATTGTCGATAATCTCCATGTGGACCGTTACTGGGTTTTATATCATGTCCCTGTATGTGACATGGGGTATTTTTCTATCATTGTATGGGGTGGGACTTCCACTTTTTTGGATGGATATTTGGGTTCCAATCTTCAGATGTGAAAATGTAATGACTTCATGGAGTATTTTACTTCATACAATATATTCAAAACAACGTTTTTTCTCTTGTGAAAAAAAAATGATTGTTTATAGTCGAAGCACTGCGGGGTGGTTTATTATATTAATATTTCACAGTCGAATTATGTTCATAACAATTGGAAAAAAAAAATGTTGCCCTGTTTCTATTTTAAACATGTTTTTTGAAATACAGAGCCATGTTTATATGATTGTTTATAGTCGAAGCACTACGGGGTGGTTTATTATATTAATATTTCACGGTCATTGGAACGCCCAAAATTCATAACAAATATTGAAGATTTACTGTCCTATTTTAAAGTTTCATTTTTTTTTTAAATTGAACTCGCCGTCCATATACCGATGCTTTGTAAGCATCGGTCTTCCGACGTCTTGAACGATTTTCGTCAGTCTTCCTAGGGTCGGTATTGCGACACTTTTGGAATGAGTCAGTATTGCGAAGCTTCTGGGACGCGTCGGTCTTGCGACAACATAAAAACGTCGGAAGAGCGACAGTATAAAAATGTCGAAAGAGCAACGTTCAAAACGTCAAACCACATTTCGTCGAAATTGCGACAGTTTACAAACGTCGAAAGAGCGACGCTCAAAACGTCGGACCACATTTCGTCGAAATTGCGACAATTTACAAACGTCAGAAGAGTGACGTTCAAAACGTCGGACCACATTTCGTCGGAATTGAGACAGTTTACAAACGTCGGAAGCGCGACGGTTTGGGAAACTTCGGAAGAGTGACGCTTGTTTGGAAGCGACGGAAAAAGTGTCGGTAGTGCAACACTTTGTCAATGCGTCGGAATTGCGATGTAATGGAAAACCATGTTTTGCCTGTCCTCGACCTGTCGCTCCTGCGACGACTATGTGTCGGAATAGCGACGAAGTGGCCGTTGGAAATTGGGCCAAATTTTCTAGTGTGTGCGATGATCGCACGTGATATGTTAGAGGTTCATTGGGTGAAGCCCTTGTGCTTTACAGTCCTTTCATTATATGCAACTTACAGTCCAGATAGAATTGAATGTTCGAATTATACTCCAGAGCACTGCCATGAATGAATAGCGGTAGCATCCCACACTTCATCAATTCTGTCAGGGAAAAGTTTAGGGGCAAATTTTAGCCCAAGGGCGAATTTTAAAGGATTTTAAATTTTAGAGGGGCGAATTTTTAATATAAAACCCCTTTTATATAGTTTTATAAAATTATCCCTATAATTATTTTTAAAAAAATTAATTATTAGATGTTAGCCCAAAAAAATAAATGTGCACAAACCTTCCACTCTGCATTCGCCTCCCGATTTTCTGGCTTGGAGCGGATTTCGCCTCCATTTTTTACTAGTTGGGGCTTAGAAGTTGGAGGAATTAGCCCCATTTTTTACTGGTTGGAGCTTGGGGCTTGGAAGTTGGAGGTGAATTCTTGAGCATCTAGTCTATTGGCCTATCCACCTCAAATTTTTGTATAAATTTTCCAGGTTCAAAATGTGCTTGCAACATTTCAAACGAATTCCAACGATCCCTCTGACCGGCATCATCATGGAACAAAGGAGACAGTTGAGCTCATCTGCCATGCCTGCAAAAATGGTTCAACCTCTGCCTCTTACAGTTAAATTCTTTTACAAATCAATTTCATTATGCATTTCATTTTTTTCCGTTCTGTTGTTGCTATTCTTCACATTCAATCTTCCGGCAGCATCAGAAAACGACAGTGCGGTCTACCTAAACCCAAAAAGACTAAACCAGCATTTCTTCAAGCACCGAAACCCTGGCTCAATCAATGATCCACCTGGCTTTGGAGAGTCCGGTGAATTTATGGTTGGAATGCTGCCTTTCAATCTGCCATTTACTGTTTTCGTCCTCTCGGAGCAATATTTCCAGCGAATTTTAGAACGAGAAGTGGTAAGCGAGGTAAGGGCAATAGACGGAAATTTTACTAAAGAATTCTCTATGAATTCGACGCCTGATAATACGATATTCATTGTAACAAGAATATTGGGTTTTAGTGCAGTGCCTTTACATTTTCCCTTGAAGTTGGTACCGTTAAACGGCGAGCTGGTTGTGGAGTCTTTGTCTGGATTCAGGTTGCAGCTAGATCAAGATTCTACCGGAGTTATGTTTGTTAATAACATAAGATACAAAGCCACTGACGCGAGGCGAGGAAAAATAATTTCCCATGTTGTGTGAGGGGTTATCATGGATGCAGGATTTGAGCAGTCGGTTAGGCTGGACAAAGACGGAGATCTGGAATAAGGCATGTTGTGAGATGTTTTATTTCAGTTGTTTCCAGAAACACGCCCGGAGCTTTGGAGCTGCACTATATAACACTGATTTGAATGGGCTTAGGTGCCAGGTCTGATGGGTATCTATTTTTAAAAATTCAGCTGGAACTTGCACCGGCATTGTCGTTTCTGACATAACAATTGGGTGGCGTAGACCTCAGAAATATTAGAAATTTTTGGGTAGTGTAATGCCTACTACCAAACCAAAGCCCTCACATGAGTTTAAAAGCTCATTGATTTCATTTATTTCTTGGATTGATTTCTGTTTGGTATATTGTTAAGAAACACACAAGTTTATTGCCTCTGAATGAAGAAAATCACCGACCAAGAGGTGATGGGGTTGTGAGTACTTGTAAGTTATCGGTTAATCAGAGTACTTCCTGTTGCTGAGAAATTAGAATAAATCTGATCCGAGTTAAACTATGCATGTGGCCATTAGTTTATTTAAAATGCTGGGGTAATTTGAGACTGAAATTTACTAAATTGAATCAAAATTAAATTGGGAATGGTTGACATAAATCTCCAACCAAATTGCACAAAAACGTTATCTAATGTAACTCAATTTATTTAGCAGTAGAAGGTCAGCACATTGGTCATTATTATTACTAATTCTGCTTGGGGCCATGTTCGCAAAATTTGGATTCATTCATATGTAAGATCCTCGGATCCAGGATCCATTTCACACCCAGATCCCATGAGGGAGACTGATAAGACACGAGTATCTCTAACAAATATTGTCTCTACCTTGTGGCCTACAAGTAAAGCCATTAAAAACTTGGAGGAAAATTGTGTTGTGCTTGGGAGGAATTTCCTATCAAAAACTGGAAAAAGAAGCAAAAGAACGATCATTAAAAGGAAAAGACGCTAGAGATATGGAGAAGAGGGTATTTAATCTTATATTGTGTCTAGTGTATTGTCTAATGCATGGAATATTTAAGTTAATCATTATAATTACATTAGTGTAATTTCTCGTACTTTTTTTCTGTCTTTTTTTCTGTTGTTTTTTTAAAAGTTATAATCTTGCCAAATTCCTAGATAGTAAGATATTACAGATTTACTACTTCAGCACCATCTTTATTCCCATATCAATGCTCTTGTTAGCTATTCCTGAAACAGAGCTCCGAGTTCACCCAAAAATCCTGTGAAGAATAGCTTGGATTTTGTTATGATGTCGTACTTATGCTGAAGGTTTGCTTGGGTTTTGTTCTGATGTGGTATTGATTTGAAAGATGAAGAGGTGCTTTTCATAGGTTAATATTCAAAATTAATTAACTTAAATGAATGATTCAAGATACAGACCATAAAATTTCTTAGATTACTTGCCGACATACTTGGGAAACACTGAAAAAGCACTACCACTAATTGGTTTTAGTTACAATTAATTTTAAGAAATTCTTCAACAGGTTTCCCTCTCAAACAAAAATTAATATCAATCAACTGTCCCGACTTTACCAACCATTGGAGTTTCCTAAATTCCTATGCATTGTAACTAGTGCAGTAATTCTTGGGATAATTTTGTTTATAGCCTGCCATTTAGTATGACATTTCGTGTTTAGTTTTTCTTAGATTACTTGCCGACTTACTTGGGAAACACTGCAAAAGCACTACCACTAACTGGTTTTAGACTTTTAGTTACAATTAATCTTAAGAAAATCTTCAATAGGTTTCCCTCTGAAACAAAAATAATATCAATAAATTGTCCTGAATTTACCAGGCATTGGAGTTGCCCAAATTCCTATGCATTGTAACTATTGCAGTAACTCTTGGGATACTTTTGTGTATAGCCCACCCTTTAGTATGACATGTTCATGTTTCGTGTTTAATTTGCGAGTTTGAAATGCGTACAAATTATTCTTTTCCTTTAAACCTAAGAAGTTCCTATTGTTCACGGGGTTTGGAATTGTGGTTTGACATGGAAGTAGGCATAGAGGGATATTTTTACAGTCACACCAGCTTGTCAATTAAATCAATGTGCATTGTCTCTGAAGTTTGAACTACTCCTTGGTGAATCAAGACCACAAATAATGCAAAGCCAACAAAACAGGACCAAAAATATTCTGTTGCCAGTATTTAGTAGACAAAACAAAGTGGTATAGACCTTAGACATTAAAATTATGGCTTGGATTTCATAAAAGATGAATGATATAAATGTTGATGATGTATTGCTCAGACTAGATGGAATGGTTAAAATTGAAATTTTCTCTGTACTATTTACACACGTTGGTTGAAGAGGTAGATATAGGTTGATCTGTATGACTGTCTTTCTAGTTGATTTAACAAATCTTACTCTGCCAAGCAAATGAATGTCTATTTTAATAGGTTTAATGGATTCTACAAAACCATATTGAGGATGGTAATGTAATTTAATTTATATCATTTTTGAAATGGACATATAGTCCTAGCTTAAGTTTGCTAAGAATTGTTGAAATTGGGTAGCTCGAAAGGTATTTCCCCTTGGAAAAACCCTTTGGGTTTTTTGGTTTGTTGTTTGGGGTTTTGGACCCAAAGGAGTGGGCTTGGAACCCAAGGAAAGACATTTAATAATCTAATTTAAGTATGAGTTGCTTTAAGGGTCAAGTTAGCTCAGGTTGGCCAGCGAGACCAAGAGACAGGATCGCTGGGGTTTCACACCCCTTGGAAAAGTATAAATACAAAGACAAGGAGAAGTAAAGGACAATCTTCTTGTGTGGTGAGAAAAGGTGCTAAAAGGACTTAGCCACATGTAGCAAAAGGAACTGCAACAGATGAACCTGCACAACAGGTCACTGGAATGGTTGAGATTGAAGCAGAATTGCAAGCTGAGCTAGAATACATACAAATGGATTTTCTCCAATCAAATTCAAAGCATCAAAGGAGTACATCAAGTTCTAGTGAGGTGAGTTTTATGGTGATTCGATACTTTAGATTTGTCATGATCCTTTTGAGTTTGAGTAATTCAGTTGATGTCTAGTGTTTTCTAGTTTCCACACATTAAGTAGAATTTTTAATGTTGATTTTCCACTAAGAAAGATAGGTGTCATTAAGGATATGTCTATTTCAGGGATTTTTAGGATTGTATACTAACTTGCAGGCTATTTTAAAAATCTATTTAGCATGTGAATGCCTCTAATGCTGCCTTTTTTCAATAGAAGTTGTAAAAAGCTTTTATATTTGCTATCAGAGTGAAACAATGCAACGTTTTTCTTCTAGAAAAATGCCCTACTTTCCTTAAGAATTTTTCTTTTTTTTTGCATCACTGAACACCTCCAAACTAAGGGGAACATAATTTGTAAGTTTGCCTCATTGCAATTTTCAATTAAAGTTGGGACTTGTTGAAACTTCAATGTATTTGCCCTTGTTTTATCCTTACCCCCTACACAATTTTGGATAGAGTTTGAACCACCTAAAGCATTTTCCTTTCTTTTATTTACATACCACCTGTTTATGACGAGTTATTAGATAAACATCACAACTTATTGAAATTGTTTTAATCTTATGTGTCACAATATCAAACATTTGGTAATGACTTCTATAACATGATTCTTGTTCTAGATTATTTCCTTTGTTGTGATATAATTCTTCTTTTCATGAGGGTAAATTGAAGCATGCCAAACTCAGTTAGATTTACTTTGATCACTAAACAAATTAATCATAGATACATGTTTTCATGAGGGTAAATTGTTTGTTCTCGTGATGGTAAATTGAAGCATGCCAAACTAAGTTAGATGTACTTTGATCACTAAACAAATTAATCATAGATACATGTTTTCATTCAACAGTTTCATGATGAGAGGAATAAAGCTGTTAAGAAGCTGCAAGATAATAGAGATTCACGCAAAGAAAATATTTGTGATGTTTTGAAGCTTAGCGGTAGAGTCTGTAACACATTTTATAAATAATTGTTTCTAGCTTTTGGACATTTGTTTTTTGAGTTGTGGTCTACCCTATGTTGTGACATGTCAAATAGTTTTTGAGCTTGCTAAATCTGAACATTGAATGTATTCATTGTGCCTCTGATATCCATAAATCAATCATATTGTTTTTATATTAAACATGTTTTCATTGATTACAAAAATATTTTTTGAATGCCATTTCTGACTTATATCATGAACATATCTAAAATAATTTTGACATGCATGGTGTCTCTTCTATTCTACTTCCTTTTAAATTAAGAAGACTTTTTGCAGTAAAATGTTTTGAGAGTAAACCTCTGAAAATGCATTTTGGTAATAATGGTCCAAGGGATTATTCTAATATGATTGGGCATGAATGGTTTCTCCTCACATTGTCTTGAAAAATCTATGCTCTGCTACCATTTAATCAACTATTTCTTAGATATGAAGGTTGAATAATGGCCGAAAGGACAAAGTTTCATTATCCGATGCTGAACTGTTTAACTTAAATACATGTTTAATAAGTCTATCATAACATTGTAGCAAGTATATATATGAATTATCTGGCCTAGTAAATATTTTAATCCTCTTCTGCTTGGTTTGATATTTTGCAGTTCACAAATTCCTCCGTTGAATTGGTGGAGGGAGAGCTTTGTGCAAATGGGCTTCCAGGTCAATGGAGTTCTGCAGACAAGACTCCCTTGGAACACTTAGATATTTCTCATGTTGATGACTATGGGGTGTCACCATATGAGTTAGATAAGAGTATACATGATCTATTGGAGAAACAAGAAGAAGAAAGGATTTCAGAGCTTGAGGTGGAGCTGAATTCAACTAAGATTAAGCTACACGCTAAAGAAAGAGAACTTAAACATTGGAAGGAATGAGCTCGATGTCTTGCTGAGCTTTCATTTGGGGCCAATTCAGGCATTTCCTCTCTTACTCATTATGATTTTTTATATTGTTTGAACCGTGTTCACTGCACATCACATGATAATGCACACACTCACAAAGTTCAAGGGTCAGCTCAACTGGTTGTTGCCAATGTTACTGGACATTTGGCTAGGTTTGTGCCAGCAGGTGCCTAGTTTAGAATTTTAAATTCCTCTAGGTGAGGTACACTAGTCTACATTGACAGGTTTACTGGGGATGCTGTCCACAAATGTGGGAAACATCCCTTAGGCTTACTCATTAGGTTTTCCTTTAAACAAAAGATGTATGTCTGTTTGCAATACACAAACCCTCATGAAGTTGCATCTTTCAGGAGACTTGAAATCTTGCTTGTAACAGATTCATACTTGATCAAAGCCTCATTTAAGTGCTTGTCTGGCTTACTGCATGTTTAAATTGAGTGGTGATTTTCAAGTGATAGTTTTGCATCTGTTGAAATTTCAAATAATGTTGATGGCAAAAGACATCACAAAAGGAAGGCTTCTGGAAGGAGTTCTGTAAGGTCAATTAACAACTCAGGACAGGAGGGGAATTATGTGTTCTTGTTATGGTCATTTAGCCATTGTACAGAGGGCCCTCTAGAGTCCACTGTAGACTCTCTGGATCAACTTAATTACAGAGGAAAAATGGCCGACTTTGGCACACGTTCCACTGACTTAGATTATTTTGAAGATATAGTGAAAATAGGATGGGTGCTTGATGTTCGAGATTCCACTGATGGAACCTGCATGGATTTTGTAAAGCATGTTTCTGACGTTGGGTCTGATGCATGATGTGAAATCAATAGTACCTCCAAACACAGGATTGGGCAGGGAATTGGTGATATGCATGAGAACGGATCTAAGGCAAGCACTGCATGCTCAGTTTTTGGACATGAATCACATGAGAGATAGTAGTACTATTCTTTTGTTGGAGACTTTGGGTTGTCCACAACCTGAAGTTTACCCCTTCTTATGTACGTTATTGTAAGTGTATATAAACATGGGCAGGCCTTTATTAAAGTACGTTTATGTGCTTTTGATTCATCTAATGAGTGTTTGTTTCTACATGCACATTTGTAACCATGGCCCCTGCTGGATGAACAGATTTCACGTTTGGGCTTCACTCAGCCATTAATGTGACCTGAAACTGAGATTTGGTTTGGCTATAAATTTCCAAAAATATTCAGCAAGTTTCTCTTAGGAAATTTTGGTGACCAATTAAACTTATTATACATGAGATTCTTGGTCTGGCTGTCCTGTTGAAGCAGCATAAAATGATCATATCAATACGCATAACCAAGGACAGGGAAAATCGAAGGCAAGCAATTAAACTTTTGATGATTTCGTGGAGAAGCTTTTACTTGTGTTCATGAGATATAATATTTGAGTATCTAGTACTGCCGGTATCGCAAAATCAAACACAAGTGATATTTTCGTTTGGTTGAATTCTCTATACTGCTGATTGGACATATAAATACTGAATTTTGTGTTGTTAATGGTCCATAATTTTTAATTGGGTTCAAGTGGTGTAATTGTTTGTTGGGAAAGCATTGATGGGGATGCCATATTATAATCAATGATCTGTGAAGGGAGGCAATGACATCGTAGGATGTCTTGTACCAACTACTTTGGGAGAAAAAGTTTGTGAGTTGATTTAAGGGGTAAGTCTCATCACACAGGGGAAGGATATACCGATGCATGCTTTCACATGGATCTCTCCAAACTTATTACAAAAGTCCATTCTTTCCCTATTATCGATAAGGTTAATCTATCTGTGACAAAAATAGGCTTAGTGGACCAATTGATCTCTTTGTTGATAATTTTGGTATTGGGATTGCTTCAATAGAAAAAGCTTCTCTCACCCTTAATCTACTTTCTCCAACATTATGGTCAATCCATGATGCAGACGGTTTGTTGTTTCGAGGGCGAGTTATATAGACTATGGGTATTGGTATATGTTCTTTGTGTATGAGAAAAAACTACAATTTTTGTTTCAATATCACTACTCTCAGCTGAGATTCACAATGGCTTCATCATCAACCTGAGTAGTGAATGGTTAGGAGTTCACAAGGCTGCCCTAGTGACAATTAGTGATCTTGTCTTGTGGAGGCCCCATCATCATCATCTCCTTATGGTGATGGTAGTTGTATAACTCTTGAGGGGACAACCTCCATTGGGGTTGGGAGTGTGCATGGATGCCTTTCTTGGAGGAAGTGAATCTCTCTTCTTGGAAAGCACTTTGACAATCCTCAAGTAGCGTTCGCTTGAAAGGTAGGACATAATCAAGTAAGGTAAAAGGAAGAAATTCTTCCCTATAGATTTATCTCCTTTGAGCTCCTACACAAGGGGTGCAAGATCATGGAGGAAGTGCTTGATGCATCCAGGGATTTTTTCTTCTCTCTCTCTCTCTCTCTCTCTCTCTCTCTATATATATATATATATATATATATATATATATATATATATCCCCAAGGGAAACCTTGTTGGATTCCCCCCTCTTCTTTGGAATATCTAGATGGAGGGCAACTTAACTGCTAGCTACAATAGTGGTTGGTGACCTTGAGAGACTGTATTTGGTTTGAACCTATGAGTATGGCCTCCCATTGGCAACATGCCTCGGGTGGAGCTTTCAATTGATTGAGTTAACCCTCAAGGGTTTAGAAGTATATATATGTATATGTGTTTGTGTATTTTGTTTTTCAAGGAAAATCTCATAGGGAAATCCAAGGAATGCTTCCCCACATTTATAGATGGCATCCCTAGTAAAGCCATTGGCATAGATTAGTGCACCTCAACCAGGGGGGATTTGAGCCATGTAACTGCTGGCATAGAACTAGTCAAATTTCTCCTAGCACCATTGGCAACAACCAGTTGAACTAACCCCTTGGGCTATATATATATATATATATATATATAAACTCCTAGATTGATGAAACTATCCAGGACAATCACAACCATTTGAAATGATTTAAAATTTAAAATACATTCCACAGCCTTTGACAGACTATAAATTTAGCCTAGATCATGTTGTAGGTTAAGATGTTAGGGGTTATGGTTTTGTAAAGTTGTACATCAAGTTGTGAACAGGGTCTAGTCCTTAAACCAATACAACTTTATATTATGCGGTAACTCATGTGGATACAATGAGGCAAAATGAAAAACTAAACTCTGTTTTTCCAGGTCTGATAAAGTGTTAGTTATCCATGGATTGAGGAAGAATTATTATTAAAGCTGGAGATTAGAACTTATATACGTTTTCTTGTTCCTAAAATTGTTTCCCCTATATCTTATCAAGGCCCGTTTCACTTGTGTTTTTATTGATTCAAATTGAAAATTAACTCGATAAAGCTATAAAAAGTCAAATGAAAAATCAGAATCATATTGATCCATTTTTGTAGAATCTGGGTTTGGTGATTTCACTATGTTTTTTGGTAGTTCAATTTAAGTCATCTTTTCTTATTCCAGACTTAATTTTTTGGGTGAACACTATGTTTTCCTGATAAAGGATGAAAATTGTAAGTCAGCACCTGTTTATAAATATAGAAAATTATCTTACTTTCATCTAGACTGGATGTACAAATTTAGGAGTGACAAGCTAGAATCCCTCCAAACCATTCATGGAATAATTTGTTTTATCTTTCGTTTATATTGGATTCTCCATGCTATTTAGGTTGACCTTTGAACTGACATAGTATTTTAAACTCCCATTGCTTGATATGCTAAATTGACATTTGATGTTGTTGTAATAGGTGATTCATTTGGTACATTATTACCCCATTTTTATTTAACATAACAAGCCATAGAAAACACCTTTAGCCTTTAGGTGGTAGTTTAGACAGATTAAGCAGAGGGTCAGCCATTTTTTTATTTCTTATTCCCCTATGTTATATTCTTTTCTGGCTAATGAATTCCACTGTTTCATTTGAAGATTTTGTTTACAGGTCATTTCCTAAACTCTTTGATTCCTAGTATTTGATCTTGTTTTTTGTTATTTAATAAAGCCTGATGCAGTGAGGAATTTCCTCTGCTTTCTAATTTGTTAATAGGTGCATTTGTTTCCTGACATTTCCTCCGTGTCATTTTAAGTTTTAAGTGCAATCATGCTTCTCATACTATGCAGGCACATTCATAGAGCAAGGTGAAAGTCCACAATTCTACTTTGAGAAGTATCCAGAGGACAATCCTGCTTTCAGCTTTCTCACATGGCGTTGGGTCTTGGGGCTCTGCTTAGATCATGTTTACACAGCCCCTTATTTTCTTGGTCTATGCATCTTGTTGGCCGCATCATTGATGGCTTATACTACTACAACACAACTTCCAATGGTTAAAGTTGCTTGCAGGTTTGCTCTCTTTTTGAGCTGTATCATCATGCACCAGCCTCTCTGTTATGGAAGATGATATTTGAATGTAAATTTCAACATTGTTTGGTTCTTATAACTTGTCTAAAAAGTGCATTTACTTTGTTTTTATTACCTTCTTGTTGTGATAGATAATACTGTGAAGCCTGGACCTCAGCCTAGTACATGTTTTAAGTTGATATGGGAATATTTTTGGGATGCCCTCTTCCTTTGCCACACCTTTATCATAATCTCTTTTGATGAATACTAGGTTCTTGTATTGGATTTGATTATCTTTTTAATTTGTATACATTGACCTCACCTATTCTCACATTTATAAATTTTCATAGACTCAATTTTCAGTTGTGAGTTTACTTTTAATCTTGAACTGAGAATCAAAGTATATTTGACTTGTCACTTGAAAAAAATTCTATTCAAATTTGGTCTTCTCTAACAGTGATAGATCATTTCATGTAGATGGTCATTCATGAAGTCTCGATCAGCCATCCTAAAGCTTGATGTGGCATATTCACTTCCCAGAGCTCGCATTCAGGATCTTGGTGTTCTCCTGATGGGTGCAGGATATGAGGTAAATTTTTAAAATAGTCATACCATTGGGGGAAATGAGGCCATCTCATGTATCCTTCATTTGATCTGTGACTAGCTTTCTTAATAATGCTATGGATGATTTAATCTTGTTTGGTTTCTTAACATTCATGGATTGCAGGTCTTTTTGAGTAATTCAGCTCTGTATGGATTCAAAGGGCTTGCTGGTAGGCTTGCCCTATTGGTGTCATGGAGCTCTTTTGCTCATAATGGCAGGAGAAAATTTTAGTTCCATGGGGGCATATTGGGTTTCAGTTACAGTTCCTCAAGGCCTGAACTTTAGGATGGGAGATGTGCTTAATTTAAATGGGATTTTATCAAGGCCAATATCTTCTTTTGCGACTGAAGTCCACGCTAAAAATTTTTACATTGATTACTATGAAAATGGAGAGGTATTTATCTCTCTCAATTGAGAAGCACACAGAGCTTGTGTTATTTCAACCCCTTTCCCCTCTTAAAAACCCTGTACACAAAAAAATGTTAAAAGAAAAAGGAAAGGAAAGGCATGCTAGTTGGCACTGTTAACACACTATTTCTCTTCCTTTTATGTAACTTGACTTTTTGCTGTTGAGAATCTAAAATTTATGGGGTAATTTTTTTTTTTTGAAACAACAATGTTGAAGCATCTCTCTCTTTACGACATGGTTTGCAGGTATCCAATAGATTAAGATACAACTCTTCTTTGTTTGTATAGGTATCCCAATTTCACTCAGACCTCTCTCTACGGAATATGGATGGCAAGGAAGTTTTAAGGAAGACAATCAGTGTGAACCACCCTTTACGATTTAGAGGGGTAACTATATATCAAACTGATTGGAGTATTTCAACTCTTCAAGTACACAAAGATGGTGCAGGGCCATTCAATCTTGCAATGGCTACCTTACAGAATGGGGATAAAAATATTTTTGGTACATTCTTACCACTAGAAGATGACAGTAGTTATACCAAACCTAAAGGAATGTGAGTTGACATTGCAAACCTCTTCCTGGCTTGTAATTTTCAAATTTACTCTTTACATGTGTAAAAAAATTTTAGAGTAATTAGCAACAATTTTCTAACAGTATTTCTAAGCTGGTCAGTTTTCTATTAATACTTTTGGGCACTGCAGATCAATTTTGGATTGGAAGTATTGGATTCTACAAAAAGGATGGATCATGAACATGCAAATAGAACAGAGTGCATACATCTTCTCTATATGCAACAATCCATATCCAATTCATTTTTGTCCTTGAAGTTGCCCAGGTTATAAATGCATCAAATACTGAGAAAGTCTACATATGTAACCTTTGTCTAAATCTTTGGTGCATACTGAAGTAGGGCTAAAATGGGTTTGTGCTAAGTATATATATTTTTACATAGATAAGCTAAATACATCGTGGTAGGGTATTGATCATTTTTTTAAGGGGTATATGTATAAAATTTGGGTGTTTCTCAAATATTGTGGAGTTCAAAGCAGTATTCTGAGCCTTGAAGTGATATGTGGTATTCCTGTTCTAATTATGCAATATTTCATGTTCACAGTTATGGTACGAATTACCCAAGACACTGTCAGAGAGGGCTGCATGGGCGCTGGCCATGGAGAAAGTTGTGTCAGAGTATTTCTAAGAAAATATATTAATCTCCAAAATTATTTAAGATGGGGCATTCAAGTCTTTGGAAAACATGTTGATAAGCGATCCTATGGTGCTTTTAGGAAATGGGATATCAATTGCATGACAAGTTGTTTATGTTCAAATCACTGGCAAAATTCCTGCTTAAATCACTAAAGCAACCAGTCTGTGGGCGTTGGAGATATCACACAATCAATTCAGTGGAACTATTCCCTCTGGCATTGGACAACTATGGAATCTCAGCAGCTTTCTGGCTAGTCACAACAATATATCAGGAACTTTTCCAGTGGAACTCACTAGTTTATCCTCACTATCAAGGCTTTCTCTTGATCACAATATGTTGTATGGGGAGCTTCCTGAGACAATAATATCCTGGAAAGGTCTTTCTCAGTTTAACCTTGCCAACAACTGCATCACCGGATCAATTCCTTCATCTCTTGGGTTGCTGCCTGTTCTAACAGCCTTGACCTCTCAAACAATTTGCTTTTAGGGAAAATACCTCCTGAGTTAGACAATCTCAAGTTGAGTTTTCTAAATGTGTCTGACAACCTTTTGTCTAGCTCTATTCCTTTTGGTTACAATAATCTGGCCTATGATAAAAGTTTTCTCGACAATCCGGGCCTTTGTGGAGGTAGGCCATTAATCCTACCTTCATGTTTCCAGCAGAAAGGAAGATCTGAAAGCCATCTATATAGGGTATTAATTTCGGTTATTTCTGTGATAGTAGTACTTTTCTTGATTGGTATAGGTTTCTTGTATAAGACATACAAGAATTTTGTTCAGGTTAAATCAAGTACAGAGTCATGGAATCTCACAGCCTTTCACAGGGTAGAATTTGATGAGTCAGACATTCTGAAGAGATTGACAAAAGATAATGTTATTGGAAGTGGAGGTGCAGGAAAAGTGTACAAGGCAACACTGGGAAATGAAAATATTGTTGCTGTGAAACAGATCTGGAACAACAAGAAACTGCAGTCTGCCCAAGACAAGGGATTTCAAGCATAGGTGGAGACTCTAGGGAAGATTAGGCATGCCCACATTGTCAAGCTGCTTTGCTGCATATCTAGTTCATATTCTAATCTGTTAGTGTATGAATACATGCCAAATGGGAGCCTGTATGAACATCTTCATATTTCTCAAGGGGAAACGTTGGATTGGCCTACTCGTTATAAGATTTCTTTTGGTGCTGCTAAGGGAATGTCCTACCTGCATCATGGTTGTTCCCCTCCAATAATACATAGGGATGTTAAATCATATAATATATTGTTGGATTCTGAATTGAAGGCCCATATTGCTGATTTTGGTTTAGCTAGAATTGTAGAGAAGCTGGGTCGAATGAATGTAATGTCAGGGGTTGCTGGAACATATGGATATATTGCCCCAGGTAAGAATTTACAGCCGAATTGTTAATGCATGTGAATATATGTGTGTATATATATGCCTCAGCCAACAGAAAATAAAAAATTTTATATGAACTGATTCAATTGGTGGACATGTGTGCAGAGTATGCGTACCCCCACAACGTGAATGAGAAAAGTGACATATACAGCTTTGGTGTGGTCCTACTGGAGCTGGTGACTGGCAAGAAGCCCAATGATGTAGAATTTGGAGATTACTTAGACATTGTTAGGTGGGTTCAGAATCAGATTCACATCGATATCAATAACGTCCTGGATGCACAAGTAGCAAACTCATATAAAGAAGAAATGATGCTGGTGTTAAGGGTGGCTCTGTTATGCACTAGCACTCTGCCCATCAATAGGCCTTCCATGAGGGAAGTTTTGGAAATGTTGTTTTCCTGTAGCACAGATGAACGAATTAGAAAGGAAGCAACTACCAATTTCTCTCCCCATCTCAATCGGAATCCCAGTGCTTTTAGATATGCTTCCCCTTCTATATGCACTAGCACATATCCATTTAATGAAAATAAATGTGGCATAGACTTGTGACCTTTACCTTAATTTATAGCTGATAATTAAAGCATTGTTCAGTGGTGCTCAGTTACCTTCCTGAACTGCAGGAGAATTTGATTCACAGAGAAGTACTAGATCTCTATCTATATTGGCTTTATTAGTTTGTTCCAAACAGGAGATACATCTATCCCTATGGAAACATTTCACCAATCCCTTGCAAAGAAGCAATTGTTATCCCCAAAATCACCAAGAACAAAGTTGCAAATAAATAATAAACCTGTTGGGTATTCAGCAAATACATCAGGAGATCCACCAGCTAGATTTGGTAACAAGTCATAACACAGCTAGAATCTCACTCTCTCAATAGCAGCATGCATATGAGCTGTTGTTCTGTACCATAGCCTTCAAAACAAGAATCAAGTTGAGTTTAACATTCCCTTTAGTGTATATAATAGGGAATTTTTGCAGCACAACTGTGAAACATCATATGCAGGGTAGCCTGTTTTGAGATTGTTATATCAAAGAGATGATGACAAAGGAATAGATGTAGAACAATGTGATACATCATGGATGAATGGTTGACAATAACTTCGTTGAATCTCTTCTATCATTTAAAGGTAGTCATGAGGCTTTGCTGTCTAGTTATTGTATTGAGAATTTTAATGTATTTTAACCTTTAATTAGGCATCTGCAGATGAAGAATTGTAACCACAAAAAGTAGTAGCTATCAAAGGAGGATATGCAAACAGCCTATCGGAGTGTGAATATACCTCAAAGAATTGTATGAAGTAGAATAACGTTGAGTAATTTTCATTTTGTCACTGAAGATTGTGTCTATATGGCATGTTTTAGTACATGCTTCATCTTTAATGCAAGTCAGATATTAAATTGGATTCAATTGATGTATTAGTGTTAAAGTCTACACAGACTTTCTACGAGAAAACACTTAACTTTAACCCTTATGCACTTCATTTTTGGCCATCTATCTAATAATTAGTTATGTTCTCTTACCACCAGTTATGTTCTCTTTAAGGCAATCGAAAAATAAAGTTACAACCCACTGATTAGTTAATTCACGCACAAATTAACCAAAATAGGTTTCCTTGTTGTGCAGGTGTTTATTACTATTGTGAATTGTGTGTGGCATTGAACTGTGATTGATTTTAATACATAGTTCAATGATTAGATTTTTTTATAATCCAAAGCCAATTCATCCCTTTATCTTTTCCATTCTAGCCACATTTCATGACTGAAAGTAAGATTAGGTCAAGGTTCATGCAGGGTGAAAACTGTTTCAGTCATAATTGACTTCATCACATCCATGAACAACTTGCCAATAATTGATATCTGGCCAGATTCGTCATGCTATAGAACAAGATGGTTCTTTGGGTTATATTTTATTTGGACTTATAAGTTATAAATACCAAATTTGAAAATATGCATATACTAAAAATGTATCTCTCCTTGTACAAATTTAAAACAAGACATCATTTGTACAACAATACTAGGAGAGCATTGGCAAGTTCTAGAGTGGACCTCCTCTCCAATCAATGGAGCTATCAGGTAAATATAAGGTGCCACTGCTACTACTTGTGGGATTCTGCTACAAATAGATTCATGGCATGGCATGGGCATGACATGGGGAATTACGAATGGATTTTTTCTAATGGTTCTCTTCATGTTGATGGTTATAATTTTAACAGATTCAGCGGGGTGGTTGCAACTGGCACATATTCCTTTCAATATCCAGATTTTGAAGGCACGAGAAGGAATAATATTTTGAAGAAGTGAGAAGCAGTTCACCTTATTATAGTTACCATGCTAGCTCTTCCTTTAATAGATTCCCAGCATCAAATCATTTCCATAAATATGGTTGTGTAAGAGTCGTGATGGTGTTGTAATGTAAATTATGTTTCCATAGTTGAACATCTGAAGTATTTTGTGATATTGTTATTGTACCATGGTACCTAGATCAGATCCAATGTTTGTCAACACTTTTTTAATAACATGTTTTCTTCTCTTCCCGTTGTTGTTCATTTCTCTTCAAACTCCTCTACAACCTCAATATCAGTGCTAGTAGTAGCATGAGCAACAACACTACGCTTATCAGAACTGGAAGAACGCGTTTTCGAGTCGCCGTGTGCCATGCTTGGTCTCAGTGGTTCTGTTCCTTCTACTCTTGGTTCAACTACCATATCTTCATTGGAACCAACACCCCGAACTCCACTAGACAACGATTCACCATTTTATAGTAGTGATTCGCCATTTGTACTGGTGATTCGCCATGATTTTACAAGATAATATAATCTCATGAGAAATTCGCCAAACAATTATATATACATATTATATTATTAATAAAATCGCCTTCCATTTTTCCTATGTATCATGGGGATTCACCCATTTATTATATATATAAATTTAGGGGGTTCTTAAAATTTTCCTTGAATTCTGTGTAGAGAAGGATAAGCAAAGATCCAAGAGCTCAAAGGTGTTTTCACACAACCATAGCAAACAGAGTACCCGAGCCATCCTCTGCATTTATTTCCTTACCTACCAAGTTGAATTACTTTTTCCCATGGCGTGTAATATCAAGCCTTTTGTTTTTACCTTAAGAACTTGTGCCACATATGTTATTCTACCACCGATGGGATATCCGGTGGGACCTACCTTAACCTTACTGTATGATTCAAAACCTTGTTTTGTGCCAAAATCCTTTGTATTTCCTTTACCGCACTTACCGCATTTTAAGCCGCACCGCAGAGCGCACTTCGCAGTGTTTATCACTTACCTTTTCGCCACCCGCAAGTTAATTTATTTGACGTGCAATGTGATCGTACTATCGCACATCGCATTCACAACCATTTAAGTTTACCATTTAGCACCACAATGTATGTTGTTTGTTTTGACGTGCGATCATGCCATCGCACATTACGCTCGTAACCTTTTATGTTTATCCATGTTTGCGCCAGATAAAAGTTAAGCTCACCGATCAGCGATCTACGATAAGGAGCCGAATGTGATGAGGACTTAGAGCCTAAACACATAAAGTTTGAAGTCTGCCAGTCTTATGTTTTGAACATGTTCTTGCATTTTTTTATGTATAAACAGAAATTCGGCCTACGTGCCGATTTAATGTAGAAATGGGTCTTTTGACAACCCAAGGACAATTGGTTGTTGAACATTTGTTCAACATTGAACAACATTGATTAGATTTAGGTTTTATAGGCTTCGGCCATTTGATATAAGCATTGTAATTTTCAATATGTTAGAGAGAGAGAGAAAGTGATGGAATGAAAAAATAAGTTTCAAACCTCTCCTGTGTTTTTACACTCTCTATGTATTGACTGTCAATTTCCGCATTATTTTTGTTGTCTATGTGTTGTGGGGGAAACACATTTCCTCTGTTTGATTGCATTCATAAATTCCAACATGGTATCGGAGCAGGTCTAGGCTCTCATTCAAAGAAGCACGAGCTCGCTCTCTTTACTAAAGAAGCTGTAATATTGTTTGTTTGTAGAAGCATAAGTCTCCAGTAGTGAGAATGCTTTTACAACAGTGAGAAGGTTTTTCTTTTATACAGTTAAGAAGATTGTTTTTTTAACACAGTCACGATGGCAGCAGCAAGCACAAGCTTGACAAATCCCCAACTACCATAGTTTAATGTGAAGAACTATGATTATTTGGTCATTAAAATGAGGGCCATGTTTGCTTCATAAGATATATGTGATCTAGTGGAAAATGGCTTTCCAGAACTAGCAAATGCAGTAGCGCTTGCTGCTTTGACAGCAGCAAAAAGAGACTTGTTGAGAGATAATAGGAAGAAGGACTCCAAATCCCTCTTCTATCTCTTTCAAGAAATACATGAAAGTATTTTCCCAAGGATTGCAACAACAACAAAGTCTAATGAGGCATGGGATATTCTCAAGACTACCTATCAAGGCACAGAGAAAGTGAAGACAGCAAAATTGCAAATGTTGAGGAGAGATTTTGAAACTCTCTGTATGAAAGAGTTTGATAACATAGAGTTATTCTCCACTCACATGATTGGGTTGGTTACCCATATAAGGTATCATGGAGAGACACTTGAGGAAAGAAGAATAGTGGAGAAAATATTGAGAAGTCTACCCTCAAGATTTGATCCCATAGTAGTGGCAATAGAAGAGACAATGGATCTCTCAATATTTTCAGTGGATGAGCTTCATACATCACTGATGTCTCATGAACATAGACTAAACATAACAACAAACTCCTCATTGGAGCATTAATTCATGACACAAATGTCTTTTGGCCGAGGTAAAGGTCAAGGAAGACCAAGCTACCGAGGAAGAGGAAGAAGCCCACAGAGAGGTGGAAGAAACAACCCTGCAAGCACAAGTGGAAGGGGCAGCAACCAGAATCAAAGCGAAGGCTCAAGCCAGAGACAAGCACAAGGACAAAGGTATGACAAATCCCAAGTCCAATTTCATTATTGTAAAAATTATGGGCATTATGCCAATGAATGTAAAAAGAAACAAAATGAAATAAATAATAGGCAAAATGTTAATTTTGAAAAAGAAGATAAGACCTAGAGTAATGTGCTTTTAACATGTAATGTAGCACAAGAAAAACAAGATGTATGGTTCTTAGACTCAGGTTGTAGTAACCACATGACTGGAAACATAACAATGTTTTCCAATCTTGATGAAGATGTGAAGTCTAAAGCGATAACGGGGGCTGATAGTAGAGTCTATGTCAAGGGGAAAGGAAGAGTATCAATACTGACAAGAAAGGGAGAGAAGAAGTTTGTGCCAGATGTTTATTATGTACCTGGCCTGAAATGTAACCTTCTAAGCATTGGATAGCTCGTGAATAAGGGCTACAATGTATTTTTTAAGAATAACATGTGTACTATCATGGACATACCTCCAAGTAAAAGGGTCATTGCAAAAGTGCATATGAAAAAGAATATGATGTTTCCTCTCAAGATCAGAACAAACTTGAAGGAAGGAGGTGTGGTAGCAGGAGTAACACAAGAGGTCTTTCAAGAAGAAGTGAAATATGAAAACTGGTTATGGCATTTGAGATTTGGACATCTCAATTTTGGAGGTTTGAACCTTTTGCATAGAAAAGGAATGGTAAGAGGAGTACCACTCATTGAGAAACTAGGCAGCCTAGGTAAAGGCTGCATCTTGGGCAAACAACAAAGAGAAGCATTCCTTGCAGGGAAGAGTATAAGGGAATAAGTACCCTTAGAGATTTTCCACTCAGATTTGTGTGGACCAATGCAAACGCCATCTTTAGCTGGCAGTCACTATGTCTTGACATTTATAGATGATTATACAAGAAAGACATGGGTTTATTTTTTGAAACAAAATAGTGAAGTGTTTGAATAGTTTTACCACTTCAAAGCTCTTATTGAGAAGTATAGTGGGAACTACATAAAAGTGTTGAGAACAGAGAGAGGAGGAGAATATATCTCCAAATATTTCCTACGTTTCTGTAGGGAGAATGGCATACTCAAGGAGTTTACCACAAGGTACACACCACAACAAAATGGTGTATCAGAAAGAAATAATAGGACCAACATGGACATGGTCAGAAGTATGTTGAAGGAAAAGCACTTTCCAAATGAGTATTGGGCTAAAGCTATCAATTGTGCAGCATATATTTTGAATAGATGCCCAACCAAAGCTATCATGAACAGAGTCGCAGAAGAAGCATGGAGTGAAACAAAGAAATTTTTCACTCACATGAAAGTATTTGGATGTGTGGCATATGCTCATGTCCTAGATCAATTAAGGAAGACGTTTGACAACAAGGGGGAGAAGTGTATCTTTGTTGGATACAGTGATGACTCCAAGGCATACGAACTCTATAATCCATCAACCAAGAAAGTTATAATGAGCATATATTTGTAGTTTATTGAAGAGGAAGCTTGGGATGGAAGCTTAGAGAAAACAGTGAACGTGAAGACATGTGTGTCTCACGAAGAGCAAGAGGAATGCACAACAACAAATAATTCTACTAGGGTGGTTCCTCCTCCACCTACACAAGAACAACAGAGCACAGCACAAGTAGGAAACATAACAGCCTTGAGAAATCAAGGAAGTGCTTCTCCAAACAAACCACAGGGATCAAAAACTCCCTCGAGTTCAAGTGGAATGCCAAGAACACCAAGAAGACCAAGATTTAGAAATTTGAATGAAATTTATGAGCAAGAAGCTGACAATAATAATGGTGTGAATTCTTTATTTGCTTTTTTTTGTCATTTTTATGACCTAATTCATTTTGAAGATGCAGTAAAAGAAGAAAAATGGATTGAAGCAATGAATGAAGAGATTGGTGCAATAGAAAAGAATGATACGTGGGAGTTAGTGGACCTCCCAAAAGGTAAAGAAGTCATTGGAGTAAAATGGGTCTATAAGACCAAGAGAAATGCTGAAGGCAAGATAGAAAGGCATAAAGCAAGACTTTTTTTCAAAGGCTACAAGCAGCAATAAGGAAGAGATTATGAAGAAACCTTTGCACCAGTTGCAAGGATGGAGATAGCGAGAACAATGTTGTCCATAGTAGCACAACAGAAGTGGAAAGTCTACCAAATGGATGTGAAATCATCATTTTTGAATGGAGTGTTGAAAGAGGAGGTATATTTTGAACAACCTCCAGGCTATGAGATTAAAGGGCAAGAGCACAAAGTGTGAAAGTTGAAAAATGATATTTATGGGCTAAAGCAAGCACCAAGAGCATGGTTCAACACGATTGATGCTTACCTGACAAAAAATGGGTTTGAAAAATGTGATGGTGAACCCACACTCTACATTAAAGGAAATGATGGTAATATCCTTTTTGTTGTTTTATATGTAGATGATTTAATTTTCACAGGCAATGAATTTTCTCTCATTTCTGATTTTAAAGCAGTCATGAAGAGTGAATTTGAAATGCCTGATTTGGGTTTATTGAGATACTTCTTGGGCATATAAGTAAAGAAAAATGAAAAGGGATTTTTTATTTCCCAAGAAAAATATGTTGCGGAAGTTTTAAAGAGGTTTAACATGCAGAAATGAAAAGAAATAGTAACTCCAACTGTCGTGGGGTTGAAATTAAGAAAATAAGATTGAAGCAAGAATGTTGATCCAACATTGTATAAGAGCATAGTTGGCAGTCTAATGTATTTGACTGCAACTAGGCCTGATATTATGTATGTTGTAAGTTTAATTCCCAGATTCACTGGCATGCAGCCAAGAGAATATTGAGGTATGTGAATGGAACAAAGGAGTATGGTGTTTTATACTCCTCAACTGATAATTTTAAGTTGATTGGTTACACTGACAGTGATTGAGCTAGAAGTGTAGATGATAGGAAGAGTACATCTGGGTATGTGTTTCATTTTAGATCAGGAGCTATTTCATGGGCTTCCAAGAAGCAATCAATAGTTGCTTTATCAACAGCAGAAGTAGAGTATGTAGTATCAACAATAGCAGCCTGTCAAGCTATTTGGATGAGAAGGATGCTTAGAGATTTGTGTCATGATAAATACAAAGGAACCACATTTTACTGTGATAATAGCTCAACAATTGCATTATTGAAGAATTCTGTCTTTCATAAGAGAAAAAAGCACATAGATGCCAAATACCATTTTATAAGAGAATTGGTTAACAATGGTGAGATTTTTTTGCAAAATTGTAGGACAGAGAAACAGTTCATTGATATCCTCACAAAGCCATTAGCACAGAAGAGGTTTGAGTATCTCATAAAATGTCTAGGAATGACTGATGGCGGCAATTGTTATTAAGGGGGAGTGTTGGAATTATACTCCCAACCACCGCCATGAATGAGAAGCGGCAGCAGCCCACACTTCATCAATTTTGTGCAGAGAAGGACAAGAAAATATCCAAGAGCCCGAAGGCATTTTCATGCAACCAAAACAAACAGAGTACCTGAGCCATTCTCTGCGTTTATTTTCTTACCTACCAAGTTGACTTACTTTTTCCCGCAGCACACAATCGCAAGCCTTTTGTTTTATACCTTGAGTCCTTTCGCCACATATGTTATTCTACCGTCTATGTGATATCTGGCAGGACCTACCTTAACATTATCGCATGAGTCAAAACCTTGTTTTGCGCCAAAATCCTTTGTGTTTCCTTTACCACACTTACCACATTTTAAGCTGCATCGTAGAGTGCACTTCGCAATGTTTACCACTTACCTTTCCGCTATACGCAAGTTAAGTTATTTGACATGCGATGCGATCATGCAATCACACATCGCATTCACAACCATTTAAGTTTACCATTTAGCACCGCAACGCATGTTGTTTTTTTGTGGTGCAATTGTGCCATTGCACATCACGCCTATAAAATTTTATGTTTATCTGTATTTGTGCTAGATAAAATTTAAGCTCGCCGATCAACGATTTGCGATAAGGAGCCAAATGCGATGAGGAATAAGAGCCGAAACACATAAAGTTTGAAGTTCGCCAGTCTTATGTTTTTTACGCATTTTTGCGTGTTTTTATGTATAAGCAGAAATATGCCCTGCATGCCGATTTAATGTAGAAATGGGTCTTTTGACAGCCCAAGGAAAATTGGTTGTTGAACGTTTGTTCAACATTGAACAACATTGACTAGATTTAGGTTTTATAGACTTCGGCCATTTGATATAAGAATTGTAACTTTCATTATGTTAGAGAGAGAGAGAAAGTGATGGAATGAAAAAAGAAATTTCAATCCTCTCCTGTGTTTTTATGTTGTCTGTGTATTGACTATTAATTTCTACATTATTTTTGAAGTCTCTGTGTTGTGGGGGAAACACATTTCCTCTGTCTGATTGCATTCATAAATTCTAACGTTGAAGAAAACCATAGAATTTACCTCATATCAATGATTCAACTTTTATTCCTTTGAAGGTATAACCTTTTCATATGATTTTCACATGAATGCACCTAAACTAGGGGTGAATGGTTTAACGTCTTATGCATATATCTCTGAACTACATTATTTTTCATTAAAATCTTTACAAAGTTTCTCTGCACTTCTGAAACTCACATAATCCCTGTAAATTTGCATCCCTTTGAACCATTAGTGCCTATTTCATTATATACATTTTAGTTGGAAATGGCCTCCACCTCCACTATTGTCAGTCTCCCCACCAATTGTTGTTATGAAGTATTTTTGAACCATTGTGGTCCGGATACCAAAAAAAACATCACGAGGCATCTTTACCGTGGACTGGTTAAGCATGGATTCTGAGTCTTTTGGGACAAGTACGAAATGCAAGTAGGAGATTATTTAACTTCTCAAATACAAGACGCTATCAAAACTACGTCCGTCCATGTGGCTATCTTCTCGCCACATTATGCAGAATCTAAATGGTGCCTCGAGGAGCTCCATGTTAGAATTTTACTCCCAACCACCGCCATGAATAAGGAGTGGCGCAACCCACAATTTTATCAATTTTTATATCAGGAAGGACGGCAACAGATCCAAGGAGCCGGGGGTGTTTTCACGCTACCACAACAAATAGAGTACAAGCCATACTCTATGTTTATTTTTCTTCACCTAACGCATTTGAGTTACCTTGTATTTTTGCCTGCAAGTGCATTTTGCAACATTTAGAATTTAACCTGTAAGCCCTTCCATTGTTAAGTTATTTACCCGTCGATGTGATATCGGCGGGACCTACCATACATCCAACCATATTGCAAACGACCATTTCCTTTGTTTTTCTTTCATCGCAACTTACCACACTTTACCGCCCACAATTTTGAAATCGCAAGATTTTAATCTAATTACCTTCCACACATCCACATGTTAAGTTAAGTTTTCGCCGATGCGATATCGGTGGGACCCACAATCTCATCGCACTCCACAAATCTTAAGTCTTACTGCAAGCCTTACTCCATGTTATGTTATTTTACCACTGATGTGATATCGGTGGGACCCACCAAACCTTTGCCGCACTTGCAAACCACCGTAATCCTTTGTATTTCGCTTACCACACTTACCTTTGTTTAAGTCGCGCGCAGAGCACAAGTCGCAAGTTTTAAGATTTAACTTTATGCCGCCCGTAAGTTATTCTATTTTGTTTGTGATGCGATCGCAAGAGGGGGCACGTGTCAAGCTCAAGAGGGCAGCGCATTTCGCATGTCGCAAGTTTTACCACTTACATTTCCACAGTCACAAAGCTATGTTATTTGATCTACGATGCGATATCTCTATCGCATATCGCAATCGCAAAGTTTTAAGTTTACCACCGAATCGGCACAGGATATGTTAATTTGGATGCGATGCGATACATGCCACGTCACTATCGCACACCGCAGTTCACAAAGTTTAAAGGATAGCACGAGAGTTAAAATTTATTTTCGCCGATCTACACGAATGTGATGTGGACCAGAAATGCATTGCATAAAATTTGAAGTCTGCCAGTTTGGGTTTTTGAATGCTATTTTGTATCTTTTGTGTATAAGCAAGAATATGGCCTGCGTTCCGATTAATGAAGGAATGGGTCTGTTGACGGCCCAAGGAAAAATGTTGTTGAACGTCCGTTCAAGAATTGAAACAGCATTGATTAGAATTAGGTTTTTACAGGCTTCAACCATTTGATATAAGCTATGTAATTTTCATTATGTTAGTGTGAGAGAAATAGAAACTCAGAGAAGAGTTGAATAAATTCTGAAAAGGAAGTTCCTCTCCTGCATATCGTTTCCTGTGTATTGGCTGTTAATTTCCACATTTGTTTGTATTCTCTGTGTTGTGGGGGAGCATCCCTTTGTTATTGATTTCGTTCAATATTTCCAACATGGTATCAAAGCATGTCTAGGATCTCAGTCAAAGAAGCACGAGCTCGCTCTCTTTGCTGTAGAAGATGTAAGAATGGTTTGAGAAGAAGATTTATCCAGCAGCAAGAAAGATTTTGTTTTACACAGTCAAGAAGATTGTTTTGTTTAAACACAGTCACGATGGTAGCAGCAGGCACAAGCCTGAAAAATCCCCAAATACCACATTTTAATGGGAAGAATTATGATTATTGGGCCATTACAATGAGGGCCCTGTTTTCTTCACAAGATATATGGGAGCTGGCGAAACAAGGCTTCTTATAAGAACCAGCAGACGCAGTAGCACTGGCTGCTTTGACAACATCAGAAAGAGACTTGTTGAGAGATAATAGGAAGAAAGAATCCAAAGCACTCTTCTATCTCTATCAAGAAGTACACGAGAGTATATTCCTAAGGATTGCAGTAGCAAAAAATTCTAAGGAGGCATGGGATATTCTCAAAACATCCTATCAAGGCATGGAGAAGGTGAAGACAACAAAGCTACAAATTTTGAGGAGAGACTTTGAAACTCTCTGTATGAAAGAGTTTGATAACATAAACTCATTCTTCACACATGTGATTGGGTTGGTCACCCAGATAAGGTCTCATGGAGAGACATTTGAGGAAAGAAGAATAGTGGAGAAAAAATTGAGAATTCTACCCTCAAGATTTGATGCCATAGTAGTGGCAATAGAAGAGACAAAGGATCTCTCGCAATTTTCAGTGGCTGAGCTTCATGCATCCCTGATGTTACATGAACATAGACTGAAAAGAACAAAAAAATTCTCATTGGAGCATGCTTTCAAGACACAAATGTCTTTTGGTCGAGGTAGAGGTCGAGGAAGATCAAACTACCGAGGAAGAGGAAGAAGCCCATAGAGAGGTGGAAGAAACAACCCTGCAAGCACAAGTGGAAGGGGAAACAACCAGAATCAAAGAAAAGGCTCAAGCCAGAGTCAAACACAAGGAAAAAGGTACGATAAATCCCAATTCCAATGTCATTATTGTAAAAAGTATGGGAATTATGCCAAAGAATGTAAAAAGAAACAAAATGACATGAATAATAGTTAAAATGAAAATTTTGCAAAAGAAGACAAGAACCAGAGTAATGTGCTTTTAATGTGTAATGTAGCACAATAAAAACAAGAAGATGTATGATTCTTAGACTCAGGTTGTAGCAACCACATGACTGGAAACATAGAAATGTTTGCCAATCTGGATGACAATGTTAAATTTGAAGTGATAACAGGGATTGATAGTAGAGTCTCTATCAAGGGAAAAGGAAGAGTATCAATACTCACAAGGGAGAAAAGAAATTTGTGCCAGATGTATATTATGTACCTAGCCTGAAATGTAACCTTCTAAGCATTGGAAAACTTGTGAGCAAGAGATACAATGTATTTTTTAAGAATGATGAGTTGTACAATCATGGAAATACCTCCAAGTAAAAGGGTCATTGCAGAAGTGCACATGACAAAGAATAGGATGTTTCCTCTCAAGCTCAGAATAGACTTGAAGGAAGGACGTGTGGTAGCAACAACCACACAATAGGTCTTTCAAGAAGAAGTGAAAGATGAAAACTGGTTATGGAATTTGAGATTTGGACATCTCAATTTTGGAGGTTTGAACCTCTTGCATAGAAAAGGGATGGTAAAAGGATTACCACTCATTGAGAAACTAGATAGCCTATGTGAAGGCTGCATCTTGGGAAAACAACACAAAGAAGCATTCCTAGCAGGGAAGAGTATAAGGGAAAAGGCACCCTTAGAGATTGTCCTCTCAGATTTGTGTGGACCAATGCAAACACCATCTTTAGCTTGCAACCATTATGTTTTGACATTTATAGATGATTATACAATAAATACATGGGTGTATTTCTTGAAATAGAAGAGTGAAGTGTTTGAACAGTTCTACTATTTCAAAGCTCTTGTTGAGAAGCAGAGTGGGCACTACATAAAAGTGTTGAGAACTGACAGAGGTGGAGAATATATCTCCAAATATTTCCTACGTTTCTGTGGGGAGAATGGCATACACAAGAATTTTACCACAAGGTACACACCACTGCAAAATGGTGTTGTAGAAAGGAATAATAGGACCATCATGGACATGGTCAGAAGCATGTTGAAGGCAAAACATTTTCCAAATGAGTATTGGGCTAAAGCTGTCAATTGTGCAGTATATATTTTTAATAGATCCCAACAAAAGCTATTATGAACAACGTTCTGGAAGAAGCATGGAGTGGAACAAAGCAGTTTGTCACTCACATGAAAGTTTTCGGATGTGTGGCTTTGCACATGTCCTAGATCAACTAAGAAAGAAGTTGGACAACAAGGGGTAGAAGAGTATTTTTGTTGGATACAGTGATGAGTCCAAGGCATACAAACTCTATAATCCATTCACCAAGAAAGTTATAATCAGCAAAGATGTGTAGTTTATTGAAGAAGAATCTTGGTATGGAAGCTTAGAGAAAATAGTGAATGTGGAGACATGTGTGTCTCACGAAGAGCAAGAGGAATGCACAACAACAAATAATTCCTCCACGATGGTTCCTCCTCCACCTACACAAGCACAACAGAGCACACTACAAGAAGGAAATAGAACAACCTTGAGAAATCAAGGAAGTGCTTCTCCAAGCACACCACAGGGATCATAAACTCCCTCGAGTTCAAGTGGAACTCCAAGAACACCAAGAACACCAAGATTCAGAAATTTGAGTGAAATTTATGAGCAAGAAGTTGATAATAATAATGGTATTAATTCTTTATTTTCTTTGGTTTTTCATGTTGATGACCCAATCCATTTTGAATATGCAGTAAAAGAAGAAAAATGGATTGAAGAAATGAATGAAGAGATTGGTGCAATTGAAAAGAATGACACATGGGAGTTAGTGGACCTCCCACAAGGTAAAGAAGTCATTGGAGTAAAATGGATCTATAAGACCAAGAGAAATGCTAAATTCAAGATTGAAAGGCACAAAGCAAGGCTTATTGTGAAAGGCTACAAGTAGCAACAAGGAAGAGACTATGAAGAAACCTTCGCACCTATTGCAAGGATGGAGACAGTGCAGATAGTGTTTTCCATAGGAGCACAACAAAAGTGGAAAGTCTACCAAATGGATGTGAAGTCAACATTCTTGAATGGAGTGTTGAAAGAGGAGGTATATGTTGAACAACATCCAGGGTATGAGATTGAAGGCCAAGAGCACAAAGTGTGAAAGCTGAAGAAAGCTCTTTATGGGCTGAAGCAAGCACCAAGAGCATAGTACAACAGGATTGATGCTTACCTGACAGAAAATGGATTTGAAAAATGTGATGGTGAACCCACACTCTACATCAAAGAAAATGATGTTAAGATCCTTATCGTTGTTTTATATATAGATGATTTAATTTTTACTGGCAATGAAGTTTCTCTCATTGTTGATTTTAAAGTAGTAATGAAGAGTGAATTTGAAATGACTAATTTGGGTTTATTGAGATACTTTTTGGGCATAGAAGTAAAGAAAAATGAAAAGGGAATTTTTATTTCCCAAGAAAAATATGTTGCAGAAGTTTTGAAGATGTTTAACATGCATCACAACAAAGTAGCAGTAACTCCAACTGTCATGGGGTAAAAGTTAAGCAAAGAAGATTGTAGCAATAATGTCGATCTGACATTGTACAAGAGCATAGTTGGTGGCCTCATGTATTTGACTGCAACTAGGCCTGATATTATGTATGATATAAGTTTAATTTCCAGATTCATGGAAACACCAAAGGAGACACATTGGAAAACATCCAAAATAATTATAAGGTATGTGAATGGAACAAAGGAGTATGATGTTCTATACTCCTCAACTGATAAATTTAGGTTGATTGGATACACTGACAGTGATTGGGTTGGAAGTGTAGATGATAGGAAGATCACATCTGGGTATGTGTTTAATTTGGGATCGGGAGCCATTTCTTGGGCTTCCAAGAAGTAACCAATATTTGCTTTATTAACAACAGAAGCAGAATATGTGGCAGGAACAACAGCAACATGCCAAGCAATATGGATGAGAAGGATGCTGAGAGATTTATGTCATGAGCAAGACAAGGGAACCACAATTTATTGTGATAATAGCTCAGAAATAACATTATCAAATACTTCTCTTTTCCATAAGAGAACAAAGTATATTGATGCAAAATATCACTTTATAAGAGAATTGGTTAACAATGGTGAGATTGTTTTGCAGCATTTCAGGATAGAGGAACAATTTTCTAATATCCTCACAAAGCCATTAGCACAAAATATTTTTGAGTATCTCAGAAAATTTCTGGGAATGACTTATGGCAGTAGTTGTGATTAAGGGGGAGCGTTGGAATTTTACTCCCAAACACCACCATGAATAGGGAGTAGCTCAACCCACAATTTCAACAATTTTGATAGTAGGAAGGACAACAACAGATCCAAGGATTTGGAGGCATTTTCACACTACCACAACAAATAGAGTACAAGTTGTTAGGACTCTGTAGTTTGCAAGATTGGCAAGTACAAATGTTGTAGAGCCTACATCAAAACCGCTTTGGAATCTAAGGACCTAGCCATCCTAGATTCAGAGAGGGATCTCTCTATGTATGAGTTCAAAGATATGATCTTTAAGTTTTATGATATGATATTAGGCTAGTTATGAAGAACAGGGTTTTTTTTTTTGTTTGGTTGGGAAAGGATATAATGAAAATGAAGGAAGTCTTTATGAAGGGTGAAGGTGTGAGTAGGTCAAGGAATGGCTCAGCTGATAAGATAGTCAAGGAGCAGCATCAATCCATTGAGCTATGGAGTCATAAGAGGATTTAATTGCACAAAAAGGTTCAAGAGTGGTCCATGGAGCAACTCATTTATGTCAAAGGATCTCTTTAAGTTGATATTATCGAATGAAACAATAAGAAATGAATTGAAAGAAATAAAACACATGAAGAAACAAAGAACAACTTAAGATCAAGTAAGTACTTTGAAACTATCCTGCTTTTGGCATCCACTTAAAGAAAGACACAAAAGTAGTCTAAGATCAAGTAAGTACTTTTAAACTAGCCTGCTTTTGATGTACTTTCAAGAGAAAACATTTAAAAACATAGAATAGCTTAAGATCAAGTAAAGACTTTTAACTTAGCCTGCTTTTAGCATATTCAAAGGGAAAACATTCATGATAAACACAAAAAGTAGTCTAAGATCAGGTAAGCACTTTGAAACTAGCCTACTTTCAACATACTCCTAAGGGAACTTTTCAAAGCAACTATTGGAGAAGCAACTAGAGGACAGGGCTAACCATAGACTTCTCTAGCTCAACCTTTAATTAGCAAAATTATCAAGAACAATCAAAGATAAAATCTCAAGTTGTACCCAGGAAATATGGGCTTACCAACACCTCACTGGTTATACTCTATTGAATTACCTCCAAATTAACAATCAGTAGAAAACATAAAGGATAAAGATTTTTCAGTGAGATTTAGGGTACTTCAGAAATAAATCCTAATCTATATTTGCTGTTCTTTATT
>JAXQQM020060935.1:0-48667 GCA_034641835.2 Pinus albicaulis | reverse complement strand
CTCTAACTTAAAAGGTAATTTTCCTGTAGCTAAATAATTGGCAATATCTACAAACAAGGGTAACTTAGATACTGCAAAAAGGCACTCGTGAGGAAAATTATCTTTTATAGGAACATCATCATTATTATTTTGCATTCTAGAAAGAAAATTAGCAACTATATTTTCTTTTCTCGGTCTATCAAGAATAGTAATGTTGAATTCATGCAATAATAAAAACCATATTGTAATTCTTCCATTAGTGATTGGTTTTCTCATTAAATATCTACTGGCATAATGAACTGTATGAATACAATTTTCATAACCAATGATGTAATGAAGAAACTTATTAATGACATGTACAACATCTAAAATATCATTTTCAATCACAGTATAATTTAACTCCGTTGAAGCCAAATTTTTACTTGTATAATAGATAGCATAAGGAGTTAAATCTTTTTGTCCCAATACAGCTCCTAAAATGGTGTCTGAAGCAGTGGCTGAAATATGAAAAGGGATATACCAATTAGGTCCTCTTAGAATTGGTTCTTCAGTAATTCTTTGTTTCAATTTTTCGAATCTCTTTGACAATCAGAGTTCCATACAAATTCACAATCTTTCGTAAGAAGTTTAAAAAATGGAGAGGCTATTTTTGTGAAATTTTCTATGAATCTCCTATAATATCCAATAAATCCAAGAAAACTTCTAACATCTCTTTGAAAAATAGGAATTGAAATTTTATAAATAACTTCTACTTTAGATGTATCCAATTTAATTCTGTCACTTGAAATATGGTGGCCTAAAACAATCCCTTCACTGAACATCATAAAACATTTCTCATGGGTTAATGAAAGCTTTGCTTCCTTACATTTAATGAGAACCTTTTCTAAATTTTCCATAGCTTCCTCGAAAGTATCTCCATACACAGTAAATTCATCCATGTATACTTACACACAATCATGAATTAGATAAGAAAAAATATCTAAAACTGCTCACTGAAATGTGTCAGGTGCATTACATAACCCAAAGGGAAGTACCTTATAGGCATATGTTCCCCAAGGACATGTAAAAGTGGTTTTTTCTTGATTTTCTGGCGCTAGTTGGATTTGATTATATCCACTAAAACCATCTAAAAATGAAAAATACTTCTTTCTTGCCAAGGTATATAATACTTGATCTATAAAGGGTAGTGGAAAATGATCTTTCAAGGTGGCTTTGTTTAATTCTCTGTAATCAATACATACTTTCCATTTTCCATTTTTCTTTGGAACAATCACTAAAAGTGACACCCATTGACTATCTGATATCGGATAAATGAAATTTACATTCAATTTTTTTTGTAATTCCTCTTTAAAAATTTCTCTCAGATTCGGGTTCATTCTCCACTGAGGTTGTCTAATTGGCTTGAAATTTTCTTGGATATAAATATGATGCATACAATTTTTAGGGTCAATCCATTTCATATCATTATATTCCCATGCATAAAAATATGAATGTTTTTGCAACATCTTTATCAATTTTCTCTTTTCTCATTGACAATTAAAAAAAACCATTGTTAAAGAGTTGGCCAAGAATAAATAATGAAACCTCAAAATTAAAAGCCAAAATATAGGTCTAGAAGAAAATAAAAAATTAAAAGGAAAATGCATTATATATATATATATATATATATATATAATTTAATATATATATATTAAAATAAAATAATTAATATAAATTAAAGAATTCAAATAAAAAGAAAATCGACAAAAGAGATTTGACCATGCATGAAATAACACATAATTAAAGGCAAAAATATAAATTAGAAAAAAAATTAAAAAACATAATTTAATATTAATTTTTTTAGAAAAATTAAAATATATATATATATATATATATATATATATATAATTTAACTTATATACGAAATAGAAATTTTCATCGAAATACGATAAAATAATTTAATGAAAGAATGTGATTTTTTTTTTTGGTTTAAAATGCATCTTTGAATGCTTAAATGGATTGAGCACCCTGAAAAACCTCTGGGATGCTTGAATTCTATATATTAAACAACTTGACTCAAGTTTGTAAAAACCTCTGCTAGATTTTGATTAAAACTAACCAAAAAAATGTCATGGAAAAGGTCATTTTGTCGTCTATAAGTTAGACTACGACTATATATATAAATTAAAGAACCTGTATATATACTAAATGCACAAAACATGAATAAAAAAATAAAAACTATAATATTAATAAAAAATAAAAATAAACAGAAAAAATAGCGTTAAGAAAGAGGATAACTAATAACTACATAGACTATAAACACATTTTATAAAAAAGCTTATATATATATATATATATATATATATATATATATATATATATATATTTGCAAAAATAAAATCATAGATGTGTATATATGAATATGTGTAAAATATAAATAGGAAATTATAACCTTAGTAATATGGTTAAGAAAAAGAGGTTTCTCTAAGCTCCCATACCTCAAAGGCGAAATGGACTGTCGTAGGGTTTCAGACTGCTCTGATGTCGCCGCCACCATCGCTGAGATTTTTGCTCCTCGTTCCATTTCCAGTGCCGTGGATGATCCCGTGGCTGCACAGGTTGCAGTTCCCTGACGAGTGGTGGCCTTGACATGGCCAAAAGCTCCAAAAAAATTTACTACCGCTGCCATTCTTGTGGGAGCACTCTGCTCCGTCGCCGCCTTGGAAGAACACACAGCCGCAAACAGATATGCTGCTACAGACACCGCGCTCGTACCAATGGCCGCCCCCCTCAGCAACAGGGAAGAGAATCCGGTCAGGTTTAGCTACACAGATTTCCACATCGCAGTTGGAGCCTACATTACCAAAGGCAAAGACTCTCCCATTGCCTTCGCCTTGCTACAGCCCAGCCTTACAGATCTGCACGCTGGATGCATAGAAGATCCTCTGCTGGTTGGAATATCCCAGCATCTTGAGGGCCATTCTCATTTTTTAACCTTCGTCAAGCTGCAGGAGCTGGAATAACATAGATCTAACTTATTCTCATCTCAGATATATACTTGCAGGAAGGGGTTTTCAGCTCTCTCTTCCCCTTCTTTTTAGATCCAGATCTCGTTTTTTTCAGGCAAGACCATGTTGCATTGGGTGTGCTCAACGGACCTAGTGGAGAACCTCTCACATGATCTTGAATAGAGGTTGGGGATACCCTCTCACCTTCAGATACTTCTCTATGAAGGTAAATAGCTAGAATACCATATTCCCCTTTCTTTTTACAATATTGAAAAAGATGCTTCTATTGTTTTAACCCTTCGTCTACGAGGTGGAGCATCTAGGCAACCATCCTCGGCACCTGCTTTCCCCTACAAAGATGCAGTCCATGCACAGCCACCCAAGAAATTAGCCCCTCCTGGTGAGGCTCCCAAGCCTTTTATAGTGGATAAACTAGAGGAAATCCCCTCCATAGAAATCTCTCATCCAGCGTTGGATGATCAATTCCAAAAGTATGCAGAATCTACCATTATTTGCAGATTTAATGGTCTATGGCCACACACTGCAAATCTATACCAATGGATCCACTCCAACTAGACCAACAACTGTAATATTTTATTTTTCTCGAGGGGTTTCTTCATCGTTGTGTTTGCTTTCACCGAAGATTATCAAAAATCCTTAACAGAAGGCCCATGGTTTTGGGGAACATCAGGGCTATTTCTCACCCCCTGGTTCCCAGACTTCAACCCCTCTACAACAGTAATCACCAAGCTTCCCATTTGGGTCAGACTTCCGAACCTCCCAGCGCATCTATGCATTAGGGGAATTTTGAGGTCTAAAATGGGCCTCCTAAAAAAAATGTACAATCAAAATTCACTTTATGAGAACCAATCACATTTTAGGGGATTACATCATCCCTAATGGTTGAGGTGGCATTGTTTGAGTTAAAGGTACTTACTTGTCACATTCTCAATGGTGGATAAAAACTCATGGTTAACCATGGTAGTGCTTTAAGTACTTTTAAAGTCAAAGTAAAGTACTCATAATAAATGTCATTTCACACTTTTTGAATAAAAATATATTGTTGTCATTTCATATTTCTTGAAAGAAACAATGCATATCCTTATGAATTTATTATATTATATTATTTTTATATAGTATATTAATTACATGTTATTATACAATTTAAATAATATAAATTTTAATTAATAGCATATAATATAATTAAGAATTTATAAATTTATTTTTATATTTTATTTTAAGTTATTTGAGTACAAAGGACAAATGCATTAGTTGTTCAATGATAATGAATCTTTCTTGAAAATCTCATTCTTATTTATAGTCACATCAATACAATTCTTTTATTAATTTTATTTTGGTACAGATTTTGAATTGAATTTAACTATGGTTACATGGATTTTGGTACAAAAAGTGAATTGCAAATTCATAAATATTATTTTATTGGTCTAGATATTATTTTATTATTTCCTTCGGAGGCCCATTTTAGACCTCAAAATTCCCCTAATGGCACTTCGTTGTCTTCCAAGGGATAGGGAATACTTTGGGCCGCTTTCTGGCAACGGACCCCTCTAGAGGGGAGAAGGGTATATACACCTATGATAGAATCTGCGCAGAAATAGACATGAGAAAAGGTCTGCCCGATCAAATCAATCTCAAAATTGGGGACTTCCTATGGACACAGACCCTGGCATTAGGGGAATTTTGAGGTCTAAAATGTGCCTCCTAAGGAAAATGTACAATTAGAATTCACTTTATGAGAACCAATCACATTTGAGGGGATGACATCATCCCTAATGGTTGAGATGGCATTGCTTGAGTTAAAGGTACTTACTTGTCACATTCTCAATGGTGGATAAAAACTCATGGTTAACCATGGTAGTGCTCTAACTATTTTTAAAGACATAAAGTAAAGTACTCATAATAAATGTCATTTCACATTTTTTGAATGAAATATTATTATTGTCAATTCATATTTTTTGAAAGAATCAATGCATATCTCTACACAATCTTCATGTATTTACACACTTTTCAATAAATATTAGTTTATATTATATTATATTTATGTAGTATCTTAATTACATGTTATTATATAATTTAAATAATATAAATTTTAATTAATAGTATATTCTATAATGAAAATTTTATATTTATATTTTATTTTAAGTTATTTAAGTACAAAGGACAAATGCATTAGTTGTACAATGATAATGAATCTTTCTTAAAAATATATTTTTTATTTATAGTCACATCAATACAATTTTTTTATTAATTTTATTTTGGTACAACTTTTGAATTGAATTTAACCATGGTTACATAGATTTTAGTGCAAAAAGTGAATTGCAAATTCATAATTATTATTTTATTGGTTTAGCTATTATTTTATTATTTCCTTAGGAGGCTCATTTTAAACCTCAAAATTCCCCTAATGATTATGAGAACACAGCCTTCTGATGTCTCCACTGCCATCAAACAGAGCACCATCAGAACTCCTTCGCCACGTTCCTCGCTCAAAAGAAGAAAAACAATCGCAAGTCGAAATCCAAAAGCTAGAAACCATGTGATCCTCCCCCCCATGTATGACATTGATTCATCTAGCTCGGATGAAGAGGAGGATGTAGCATAAGGGGAGGAAGCAAAGCATTTTCAGGAAATTCCCTCGGCAAACCCTCAGGAACCCACTGACTCTCTAAACTCGCAGAAACGTACTCATGAGTTTTTCACCTCTGATTCAAAAAATGAGACTTCTCCTTCATCCCATAATAGTCTACAAGTGGTTCCTGCCCAGCTGCATCACAATGGTTGGGTCAAATTTAGTAAAAATAAAGGGAAAAAATGTCGTATGGAATATTTGAACCATTCTAGATAGACTCCTTTTTCCAACCCACTGTTCCCCTATTACCCCTTGTGATCCTTTCTACTTATTTCATGGTTACTCTTCGGGACTGAGGTTGATAGTTTATCATTTTCAGTTTCCCTACTATCTAGCTTCTCTTGATTGTAACTTCATATTGTACCATATCCTTTCTTAATAGAATTAGCCTTATTCAAAAATATATATATATATATATAATAAATAAATAATAATAATAATAATGGTTAAGAAAAATCCCTGTTGGAGGTGTCTAATCACCAGGACAAGTGGGAGGGGGACAGTTAAGGCTCGCTCGGTCCCAAGCCACGTGCCCCTCAACTCACCACCCTCCCACGCGCGAGTGGTAAAGAGCCTCAGGGCAGGCGTTCTCACGACAGGTTGGTTTATGGTAAAACATGGGAGGACGTCGCTCAGAGCATTTCGTTTCAGCGGGCGATGGTGAAGGTTGATGCAATGGTCTGTGTAGAAGAACATCCGCTGGCTCTCAAGCCCTGGCTTGATGTCTACCTGCCTAGAACGATAAGGGTGACAGGCCCGTCGGGCAGTGGTGTTGAGAGGTTGGAAGCTGGGAGGCTTCCTGGCACTGGCACGGGATCGCGCGCGTTGCACTAGGAGGAGGACGAGGGTGGTGGTGGTGAATTCTGGGTGGAAGACATGTCTTTGGTCAGGATATTTGGGTTTGCAGCCTGGGTGCCTGCTCAAAACTCGCGGACTGTGCAACAATAATCCCTTCGTGGCCCAGCCCCTGAGTGGTTTTGACTGTGGCTTGTGGAGCAGTCTGGCTTTCCTGCAATTCATATATGCGGGTGGTCGAGATTTTGCACCTCCCTAGACGACAGTGTGAATACTGGTGGTGGTCATGTGTCCCTCGTCTACAAAACTCAAGAGGCAGTCAGAGACAAGCTCAACCAAGGGTGTAGGGGTGGAACACGGGTCTCACGAGCGGAAGTAATTAGGGTGACTTGGTGTGACAACCCAGCACAACGAGGGGAAGAGGAGGGTGTATGTATGCCGAGAGAATGTGGTCAGGCTCAGTGTGGTGCTTTTAGCCAAGGCATGGACAATCGCGAGGTTCCAGGAGACCCAACCTCCCACTCGGAATCTACGGAGAGCCAAGACACAGCAGTAGCCATGGAATTTTTTCCATCCTAATCCCCAGGGGAGATTGAGGCCCCGACCACCCTTGAAGCCATTTCCACTCAACTCTAGCAGATCCAGCTCAATATGGACACCCTGCATGATCAAAGGTACGAAGACCAAAATGAATTAGTGGCTTACATCAACGTTGTCCAAATCCTGAAGACGGAGACCCTTGAGGCTGTAGAGAGTCTACATCGTATACTGAGGCGCTCCCAATACCACCTCTGAGCCCTGGAGACACAAGTGGATCACATCAACTATCACATGCACCATCAATATCATCTCTTCGCCACTCCTCCACCTAACCCCTTTCACCCACTCCCACGATAATAGTTTCGGTATGTTTTTTTGTAATTTTTCAGCAAATAACCAAGTGCTTTGAATGCCTTGGCAAGCACCCAAGTTCTACAATAAATGCATGCCTTCTCGGTTGACTGAATGTAATCAAGCCATTGTGGCTCCTACTATAAATTCTATTTTTGATATGATAATATAATACAGACTTTGACTGAAAAAAAACAAATATGGCAAAGAAAAAAGGACAAATTTTTTATATTCAGAATCAATGAAAACCAAAATAAATGGTTATTTAGGGATTTAAAAATTATAACAATAACCAAAGGGACTAAAGAAATATCAAATTTAACAAGCACAAGTAATAATTAGAAAATTAAAGGAGGAATTAAAAGAAATAAAATAGGATTAAGGAAATATAAAGCAAAACAAAAAAAGAACAAAACAAAGTCACAAAGGGAGGGGAAACAAAAGACCAAAAGGCACTTAAGAGGAAAGGGTTTGGATCCAACAACTGCTAATTTTCTATCGATCGTCTATATTCAGAGTAAATGGCATTCTCTAAATTTCAATGGCCTCCCTAAACTTTCAGTGATGGAAATGATCAAGCTTGGAAATCACCTCGGATTATTCTATACATATGTGTTTTCTCATGCATGCATGTTTAGCTAAGGTCGAGGACCAAGTCCTACAATGTTTGATGTCGATTACATGCTCCTGAATCATTTGATTTATGGAGCGATCTGCTTCTCCAATGTAGGGGGTCCCATTAGAGAAATTTTGAGGTCTAAAATGGGTCTCCTAAGGAGTATTATAAAATAATAATGGAAATAATAAAATAAGATTACATTACATCATCAAATTTTAGAGGAAAAAAAGAAAAACTATTTTTTCAACTAATATTTTCAACTTCTCTCTATACAATTTTACTCAAATTTCAAGTGAGAGAACTCGTTAGATGCTAAATTTAATTCGTCATCCAAGGAGTACTCATGGTGCATACTTTTGATGGACCTTGGTACACAAAAAATGAGAAATACATGAAAAAATGTGATTGTAATAATGTTTTCTTATGTATTTCCCATTTTTCATGCAGTAGGGTCTATCAAAAGTATGCAACAAATATATTTCCTTGATGAGGAATTAAATTCTGCATCTAACGAGTGCTCCCGCTCAAAATTTGAGTAAAAACCATAGTGAACTAAGTTGAAAATATCATTTTTTTTTTATCTTTTTACTTTTTTATTTCAAAAATGTTGAATCACCCACCATGGTTGACGTCGTCATCTTGAATCTTATTGGTTCTCATAAAGTTGATTTTGGTTGTATATTTTTGTCTTGAGGCCCATTTTTTTCCTCAAAATTTTTCTAATGAACATGAACATGGAATTGCATAAACACCTTTCATGTTCCTTGGGTCCATAGGGTCCTTCACAGACCTTAGGGAGCTACAAATGGTATTTATGGGCATAAAGGTGGAAGAGACATTATGTTTTTTGAGTATTTGGAAAATCTTGTTAGTGGCCGCTTGGATAAATGGGATTTGAACATTGTTAACAAAATCCATGGGTTATCTCTTATTCCTTGGCCCATTGTTTTCTTTTAAAAAGACCTTAAGACTTTAGAATTTATTATAACCATTAATCCCAAACACTTCAAGGAGATAGAATTTCTCATTATCCAGGTGAATTTCATTTGAAATCCATAAACCTTGAATAGCTAATGTGTTGATAATTCCCATTTTCTGAGCATGATAATGATGAGAACTAACGGGAATATATATCTTAGTGTGATTCTTCTTCCTAAAGACCTGGTGAGAGAAAGAACCATGAAATTTTCTCGAAATAAGAATGTCAAGGAAAGGAAGGTTTCCATTAATCTCATACTCCATCGTAAACTTGATGGTGTTTGATTGATCGTTAAGATGTCGAAAAAACAACTCTAATTCTTCATGCCCATGAGGCCAGATGATGAAGGTATCATCTACAAACATCTTCCAGAGTTTAGGTCTAAATGGAGCTGCAACAAATTCCTCAGACTCAAAGAATTCCATAAACAGGTTAGCCACCACAAGTGAAAGTGAAGAACCCATCGCCACTCCGCAAGTTTGCTCATAAAATTCATCTTTGAAGCTAGAAAAGGTCGAGGTGAGGCAGATTTCAACCAATTAGTAGTATCTTGATCAATAATAATATTGATAACCTCCAACACCTCATTGATAAGGATATTGGTTTTGTTTTACGGAAATACGAACCTACGGATAAGTATGCTTTCCCTAAGTGGGTGGTTCACTTAGAACAGCAGAAATAAAGATATATGATCTTTTCCTTAACATGAATAGATAAAGGGAGAGAAACCTACTTGTAATATGTCTGTTTTCCCTCGCCTACCTCCATCACTTTTGTGCCTCTCAATCCAACTTAACTCGCTCAATTGATACCTACCATGGTAAACAAAATATAGAAAACAACATAAAGGCAATACGATCTATTCAAATTAGACAAATTGAATATATTAAACTTATTAATACACATACAACATCTTTTACACGTGCATTAGGAAATGAAAAAATGTCTTTATTATGAAGTAGAAGGAAGAATACAACCAGTTGATCGATTCATAGTCACTCATCCAACTTCACACTTGTCCTCATCACATCCAGCATCAACAATCCAGCAGCATCACAGTACATGCACACACCTTCAAGAGTTGATATCCAACCAGCATAACTCTACTTAACCCAAATTCTTGCCCTCTTGTGAACTATGTTTAGTGCTTTATTTATAAGTAGATGGAGGTGGTTTGAAATAAATGAATCATTGAATGGCTTTCCTAAAAATGGATGAAGAGGTTTCCTTTTTCATGGGAATAGGAGGATAAGAGGTTTAATGACTTCATGGGTTCCAAATTCGAGGCTATCAGATGAGGTGAGAGCTGGAACAACTTCTAGAAGTCACTAGAAGTCTGAGAGATTCCTAAAATCTGATGAAAAATTCACTCCCAGTTGACCAACGCACTCCAAAGTGGGCCTAGATCCTCTGCAATGCAACCTTGCATGGGAGTAGATGCTCTGAAAAGTAGTTACAACTGTCTAGGGGTGCGTTTATGGCTTGCCAAGGCACTTCAATTGGCATCTAAGTAGTGAAAATTTTATGAAGGAATACCATCAATGTGATGAATTTTTTAGGGCATGTAACAACCGATTTAGAGTTTGATAGACCCTAATGAATATTGATCTGTGTTTTGGGATGATGCCCAAATCGACCTGTAACAATTTCCCCCTAAAGCATGAAGTCAAAAATGATAATGTTGAGTGATTTTCTTTACGATGTGATGAGGAGGAACTAAAGTGGACAACGACCTGCATCAATTACAATACATTACATCATGATATATGTTCATCTTGTACATGAATTGTTGAGGGAGGCATATCCCATACTCAATACATAAACTGTCATAACATCAGAAAGTCGTCTATAGATATAGACCCGTGATAGGATGACCATCTGAATAATGACCATCGTACGAATGATTTGGAACTTCTCCTGAAATCGTAGCCTGGATGGACGAAACTAGATCCGGTTTCTTCTATCTCATTCACTCGATCACTTAAAATATGAGTCTAACCATGTGAATATGTGATCTAAATTCGAACATGGGAAGACAATGTCTAATTACCAGCCAATGATGTGAGACATTAACAGATGCGAGAGAGACCACCATTGATGATAATGGCTCTCAAGGTACTGTAGTACATTCTTCATTAAGTGAATAGATGATTTGATTTTGAACACCATACAAAGTCTTTCAGTTGAAGGCCTGTCATGTCAACCTGTCACCGGAAGGCACTAAAAGGTTGTTTCTAAGTCAACTTCCTGGATAATGTGTTGATGTCGACAGGAATTGACTCATCGTAGAGGGCATTGATGCTTCCGTCATCAACGACACGAAATAGGAGTGATGATTTTGGAGACAGAATGTGAGTGATGAAGCAATGTCAGGGATGGCGGTCATGAAATGAAGTTTTATGACTATTGCAAAGGATTATGAATAATTGAGTGACATATCTTGAATATATCAATGACACTAAATGAATTCACAGCATTTGACCCAAAACCGAAGTGATGGATGGTATGATAGACCGTCAAGAAGTTTACCCAACCCAAAAATCATGGAAATGAAGTGAATAAGTGTCAATTTCAAGAGCGACTTGCTACCATAAATTGTTTTATCCCTTTCCAATTTTCCCCAATCATTGCTGACCAGTACCTCTTTATTTTTTAACAATATTGAGGAGGATAACATATGTTTGATGTATAATTCCACCCTTCGGGTGAATCCATCGCTATTTGATTATTTAAAGAGTCTAGCGAAGGTGAAACTCGATCTTTTATGATGGAAAATTCCCTTGCTATTTGATGCTTTAACGAGTCTAACGACAGCGAAAACTCGATCCTTTTTCATATTTAGAGAGTTTGAAAAATGGACTAAAAGAAAACTCCACAAGTTCTTTTTCATATAATAGTCTCTCAAATCTAAAAAAGCATAAAGTAATATTTGAGAGAACCTCCTAGCCATGTTCAACTAGGGTTTTCCCTTTTCATAATCATAATCTATCTCAGTCCGGAAAAGGGTTTAACCTATATTGAGTAGATGTCATTTCAATTCCTTTAACGAGCTTGAAAGGGCAAGAGCTCGACAATCTTTTCATATTTTGAGAGTTTGAAAAGAGCTGAAAGAAAACTCCACGGGGGTTCCTTTTTCGTATTTAACAAAGCTAGAAAAAGAGACAAAGTGCGCTTTGAATTCTTTTTTCATGTTTAACAAAGCTCAAAAACACAATCTGAAAAACAAAGGAAACAGTGCTTGAAATAAGTTTCAATGCCCCCGAGCGTAACTTATAAGGGAACATGCCCCTGAGCTTATTTTCATTCACCTAGTTAGACTGTTGATTACTAATAGCTAGATGGAATGAAGATTCATTTACGAGATCAGATGAAATAATTGACTTAATTAGGAGAGGATTTGTTTCTTTAACGAGCTTGACAGAAAAGAACAATGCTCATGGATCCTTGTTTTATTTTTTAACGAGCTCGACACAAGAAAAGATATTATGCTCGACTTGATTTAGTTTTTTAACGAGGTTGGACACAAAGAAAGGACTATCCTCATGACCTGATTCATTTTTTAACGACGTTGACACAGTAAAAGAATTATCCTCATGGGAACCTATTTCATTTAACGAGGTTGACACAGTAAAAGAACTATCCTCATAACTTGATTCATTTTTTAATGAGGTTGACACAGTAAAAGAACTATCCTCATAACTTGATTCATTTTTTAATGAGGTTGACACAGTAAAAGAACTATCCTCATAACCTGATTCATTTTTTAACGAGGTTGACACAATAAAAGAGCTATCCTCAAGATTCACCCAGTCTATCTATTTTAGAATCATTGGGAATCTTCCAGGTCTCTATATTTGCAATTTTTGCCGATGTCGAAGGCAACAGTAACGAAAATGTGCCCATTAGGGAAGGATCCTTAAATATTCCTACACCAATGTTCTGAGACTCGGGTTTCGTCGAAAACATTGAAGATAAAGCAACAATATATGTTGTCGCAGCTGTAACATAAGGTATAGTCTGGAATGTTGTCTCTGTCATGGTTAAATAACCCAGCAAATACTCTAACGAATATACGAGAAATTGAGAGTCAAAAGGATCAACGAAAGAAGAGTCAGTCAAACGAGGAAAAGACTAATATAAATGAAGCTCCGACCCTAAATTAGTGAGATTCGAAGGGGTTGTCTCTTCCTAAAGTTTTTCCTCTATCGAAATCAAACCAGGTGGAAGCACATCACCGTCAGGCCCGAGATAAATTTCAGGTGGTAAACTCTGCGATAAAGGTGACACCCCTTGACTATCTGATATCAGATAACTGAAATTTACATTCAATTTTTTTTGTAATTCATCTTTAACAATTTCTCTCAGATTCAAGTTCATTCTCCATTGAGGTTGTCTAATTGGTTTGACATTTTCCTGGATATAAATATTATGCATACAAGTTTTAGGGTCAATCCATTTCATATCAATATATATTCCCATGCATAAGAAAATGAATGTTTTTGCAGCATCTTTATCAATTTTCTCTTTTCTCATTGACAATTAAAAAAACCATTGTTAAAGAGTTGGCCAAGAATAAATAATGGAACCCCAAAATTAAAAGGCAAAATATAGGTTTAGAAGAAAATAAAAAATTAAAAGGAAAATGCATGATATATATATTAAAATAAAATAAAATAATTAATATAAATTAAAGAATTCAAATAAAAATAAAATTGGTGAAAGAGAGTTGACCATGCATGAAATAACACAAAATGAAAGACCAAAATATAAATTAGAGAAAGAATAAAAAAACATGACTCTTTTTAGAAAAAAAAAAAAAAAAAAATATATATATATATATATATATATATATATATATATATATATATATATATATAATTTAACTTATATATGAAATAGAAATTTTCACCGGAATACGGTAACTTATATATGAAATAGAAATTTTCACCGGAATATGGTAAAATAATTTCATGAAAGAATGTGATTTTTTTTCTGTTTAAAATGCATTTTTTAATGCTTAAATGGAATGAACGCCCTGAAAAACCCCTGGGGTACTCGAATTCTACATATTAAACAACTTAACTACAAGTTTATAAAAACCTTTGTCAGATTTTCATTAAAACTAACTAGAAAAATGTCATGGAAAAGGTCATTTCGTCATCTATAAGTTAGACTACGACTATATATATAAAGTAAAGAATATATATATATATATATAGATATAGATATAGATATATACTAAATGCACAAAACATGAATCACAAAATAAAAACTATAATATTAATAAAAATAAAAATAAACGGAAAAAAAATAATGTTAAGAAAGAGGACAACTAATAACTAGATAGACTAGAAACACATTCTATAAAAAAAACTTTAAAATATTTATATATAAATATTTGCAAAAATATAATCATAGATGTGTATATATGAATATGTGTAAAATATAAATAGGATATTATAACCTTAGTAATATGGTTAATAAAAATCCCCGTTGGGGGTGTCCAATCACCAGGACAAGTGGGAGGGGGGCAGTTAAGGCCCACCCGGTCCCAAGCCACATGCCCGCCAACTCATTGTTGATATTTTGTGTATTTGGGGTAGCATAAGTTGTGCTATAGCTCCCAAATTTTGTGTAGGGACCAGAGTACACTTGATCTACAAGATCCAGAAATGGATTTGGGAAATTTCATCTAGTTTAGGAGATATTAAATTAATTAATTATTTTAATGTATTTCCTAAGCTTAAAATTAGGGAACTTAAATAATTAAACTGGATTTAATTAAACATGTGATGAAATTGTCTTAAGTCACACGGATCAAGATTTATTTTAATATTAGGCTTTGATTCAGGATCTGATCATGGATGTTGGTTTCCCAATGAGAAAAGTATAAAGGAAAGGCTTGGGGTCATTTGTAAAGACACACAAAGGCAGAGCACTGAAGCTAAGTTGATATTCTAGGGCGGGTTTGCTAAGAATTCTCAGAAGTGTTTCAGCTGCAGAGAGGGGAATTTAGGCCAAGGGGATGATTTTATCCCAAGTTCTAGAATTAGCAAGAGGCAGAGATCAACTCAGAGAGGCAGCACAAAGAAGTAGGAGAGCAGCAGCAACAAGGACAGTGCAGTCCCTCCAAGGACAACGTAATTTAGCTTGAAGCCCTCAGGGGTTACACAGAGACCCTAAGGGGAAGCGTAAGGACTGAGCCACCCAATCTAGGGTAACACAGTCCTTTCCAAGCCAGTGCTAAGGGACCTAGGGGCTTCAGAGGCTTCAGGGACAACACTGGGGTTTCCAGGGCCTAATTTTGGCTAAGTCTTGTAAATCCCATTTTAGGTTGCGGACCAGTCATTATTTTGGCTTCAAAACAACCAGTGAGTTGTAGATCTATTTTATCTCTGTCGGGTTTTCCAGATCTGGAACCCAGATTTGTTGTATTTAGAAAATTCTTAATAATAAAACCCTCCAGCAGCTAGAAGACCGGTTTTCCCACATTGGGTTTTTCCGGGGATTATTTGTCCAGAAAATATCTGCATCACTTTGTCTATGTGTGCATGTACTTTTTTCTAGATCTGAATTCGTGAAAGTCTGTTATGTGTTTTTCTTCGATATTAATCTAAAACTCTCAGCTAGTAACTTATTTAAGTAGGAGGAGCTTAGCCATATTTAACAGTAAGATTTCTCCATAAGTATAACATTTAGAAATTTCCACATGGTATCAGAGCAATTGCAGATCTAGGAGGGTCACCAGCAAGAGACTGAAGGTTATAGCTGCAGAAAGCAGCTGGAAAAGCAGCAGAAACATAGATCTGAAGGGACAGTGCAATTTTCAGAGGCAGATTCATGTAGAGGGAATGGTGACGCAGTCTAATGCTGTCTCATAGAAAGCCCACACAATTACTGCACAGAGGCAGCTCAGAAACAACGTTGGATTGGTATGAAGACTATTAGCGTGATGCAAATCTGAATCTGTCAGATCCAGAAAATAATGAAGATTAGCTACAAAAATTCAGAAGGTGCTAGTGGGGTTAAATTTCTGAAGTTTTCACATTTTTAGCCTAAGCACAAGTTATAAAGAGCGGGAGGAGATTAGCTTCTCAGAGAGTTTCTAGCCAAAGAAACTTGCATATTGATCATAGGATCAAAGAGAGTTGAATCATTGTTGATTTGGAAGATTTCCAAGGTGGGAAATCAGCTGTCAGAGGGAGCAAAAGGTGCTTGTTTCGCCAAGGGCCTTAGATCTAGTTCTCTAGCAAAGAGAAAGGGAAGCTCTGACACATTTCTGAGCAGATGGCTCCTCATGGACTGCATGATCAGGACATATCTGATGGCCTCTCAAACTTCCTAGTTTGGAAGGATAGGATCCTGATAGTCCTTGAGGCATATAATCTAAGAGACCATGCAAATCAAACTCTAGCCACACCGACCAATGCAGATTGCCTACGGAAGCATAAGGAAGTTGTTGGGCATGCCAAGCGGCTGATCATGGATAGAATTAAGGACCATATTATACCACACATAGCTGAGAAGAAGACGAATAATGAGATGTGGAAGGCCTTAATCTCCCTATATGATGGAAAATCTGTCCAAAGGAAAATTTTGTTGGAGACTCATATGAGGTCATTCATGATGACCAAGGAAGAAGACATGGATCATTTTCTCTTCCGATTGCAGTCGATCAGAGATCAGTTGACTGCAACCAGTGCTAAAGTGGAGGATGATGTGATGGTCAGGACTATGCTCAATGTAGTCACAAATGAGTGGGAAACCTTTGTCCAAAGTATCTTGGGTAGAGTGAACCTCCCAAAATGGGACAACTTGTGGGAAATTCTACATCAAGAAAAACTCTTCAAATTCACTAAGAAGAAGTACAGCACAGGATCGAGAAAAGTGAAGAAGGAAGATGAATAAGATGCAGCCTTGGCATCAAAGAGGCAGCAGGGAAAGAAGAAGAAGGATCTGTCTAAGATCAAATGCTTCCAGTGTTGTGAAATGGGACATTTTTCCATCCACTGTCCTCAGAAGAAAAAGGACAAGGAAGTTTCTTCTTCCAGGGTTGTTGTGGCAGATGATGGGTCGGAAGATGATGCAGTCATGAGTGCTCATGAACCACGAAAGTGGGACGACATGGATTTGTAGAGGAGCTATAGAATGTAGGGGGGGATCCTTGAGCAGCTCATCTCTTGGATCCCATATGAGCTATGGGAGCCTTAAGACAGTAGTGGGACAAGTGGAGCAGTGGGTGCATAGATCACAGATGAAGCAGAGGAAGATCTGAATATAGGAAGGAGTAGCGTAGAGCAGCAGCAGTAGCGCAAAGGCTGATGTGACTTCAGCAGCGTAGAGCATAGCTACTTAAGCAGTGCAGAGTTGCAGCAGCGTAGAAGGCTTCAAAGGGACAGCACAGTGCAACAGCAACGTGAGAGATTTCAGCACAAGGGGCTAATGTGACTTCAACAGTGCAGAGGGAGTATGCTTACGCAGTGCAGAATTGTAGTTGTGCATCATCCTTCAGATGCTAGCACAGATCAGTAGCCTATGGAGCTTCAGTGATGAGGATGCAGCCTAACTGACTTCTATGTTAAAGATTGGGCAGGAGTTTCAGTTTTTTCTCTCAATAACTAAAGTTCCATTGCAACAGATCAGCAGTGGCAGTGCTATGAGCAGCACTGATGCAACAAATTGAGAGGGAGAAGAAGTACAGATGTCGCAGTGCCAGTGGGAGATTCATGGTTAGCAGTACATAATAGCAGCAATAGTGTAGAGTTGAGTGGCAGTAGGCCAAGCATTAGTAGCACAAAACCAATTCCCAAAATCTTGTAATGCATAGTGTGGTGTATTGCTAGAGCACACCTCTTGATGCTAAGAGGGAGTGTTGAGATTTTGTGTATTTGGGGTAGCATTAGTTGTGCTCTAGCTCCCAAATTTTGTGGAGGGACTAGAATACACTTAATCTACAAGACCCAGAAATGGATTTGGGAAATTTCATCTGGTTTAGGAGATGTTAAATTAATTAATTATTTTAATGTATTTCCTAAGTTTAAACTTAGGGAACTTAAATAATTAAAGTGAATTTAATTAAACATGTGATGAAATTGTCTTAATTCACACATATCAAGATTTCTTTTAATCTTAGCCATTGATTCAAGATCTGATCATGGTCGGTGGTTTCCCAATGAGAAAAGTATAAAGGAAAGGCTTGGGGTCATTTGTAAAGACACACATAGGCAAAGCATTGAAGCTAAGTTGAGATTCTAGGGCGGGTTTGCTAAAAATTCTCAGAAGTGTTCCAGCTGTAGAGAGGGGAATTTAGGCCAAGGGGATGATCTAATCCCAAGGTCTAGAATCAGCAAGAGACAGATATTAGCGCAGAGAGGTAGCATAGAGAAGCATGAGAGCAGCAACAGCAAAGACAACGCAGTCCCTCCAAGGACAACGTAATTTAGCTGGAAGCCCTCAGGGGTTACGCAGAGACCCTAAGGGGTAGCATAAGGATTGTGTCACCTAGTCTTAGGTAACACAGCCCTTTCCAAGCCAGTGCTGAGGGACGCAGGGGATTCAGAGGTTGACGCAAAGTCTTAAGGGACAATGGTGGAGTTTCTAGGGCCTAATTTTGGCTGAGTCTTGTAAATCACATTTGAGGGTGTGGATCAGTCATTATTTTGGCTTCAGAACAACTAGTGAGTTGTAGATCTATTTTATCTATGTTGAGTTTTCTAGATCTGGAACCCAGATTTGTTGTATTCAGAAAATTCTTAGTAATAAAACCCTCCAACAGCTAGAAGATCGGTTTTCCCACATTGGGTTTTTCCAGGGACTATTTTTCTAAAAAATATCTATGTCACTTTGTCTATGTGTTCATGTACTTTTTTCTAGATCTGAATTGGTGAAATTCTGTTGTGTGTTTTGCTTCGATATTAATCTGAAAATCTCAGTTAATAACTTATTTAAGTAGGAGGAGCTTAACTAGATTTAACATTAATATTTCTGCATAAGTATAACATTCGGAAATATCCACACTCACCACCCTCCCACGCGCGAGGCGCAAAGAGCCTCGGGGCAGGCGTTCTCACGACAGGTTGGTTTATGGTTAAACGCGGGATGGATGTTACTCAAATAATTTCGTTTCAGTGGGTGATGGTGAAGGTTGATGCAGTGGTCTGTGCAGAAGAATATCTGTTGGCTCTCAAGCCCTAGCTTGAGCTTCACCGGCCTGGGACGATAAGGGTGACAGGCTGATCGGGCAGTGGTGGTGAGAGGTTGGGAGTTAGGAGTTTTCCTGACACTGGCATGAGATCGCACGCGCTACACCAGGAGGAGGACGAGGGTGGTGGTGTTGAATTCAAAGTGGATGACATGTCTTTGGTCAGGATATTTGGGTTTGCAGCCTGGGCGCCTGCTCAAAACTCGTGGACTGCACAACAATAATCCCTCCATGGCCTAGCCCCTGGGTGGTTTTTACTTGGGATCATGGAGAAGTCCGGCTTTCCTACAATTCATATCTACAGGTGGTGGAGCTTTTGCACCTCCCTAAATGATAAGTGTGAAAACTAGTGGTGGCCATGTTTCCCTCATCTACGAGAATCAGGAGGCAGTCAAAGACAAGCTCAGCTGAGGGTGCAGGGGTGGAGCATGGTTCTCACAGGTGGAAACAATTGGGGTGACTTGGCACCGCAACCTAGCACAACGAGCGGAAGAGGATGGCACATGTATGCCGAGAGAACGTGGCCAAGCTCGATGTTGTGCTTTTGGTCGAGGAATGGACAATCGCGAGGTTCCAGGAGACCTGAGCTCCCACTCGGAGTCTACGGAGAGCCAAAACTTAGCAGCGGCCATGGCAGTTTCTCTAGCCTAATCCCCAAGCGATATTGAGGCCCTGACCACCCTTGTAGCCATTTTCGCTCAGCTCCAGCAGATCCAGCTCAATCTGTACACCTTGCGTGATCAAAGGTATGAAGACCGAAATGAATTAATGGTTTACATCAACGCTATCCAAATCCTGTAGATGGAGACCCTTGAGGCTCTAGAGAGTCTACGTCATATACTGAGGTGCTCCATAGACCACCTTCGAGCTCTAGAGACGCAAGTGGATCACATCAGCTATCACATGCACCATAAAGATCGTCTCTTCGTGGCTCCTCTACCTAACCCCTTGCATCCACTCCGATGATGATAGTTTCGGTATGTTTTTTTGTAATTTTGTGGCAAAAAACCAAGTTCTTCGAATGCCTTGGAAACAACACAAGTTCTATAGGCAATGCATGCCTTCTGGGTTGACTGAATGTAATCAAGCCATGGTGGCTCCTACTGTAAATTTTTTTTTTGGTATGATAATATAATATAGACTTTGACCGAAACAAAATAAATATGGTTAAGAAAAAAGGACACATTTTTTATATTCAAAATCAATGAAAACCAAAATAAATGGTTATTTAGGGATTTAAAAATTATAACAATAACTAAAGGGACTAAAGCAATATCAAATCTAACAAGCACGACTAATAATTAGAAAATTAAAGGAGGAGGAATTAAAATAAATTAAATAGGATTAAGGAAATAGAAAGAAAAAAAGAAAAGGAACAAAACAAAGTCAGAAAGGGAAGGGAAACAAAAGGCCAGAAGGTACTTAAGAGGAAAGGGTTGGGATCCAACAACTGCTAATTTTCTATCAATCATCTCTATTTAGAGTAATTGGCCTTCTCTAAATTTCAATGGCCTCCCTAAACTTTCGATGATGGAAATGATCAAGCTTGGAAATGACCTCGGATTGTTCCATACATATGTGTTTTCTCTTGTATGCATGTTCATCTAAGGTCGAGGACCGAGTCCTACAATGTTTGATGTCGATTACATGCTCCTGAATCGTTTGATTTATGGAGCGATCTGCTTCTCCAATGTAGGGGGTCCCATTAGAGAAATTTTCGAGGTCTAAAATGGGTCTCCTAAGGAGTATTATAAAACAATAGTGGAAATAATAAATTAAGATTACATTACATCATCAAGTTTTAGAGGAAAAAAAGAAAAACTATTTTTCCAAATAATATTTTCAACTTCTCTTCGTACGATTTTACTCAAATTTCAAGCGAGAGCACTCGTTAGATGCGAAATTTAATTCGCCATCCAAGGAGTACCCATGGTGCATAATTCTGATGGACCTTGCTACACGAAAAATGAGAAATACATTAAAAAAATGTGATTGTAATTGTGTTTTCTCACGTATTTCCCATTTTTCATGAAGCAGGGTCTATCAAAAGTATGCAACAATATAGTCCCTTGATGAGGAATTAAATTCTGCATCTAACGAGTGCTCCTGCTCAAAATTTGAGTGAAATCATAGTGAGCTAAGTTGAAAATATGAGTTTTTTATTTTTTATTTCAAAAATGGTGAATCACCCACCATGGTTGGCGTCATCATCTTGAATCTTATTGGTTCTCATAAAGTTTATTTTGGTTGTACATTTTTGTCTTGAGGCCCATTTTTTTCCTCAAAATTTTTCTAATGCACATGAACATGGAATTGCATAAACACCTTTCATGTTCCTTGGGTCCATAGGGTCCTTCACAGACCTTAGGGAGCTACAAATGGTATTTAGGGGCCTAAAGGTGGAAGAGACATTATGATTTTTGAGGATTCGAGAAATATTTTTATTGGCCCCTTGGATAAATGGGATTTGAACATTGTTAACAAAATCCATGGGTTATCTCTTATTCCTTGGCCCATTGTTCGCTTTTAAGAAGACCTTCAGACTTTGGAATTTATTATAACCATTAATCCCAAACACTTCAAGGAGATGGGATTTCTCGTTATCCATGTGAATTTCATCTGAAATCCATAAACCTCAAATAGCCAATGTGTTGATAATTCCCATTTTCTAAGCAAGATAATGATGACAACTGACAGCAATATATTGCTCGGTGTGAGTCTTCTTCCTAAAGACTCGGTGAGAGAAAGAACCATCAACATTTTTTGGAAACAAGAATTTCAAGGAAAGGAAATTTTCCATTAATCTCATACTCCATCATAAACTTGATGGTGTTTGATTGAGTGTTAAGATGTTGAAAAAACAACTCTAATTCTTCACACCCACGAGGCTAGATGATGAATGTATCATCTACAAAAATCTTCCAGAGTTTAGGTCTAAATGGAGCTGCAAAAAATTCCTTGGACTCAAAGTATTCCATAAACATGTTATCCACCACAAGTGAAAGCGAAGAACCCATCGCCACTCCGCAAGTTTGCTCATAAAATTCATCTTCGAAACTAGAAAAGGTTGAGGTGAGGCATATTTCAACCAATTAGCAGTATCTCGATCAATAATAAGATTGATAACCTCCACAACCTCATTGATAAGTATATTGGTTTTTTTTTAAGGAAATACAAACCTATGGATAAGTATCTTTTCCCTAAGTGGGTGGTTCAATTAGAACAACCGAAAAAAAGATATCTGATCTTTTCCTTAACGTGAATAGATAAAGTGGGAGAAACCTACTTGTAATCTGTTCGCTTTCTCTCACCTCCCTCCATCAATTTCGGCCCTCTCAATCCAACTTAACTTGCTCAATTGATACCTGCCATGGCAAACAAAAGATAAAAAACAACATAAAGGCAATACAATCTATTCAAATTAAACAAATTGAATCGATTAAATTCATTAATACATGTATAACATCATTGACACATGCATTAGAAAAGGAATAAATGTCTTTATTATGAAGTATAAGGAAGATTAAAACCAATTGATTGATTCATTATCACTCATCTAGCTTTAGTCTCGTCCTCATCACATCCAGCATCAATAATCTAGCAGCATCACAGTACATGCACACACCTTCAAGAGTTGATATCCAACCAGCATAGCTCTACTTAACACAAATTCTTTCCCTCTTGTGCACTATGTTCAATGATTTATTTATAAGTAGATGGAGGTGGTTTTAAATAAATGAATCATTGAGTGGATTTCCTAAAAATGGATGAAGAGGTTTCCCTGTTCATGGAAATAGGAGGATAAGAGGTTTAATGAATTCATGGGTTCCAAATTTGAGGCTATCAGATGAGGTGAGAGCTGGAACAACTTCTAGAAGTCACTAGAAGTCGGGGAAATTCCCGGAATCCAATGAAAAATTCACTCCCAGTCAACCAACGCACTCCAAAGTGGGCCTAGATCCTCTACAATGCATCCTTGCATGGGAGTATATGCTCTGCAAAGTAGTTACGTTGTCAAGTGGTGCGTTGATGGCTTACTAGGGCACTTCAACTGGCATCTAAGCAGCGAAACTTTCATGAAGGAAGACTATCAATGTGATGACTTGTTTAGGGCATGTAGAAACCAATTTAGAGTATGATAGACCCTAATGAATACTGATCTGTGTTTTTGGATGATGCCCAAATCGACCTGTAACAACTGCCCCCTAAAGCATGAAGTCAAAAATGATAATGTTTAGTGATTTTCTTTATGACGTGATGAGGAGGGACTGAAGTGGAAAATGACCTGGATCAATTACAATACATTACATCATGATATATGTTCATATTATACATGAATTTCTGAGGGAGGCATATCCCATAGTCAGCACATAAACTATCATAACATCATAAATTCATCTACAGATATAGACCCATGATAGGATGACCATCTGAATAATGACCATCGTATGGATGATTTGGTACTTCTCTTGAAATCGCAGCCCGGATGGATGAAACTAGATACGGGGTCTTCTATCTCGTTCACTCGATCACTTAAAGTAAGAGTCTAACCATGTGAATATGTGATCTAAAGTTGAACATGGGAAGACACTGTCTGATTACCAGCCAATGATGTGAGACGTTAATAGACACGAGAGAAACCACCGTTGATGATAATGGCTCTCAAGGTAATGCAGTACATTCTGCATGGTGTGAATATATGATTTGATGTCGAACACTATAAAAAGTATTTCAGTCGAAGGCATGTGATGTCAACATGTCGCTAGAAGCGAGAAACCTATTGTTGATGTAAGTAAGCTCCAAGGTACTGAAAGGTTTTTTCTAGGTCAACTTCCTGGATAATGTATTGATGTTGATATGAAGCGACTCGTCGCAAAGGGCATTGATGCTTCCCTCATCAACGACACGAAACAATAGTAATGATTTTGGAGACAGGATGTGACTGATGAAACAATGTCATGGATGGCTATCATGAAATGAAGTTTTATGAGTATTGCAAAGGATTAGGAATAACTAAGTGACTTCTCTTGAACATATCGACAACACTGAATGAATTGGAAACATTTAACCCAAAACCAAAGTGATGGATGGTATGATAGACCATAGGTATGATATACCATCAAGAAAATTACCCAACCCAAAAATCACGGAAGAGCGACTTGCTACCATAAAATGTTTTATCCCTTTCCAATTTTCCCTAGTCATTCATGACCAATACCTCTTTATTTTTTAACAACATTGAGGAGGATAACACATGCTTGATGTATAATTCTACCCTTCGGGTTAATCCATCGCTTTTTGATGCTTTAAAGAGTCTAGCGAAGGTGAAACTCGATCTTGTGATGATGGACAACTTCATCGCTATTTGATGCTTTAACGAGTCTAACGACAGTGAAAACTCGGTCCTTTTTCATATTTAGAGAGTTTGAAAAAGGTACTAAAATAAAATAAATAAGTTATTTTTCGTATAATAATCTCTCAAATCTGAAAAACCATAAAATAATATATGAGAGAACCTCCTAGCCATGTTCAACTAGGGCTTTTCTTTTTCGTAATCATAATCTATCTCATTCTGGAAAAGGGTTTAACCTATACTAAGTAGATGTCATTTCAATTCCTTAATGAGCTCGAAAGGACAAGTGCTCATTCATATTTTGAGAGTCTGAAATGAGCTGAAAGAAAACTCGATGGGGGTTCATTTTTCGCATTTAAAAATTTAAGATCGAAAAAGAGATAAAAGTGTGCTTTGAATTTTTTTTTTCATGTTTAACAAAGCTCGAAAAAAGAGGATAAAAGTATGAATTGAATTCCTTTTTCATGTTTAACAAATCTCAAAAAAAGAGGATAAAAGTATGCTTTGAATTCCTTTTTCATGTTTAACAAAGCTCGAAAAAGAGATAAAACTATGCTTTTTGGTTTCGCTTTTCGTAAGTTTTAACGAGTCTGTAAAAGTGATGAAAATGTACTCATATTACCGACTTTAAATTTAATTTACAAGAAGGAAAAGGCGGAAATAACTTGGAATTTACATGTTTTTACAAGAATGAAAAGAATATCAAAATAAGCTCAGGATTTTCATGAGTTTAACAAGTCTTGAGAATAATAACCGAAATGGACTCAAGATAGGTTTCATTTTTATACAAACTTTAAACATAGGAATAATTATTCTTGAGAGTAGTTTCACTTTTACATAAGCTTGAAACAGATAAAACTATGCTTGAAAGAGGTTTGTTTCATTTTTACACAAGCTTGAAACAAAGGAAAATTTATGCTTGAAAGTAGTTTCATTTTTACATAAGCCTCAAACAGAGAAAATTGTGCTTGATATTGGTTTCATTTTTACACAATCTAAAAAACAAAGGAAATAGTGCTTGAAATAAGTTTCAATGCCCCCGAGCGTAACTTGCAAGGGAACATTCCCCCTAAGCTTCTTTTCACTCACCTAGATAGACTACTGGTTACTAATATATGGATGGAATGAAGGTTCATTTACGAGATCAGATGAAAGACTCAAATTAATTAGGAGAGGATTTGTTTCATTTTTTAACAAGCTTGACACAGGAAAATAACAATGCTCATGGGTCCTTGGTTTATTTTTTAATGAGATTGACACAAGAAAATAAACTATGCTCACAACCTGGTTCATTTTTTTAACGAGGTTGAAACAGTTAAAGAACTATCCTCAAGGACTTGATTCATTTTTTTAAGGAGGTTGACACAGTAAAAGAACTATCCTCATGACTTGATTCATTTTTTAATGAGGTTGAAACAGTAAAAGAACTATCATCATGGGAACCTGTTTCATTTAACGAGGTTGACACAGTAAAAGAAATATCCTCATAACCTGATTCATTTTTTAATGAGGTTGACACAGTAAAAGAACTATCCACATAACCTGATTCATTTTTTAATGAGTTTGACATAGTAAAAGATCTATCCTCAAGATTCCCCCAGTCTATCTATTTCGGAATCATTGGGAACCTTCCATAAGTCAGATGAAGTGGAAGATCTCATATTGCAGGTCTCTATATTTTCAATTTCTGTTGATGTCGAAGGTGACGGTAACGAAAAGGTGCCCATTAGGGAAGGATCCTTAAAGATTCCTACACCAATTTTCTGAGACTCGGGTGTCGTTGAAATCATTAAAGATAAAGCAACAGTAGATAATGTCGCAGCTATAATAGATGGTACATTTTGTAATATTGTCTCTGCCATGGTTAAATAACCCAGCAAATACTCTAACGAATCTACGAGAACTTGAGAGTCAAAAGGATCACCAGAAGTAGAGTCGGTTAAACAAGGAAAAGACTGATATAAATGAATCTCCGACCCAAAATGAGTGAGATTCGAAGGGGTTGTCTCTTCCTGAATTTCTTCCTCTATCGAAATCAAACCAGATGGAAGCACTTCACCGTCATGCCTAAGATAAATTTCAGGCGGTAAAGAGGAAGACTCGACAGTTACGGATGGCTGAGGATCAGACGTTTTCACCAGAACAACTTCTTCTTGTTCGACTTCTGGATCAACTACTGGATCAAATTCCAGCTAAACAAAATCAGGTTTAGGATTCACCGTTTCACAGGATTGAAGATTAGTGTCCTCAAGTAACTCTGAGATTTTCGTCTGGACAGTTGCAGATAAACTGGGATCAGTCGAAACGAATCGAGACTCAATAATCAAAGGATCATATTTCTCTAGTATATCAGATGATGTAGCACCAAGACTTCTAGAGGTACTAGACTCGATAGGGCGAGCGCGCCTTCATCTACTAGGAGTAGCTTCTGGCAGGAACAGAGGTTTATTCGCTGTCCTATGCGTACGACAAGAAAGGGGTTGATCTTATTCCATGATTTCTGATTGATTTTATACAGAAAAAATAAACAAAAAGAGGGTGATACTAGGCAAAAGGTCTACCAAGAAAATATGAACTGCAATATACTGCCTCAGTAAACCAACGACTTATTATACGTGCAGGAAATCTCCCTGAATGTTGTGTTCCGTGTATCACAGATACAAGGCGACCGACTCAGTTACCTATGGATGGTAATCAACCTATAGTTGTCCTCCCAAATATACATGAAGGTACATGGAGGCCCAATCCATGTTATCTCTGTCTAATGTGAAACCACATAGTGAGAGAATCCCCTTATACTTTTCGTCCTAGAACACTGCCCGATATACCCTAAATTACATGGACAAGCTCCGATATACTTACGTACATGGAATGAGGTATCACACTCTAAATTTATCACAGATAATTAATGACAACTTCTATGTTTAAAGACATCGGAACATGTCTCTAGCCTAGACCTATAAATGTTATCATTAATGTTACAATGCTTCCTTAGATAAATTCAGATAAATTGTATGTTGATCTTGATTATCAGTTTGTCTTTCAGGTTCACCGCGAGATGTATTGAACATTACTAGAATGCAATTAGAATGATAAGCATTATTTTCGAATTGATTTTCGACAATGAAAAACTAGCTAGTAAGGATAGAGAAATAAGATAATTTGCAATCACCAATCAGCACATCTAAATGCAAATTTTCCCTAAAATATTCCTCAAGTAACAATCAAAATCCCTAAATGAAAATGCATGTTTTTATATTCAGTTTCCTTTAAGTTTATATGAACGAAGAACAAAATAATGCACAAACAACCACTCAAAAGTTTCAAGAGAAATGAAGACTGAAACGACAATTCCTCTTTTCGAAAATAATGAATTGATTAAATGTAAAAACTAACTTTGGAAATATTCACAATGATAAAGAAAACACTAAGAAACATTGTTCAAACAAATACAAAGTGAGGCAAGAAGAGTAAAGGTAAATTGGTCTCTCGAGGTGTTCAGTCACTCAAAACTTCAACAAGAAAACACTGAAATGAGTTGGAAAAAGACAAAATAGATAGATTTTGGTTGGTCACAGGCGCAACACACCGCTAAGTGGGAGACAGTGTGCTGTAAAGCACTGTGCCTAAGGCAAAAGTGTTATGACACATTCAAATGACAGAAAATAAGCAGGTAAAGTCTACTAGATGTTGATGGACAAGGAAAAAACCACCAGGGATGATCTGTAGATCCCCAGTGGAATCGCCAATTTGTTTTACGAAAATACAAACCTACGGATAAGTATGCTTTCCCTAAGTGGGTGACTCACTTTGAACAACAGAAAGAAATATATCTGATATTTTCCTTAACGTGAATAGATAAAGGGAGAGAAACCTACTTGTAATCTGTTCGCTTTCCCTCACCTCCCTTTGTCGCTTTTGTTGCTCTCAATCCAACTTAACTCGCTCGATTAATACCTGTCCTGGAAAACAAAAGACAGATAACAACATAAAGGATATATGATCTATTAAAATTAAACAAATTGAATCGATTAACCTCATTAATACACATATAACATCATTGACATGTGCATTAGGAAAGGAACAAATGTATTTATTATGAAGTATAAGGAAGAGTACAACCAGTTGATCGATTCTTCGTCACTCATCCAACTTGAGTATCATCCTCATCACATCCAGCATCAACAATCCAGCAGCATCACAATACATGCACACACCTTCAAGAGTTGATATCCAACCAACATAACTCTACTTAACACAAATTCTTGCCCTATTGTGCACTATGTTTAGTGCTTTATTTATAAGTAGATGGAGGTGGTTTGAAATAAATGAATCATTGAATGGCTTTCCTAAAAATGGATGAAGAGGTTTCCTTGTTCACGGGAATAGGAGGATAAGAGGTTTAATGACTTCATGGGTTCCAAATTCGAGGCTATCAGATGAGGTGAGAGCAAGAACGACTTCTAGAAGTCGGGGAGATTCCCGGAATCCAATGAACAATTCACTCCTAGTCAACCAACGCACTCCAAAGTGGGCCTAGATCCTCTATAACGCAACCTTGCATGGGAGTATATGCTCTGCAAAGTAGTTACAGTTGTCTAGTGGTGTGTTGATGGCTTACTAGGGCACTTCAACTAGCATCTAAGCAGTGAAAATTTCATGAAGGAAGACCATCAATGTGATGACTTGTTTAGGGTGTGTAGTAACCAATATAGAGTATGATAAACCCTAATGAATATTGATATGTGTTTTGGGATGATGCCCAAATCTGTAGAAATTATATGCACAATCATGCATATGTCCAAGATCCACCTGATCTCACACTATTTAACTTTATGCAAGATACTGAATCTATTCCACTTGTTAATCTTTTGCAGAAAAATTAATTGCACACACATGTGAAGCATAAACAAAAATAATCAATCGCACATAACATAGTTTTTTAACCGGGAAAGCCTAGATCTGAAAACCCCAACTATATATTATGTAACATGGAGATCATATGACAATCTCATACAAACATACAAATCTTATCACAAGCTCTCAGTACATTACAATCGTCATACACTATATAGGCCTAATCTTTGCAAATCCATGCACCGATCTATGCCACCTGCTAGCCTACCTCCACTGCGCAATCTCTACTAAAGAATAGCTCTGAATGAATTCGAATTACTCTTGGATTGATTGCGCAATCCTCATTGGCATCTCCACTGTGTGTTGGATGCAATCAATGCATCACTAATAGTCACAACAAATAGTCTATCTTGCCCTTTCACCTATCTCTCCACTGGTCTCCACTGAAACTGCCATGCACTGTAGTTAATTGATGTATTGTTCAGTTGATTAATGAGTTATTATTTGTGAATTAATTAACTAATTAATTCAATCCACTCTCACTAGTGTATCAATTAGTTAGACTAGATACAACTAGCTCAACTGAGTCTAACTGAGTTAAACTAAATACAACTTCATAACTACTTCTTCCAACTGTGTCATAACTCTGCCACTTGAGTTCTAACTGAGTCCTCCATGCAATATCTCCAGTAAACCCTTAGGAATAGCGTAATTCCTTCTGTCAGCTATTGTGCCACATCTGTGCACTGAACTGAAGTGCTCCAAGAGAATAAGTTGTTGTTTAGAGTCTGATTATTATTAAGAGCTAATAATAATCGACATGCATCTATTTTTAGATTGACGATATATAAATAGACTTCGCCCAATATTCTAAAAATAGAATTTCATCTATTTTTCCAACTTGATCAACCATCCACAAATAGCATCCTGCAACTTCTGAAATATGATCACCATGTCTAAAAATAGACATAGTTTAAAAATAGACTTGCGCCAAAAATAGCCTGCAGGCCCACTTAGTGAAGGCGACTCTTTTCACTAAGCTCATCATCTTGTTGAATCTCAACACTCCCTCTCAACAAGATAGGGATTATCCTTCACCCCAATCCTACCTCTATGGTATTCGAATTTTCTCCTAGTGAGCACCTTCGTCAGAATATTTGCATCTTGATCCTCCGTTGGAATGTACTGAAGCAACATGATCTTCCGCTGCACACAATCTCTGATATGATGATACCAGATATCAATATGTTTAGATCTATCATGAAACACATGATTAAACGAGAGTTTAATGCAACTCTAATTATCACAATGAATCACCGTGGGATCTAAATGTGAACCAAACAAACCAACTAGAATCTTCCTCATCCAGATAGCCTCACATGCAGCTAAACTTGCTGCCATGTATTCTGCTTCCGCTGAACTGAGTGCCACGAATCTTTGTTTCCTGTTGTACCAAGAAACTGCCATAGATCTGATCTTGAAAATCCCCCTTGATGTGCTCTTTCTATCTGTTGGGATTCCTACCAATCTGCATCCGTGAAGCCATGCAACTTCACCTCATCTGTCTGTCTGTACCATAAACCATACTCAAATGTGCCCCTAAGATATCTCAGATCATGCTTGCTCACCTTCCAAAAGAGCTTGGTAGGCTTAACCATCGCTTGTGAAAGCTGGTTCACTGCATAGCATATGTCTGGTCTTGTATTGAATAAATACATGAGCGAACCCACCAACTATCGATAAACAGTGGCATCCACTACCTTTCGCTTATAAGATCCTTCTCTTTCTTCCACCTGAAGAGGAGGTCGATGAAATGTAATACCAATGTGAAACTTCTCCAAAGATTCCCGGGAAGTACTTGCCTTGAGACACAAACAAATACTCACCTTCCCCGTCGCCATATTTCCAATCCAAGGAAATAATGTAGGAGGCCCAAATCCTTCATCTCAAACTCCTTTGCAATATCATCCTTGCATGAGTGTATCAACAGCTCATCACCTGTTAGTATCAAATCATCAACATAAATTACAATGATCAAAAGCTTACCCTCAACCACAATCTGGTATAGGTTTGCATCCGCCTCACTCTTGATGAAGCCAAGTCCAGTGAAATAGCTGTCAATCCGAGTGTACCAAGCACAGGGTGCTTGTTTTAGCCCATACAGCACTCTTTTGAGTCTGCACACATGCGACTCGCTGCTGAAGATCTCAAATCCCTCAGGCTACTCAATGTACACCTCTTCCTCAATGATCCCATTAAGGAATGCAGTCTTCACATCCATCTGATGAATGTCCCAACCCATCTACGCCGAGAGAGCAAGGATGGTCCTTATGGAAGAATACCGTGCGATAGGTGCAAAGGTTTCTTCATAATCAATCCCCTCGATCTCTCGAGATTTTGCAACAAATCTTGCCTTATACTTTCGACACTTCCTCCAAAGAATCGTCCATATGTGGAGATTTCACTTCATGTTCTCAGCAGAAGATTTGTTGCCTTATACTCTTTCTACTCACTAAAAATCTATAGAAGAATAAGAATAATCAAAGTTAGATTTGTAAATGAGAGTGAACATCTCACGAAGGACATTTCACTTCATACTTTATTCAATTCATATGTGAGATGTTCACTTCCATACAAGTGAGATGTTCACTCTCCAAAGAACGGAAAGTGCTTGTTTCCAGCCCACATGAATCGCTTCTTTGAGTCTGCACACATTCGACTCTGGCTAATCGAAGATCTCAAACCTCTCATGCGCCGTTTGACCACACCCTTCCTCAATGATCCACATAACAAAGTAGTCTTCACATCCATCTCATGAATGAGCCAACCCATCTGTGCTAAGAGAGAAAGGATGTTCCTTATTGAAGAATACCTTGCGAAATGTGCAAAGGTTTCTTCATAGTGGGTCTCAATCTCTCGTAGTAGTGCTAGTAGTCCCTGCAAAAAATTTTGCCTTATACTTCTCGACACTCTCCAAAGAAGTATGAACATTTCACAATCGGATTTAGAAGGATTTTTCTTCCCTCGCTTTCCTTTTCTTTTTGGCAACTAAAGCGGAAATTCTTCAATTTCTACTCCAATAGATCCATCTCAAATTCTGCACCATCTCTCCCCAATAGATCCAATGCTGAACCATATTTCACTGATTTTAATCTAATAACTCTAAAGTACAAAGAGTACAAAAAATACTTCTGTAAACCATTTAATCTTGCAGAAGTATCCCAAAAATGCCTAAAAAACAGAGTTAAACCTCCACAGACGGATCTAATTCCACAGGTCTTTCAAAAGCCTTCAATCACCTCCTTGCAGACCTATGTTTCATTAACAAATTGTTTGATTTTTGCAGGTTATTATCAGAATATGAAATTGGGCCAACAGTTTCAATACTAGTTGATAAAATTGTTTGCTCCAAATTCTCAGATTTTAATTCAAAAGATTCATTCAACAAACAATTTGTATACAAAGAAAGAATAAAATCAAGTCAGAGAGAGATCAGAATGATGAAATTTGCACATTGAGTGGTAAGAGTGAAATAAGAATTCACAGTGACAGTGAAAACATAACAGTTAAAGAGTATCAGTGGTTAAAGTGTATCAGATAAAAGTCAGAGTGAAGGTTAAAACAAAGTTACAGAGCAGTCAAAGGTAAAACAGTAAAAGTAAATATAGAGGAAGTAAATGGTAAATAAAGATGAAAATACTTTCAAAAAAATGAAATTTATCCAAAGTGAAAGTAAAAACAGTTAAAACAACAGTAAGGTTAAAAGATGAAAACAGATCAAGAAGGGACATTTTTGTAGAAATTTCATGTTTAAGTCATAGTTTTTCAGAAACTATTCTAGACAATTCAAGATGAATTTTGCAAAACTGAAGGAGGTTTATCTTCTTAAGGTGTCCAAATATAAAAACCTCTCTCACTTTTCTAACAGCCATTATGGATTTGGTAATATTAAACAAAATTTGAAAGATCGTATTATAGAAAAATCATGTTAAGTCATCAGTTTGCAGAGGATATTATGGCCAATCAGAAATATATCTTACAAAACTGAAGGAATTTTTGTGCCTATGGGACCCATCTACAAAAACCTATCTCACTTTTTACACAGGTATTACAGAATGAGAGATACATGCGCATCTTTACAGCCTATTTTTTAGACTCAGTAAAACTCTGTTTTACACATATTGTTGCAGAGCCTATTGTGAACAGCTGGAGCATAATTTTTGGGAACTGAGAGAGGTTTATCTTAAAAACATATTTATCTACAATAACCTCTTTCACATTTTACATATCTATTTCAGATTGAGAAATAAAAAGGTATCATTGGACCCCAATTTTGCATAATTTCTGAAGCAGAATGCACAAAGAAAGGAAACATTTAGTGACTTGGATGCCTCATCATCAACTAAGAGTTGAGATCAAATTTGAATTCTCCTCTTTGTCATCACCTATCCATAAAAAATAGTGACAAATAGATGCATTAGTTTTGAGTGTCATTTACTTAAGTTATATTTATGTAAAACAGTTGGAGATATTTGTAAAATAATCTTGATATCTTTTCAAGATATTCTAGTTTAGAATTTGTATAAATACTCCACTCTTTGAAGTATTTTGCATGGAAGAAAATTGTTGGACTTACTATAGACTTTTTTGTTGAGCATTGGAGGCTATTGTGTGTTTGAATTCAAAGTAGTAGACTGGACAAGCTGACTGGCATCATAATTCAGGGTCCATGTGATAAGTTGATGAGTGAAGTACTTCCTACTTGTCACTGTTTTCTTTTCTAAGTTTCATGCATTAATTTTATGTTTGTTATGTCTGAATGTGTAACTAGGTGTATTACTATAGGATTAGTCAAGTGCTCCCTGTCTTTAACTAGTTTCCATTTAAATGTTTTCTTCTGATTTCCAGTGCAAGGAACCCTTAATTGCTCCTTCTCCCATTTGACCTCTGCCTTCTACTTCCATTCTCCGGATCAAAGGATATTTAAGTGCCCTTTATCCCGATCATACCACCTCATAAAAAACCACTTTCCCAAATCTCTGAGGGTTATCTATCTTTCCCTGAATATATTTGTACCTTTTTGGCCTTGATTTCTAGTGTTGCTAGCTTGATTTACACCCCATAGCCCAACGGACAAGTAGATTTCTCTCTATCTTACCCCCAAGTGATTTTTTCCCACCAAACCCTTTAAACCAAAACCAAATTGTACTTTCATAACTAGCCTAATATTATAAATCAAAACAAAGTTAAACTTTAAAGGGAGAGCCCTCTATGAACCCTAGGAAGGCTAGATCCTAGAGTTTGAAGTAGGTTTGTGGTTACCTCAGACTATTTCTCTTGAACTTGGAGAAATTACTGAGTGATAACAGAATTCATCTTGTATTTCCCATTTTTATCCTCTAGCTATGATGCCCGTCATCATCCCCTCCAAAATTGAGTCAATCACTACCAGGTCAACCATGAATTTTATGCTTTGACAAGAGAAGTCACTAGTCTGCCTCTCAGTTTCTATCTTTCCATCATTATCCCTAGTTACAATCCATCACTCGCTTTCCTATGCTCCCTCATGCCTTAGTTGAGGATTCCACATTGCCTTAATTATGGCGGGCCCTATTCTATCGACCTCAACACATTCATTCCAGAAGAATAGTCTTGAGGGTGGTGTACGTTGGTTCTAGCTTTCATCATTGTTTAGTGCGTTGGATCAAACAAAGGGAAACATCATTTCCCTTTCACTTGGTTGTTTCTCACATGCTCAACCCCAACTCATTATCGCACGATTGAGAACCGTACACTTATGGTCCAGTGATCCAACAAATTTTCCCAATGACTCCTGGGTGTGTGTGAGATGTTCTAGACCTCATGAGGGGGTGGCCCTTCAGGTAAACCCCCACATGCCTGGATGACCTCAGACCATACTCCAACCTTAGATGCAGTTCCACAGATTTGATGGGTATGGTTCCACCCGCTTGCAACGTCCACAACATGCATGTCTCATTCATATGATCTGTTCAGATCTTCAAAGCCCTTTTCTGTTCAGTAGGGCTTCTTTGGTTGTGGTTTCCCCTCCCCATGTCACATGGAGGGGAATTATATCTCATCTACTCAGATGTTATTGTATTCAGTCCTAGCCTATCTTTTTCTAGGCGCATTATATATATGGGATTCGTTGTATTATTTTCTAGCCCATTGATGCCAACATGTCATGTACTTTGTAGCTCAATCCCACATTGCTAGGATCATCATTATTCTTTGTTCTCAGTTATCTTGGCAGGTCTAGGTATGCCTCCCCTACCTCAATGAGATCATGTACTCCAAAATAAAAGGAGACTTATATCAGTTAGTAGGTCTCACCCCTTTTATGTTCGGCCTTCCTCGCTTCGCTTTAGTTATGACTCTCTCTCTCTCTCTCTCTCCGACTCCCCTTTAGTGTCTATTGATTGTTTTCTTACAACGTATTTTGGTCATACGATTTGCTCCAAGCGCTCGTATGTTGGGGGGCAATCTGTTATCCTCAAAAAATGATCACCTAGCCATTTCTAACTAGGTGGATTGAAATATACCATATAATACCAATTTTACCATAGTAAAATTGCTTTCACTATAGGAAATAGTTTGATAAACCATATTTTATTAAATTATTTCTGGTTAAAACAAGAAACCCCATGAGGAATAATTAAATAAATAATTATTTATTTGATTTTCCTCTAAGAATAATTAATTAAATCATTATTTAGTTAATATTCTCGAAATAATAAATAAATCATTTATTTATTTATTTATTTATTTATTTATTTATTATTTCTAAATAATTGTATTTAACCAATTTTAAATATATTTTCCCTCAAAAAAATATAATAAAATATTTCAAGCGGTTAGATCTTGATTGTGGTTAATAATATTTTATTATTTTCCATTTTTTAGAATAACCCAATATTTTGTTATAAATAAGAGAGTTGTCCATCCAATTCTCACCTTGATCATTTTCATCATCGTTACTATATTATTTTTGCAATTGAGCTCCCATCTGAGTTCAACACATACTTTTGGGTTTCACACGTCAAAGAGAGAGAGATCTAAAAAAATTAAGCATAGAGGACAACCAAAGGACCCATCCCATTTGAGGGGGACCTATAACCATCATATGAGTTTCCTTCACCAGGTGTAACACATTAATAATAATATTATTCATTCTTTTAAATTGTTTTGTCCATGGTTTGGGATTTTACATTAGTTAATATTTTTGTTGTTTAATATATTCTACTGTATAGATCTATTATTTTGCGGATTTCTTCTAACTTTATGTTGCATATCTAAAGAATTAAATGGCTATATCTGTTGTTATGGCCATCAGTCACTCGTGGCTTAAGTGAAGCCTTTATGGTACACTTGCTAAAAAACTTCACACTAACCCATTGTCCCCTACTTGATATAAATAGCTAAAATCACACAATTACAGAAACACAATCATATATTATGCACAAATGGTGTATGTGTAAACATAATCACACACTGATTACATTCAAACTATTCTATTAGATAGAGTGTCTGAGATCCAACTGATTCCTAATTTAGAGAGAGGTTGAGAGAATTTCTCAACCATCACAAACCAACTTCTCAAATATGGAATGTAAGCATTAACTCCAACATCCCCCCTTAATGATTACATTACACGAATTTATTGAATTCACTCATAAATAAAAAAATAATCAAGCTTATAAGTAGATGCTCCATCAAGTTGCCTCATAACCCTCGGAAAGGTGTAGTTGGCAAGTTGGATTCCCGAGTTCGCTTCCTCAACTCCCGAATCAAGGACCTCCTGAAGTCAATTACTGAACAACATCCCAATCTGTCGCATAACCTCATTAGGAGACCACTTCCACGTCTACACTAACGAGGGATCCATCCCTAGATCCGCAACTGCCATGCTATCTGGACAACCATCCATATTGAGCTTTACTACCACTTGATCTCTTCAAAAAACAATTGATTACATTTTGCAATTGTTGAACTCCTAGTCATTCTATAGATGAGCTCCCATCCACCGAGATACATGGGTGCCAACCGCTGTACTCGCCAGTTATCTAGAAAAGTCGTCTAGATACAGAATGTATCTAGAATCAGTATTACAAAATGACCTTTTTATCTAGTTTGAGATTCATCACTTAATTTATAAATAATTTATAATAATACATAAATCAACACCGACTTTACCCTTGGCTTTTTTAGATATACAATGGTAAAATGGTAAAAGGTGCTTCAATATTATGCCTTAGAACAATTCCAACAAATGAAATAATAGTTGTTGGACTCACAACCTGATTTGAAATTGCAGTTAAGGAATCTGGCATGTTGTACTCATTTAAGAGTACACCACAGATGCCATTCAACATATTACTTGCGGATCCTATAATTCTTGGATAGCACCGGCCTCAAAAAATTTCATCAGATATTCAAGTATCGAAAGTGACATGACAGGGATTTGAAATTATTCACGAATGGATCTAGATAAAATAAAAAATCAATGAGCCAAAGATCCTGTGGCATTATGCAATATTAGGTACGGGTTTCAACATTAAAATCAACATGTGTGTCAACGCATTCTTCATATCTGTGAACTTCAAACCATGCAATAGAACAGATCGACCTTCTAAAGGTCGCAGTAAGGCATCCAAGAGCGTCACCCCTATACACAAAAGGCCCGCTGCTTGTGAAAGCGAGCAGCAATAATGGACTGTTGCTTTGATATTTCGATTAGATTGTGCATACTCATTTCCATATTATACTGGATTTCCTCCTTATGAATCAATTTTGCTGCCATGACATTTCTTGGTCATCACGAAAGTGTCGCAATCTCTCTGCCCATCAACAGCATCAAAGTCTCTGCCGTGTTCACAACGCGTTCGGTAATGGCGTTAACACAATGGTGTGAGGTTGAACCCTCCTTCTGGTAAATGTACACGGATTGCTCTCTTCAAAGACTTCCCTTTCAATGAAAAACGCAGATGCAAGAATCGAAAAAAAAAAAAAAAAAAAAAAAACTCATCGTCCGGCAACTACAAGTTGTGATTGCACAGGCATACAAAAACACATATCAACATAGGAAATCAATTTGTACTTTTATTTTCCAAGGACTTAGACTCACAACACACAGGCCTCTAATTCTGTGCTTTGATATCATGATAGAAATAACTAAAATCACACAATTACAGAAACACAATCATATATTATGCACAAATGGTGTATGTGTAAACACACTCACACACACTGATTACATTCAAATTACTCTATTAAATAGAGTTTTTGAGATCCAACTTATTCCTAAGTTAGAGAGAAATGTTGAGAGAATTTCTCAACCATCACAAACCAACTTCTCAAATATAAAATGTAAGCATTAACTCCAACACTGCTCAATGTTGTGAAGAAAACTATCGCTTACCCATATCTCTCACCTCTGAATTACTATACACCGTCCATTTGTCCTCGTGCAACAAATATGCTCTGATCGCATTCATACATTTTCTCTTCTTGTTGACATTTTGGTCCATCGTTCTATTCAAGTGGTAAGGATGACGAGCATAATGAGAAATCTGAAACCTAGAAAACCATTTCACACGTGTTGCAGTGATGAATATTATTTTAAGTTCGATTAATTTTGGATTGGGGATTTCGGTTTTACAAGAGAAATTAGAAAATGGGTTTCATTTAACTCCCTTGCATGAATGGCTTGTACTTTTATTACAAGGATTAGCATGGTTTGCTCTCAGATTAACATTCATAAGTGGGTTCAAAAATTCTGTGATGAGATTTGTGCATGTTGGGTGGATCGTGTCATTTTTTCTTGGAACAGTGGATGGTGTTTCAGCTCGGTTGAATTTCATCATTGATAGAGAACTTTCTTATATGACTATTCTCTCACTTCTTTCGTGGCCAACATATTTTTTTGATGCTCATTATTGTTGCAAAGAGGATTTGAAGAATTTAGAGGGTGGTATTTTGTCAGAAATTTTTTAAAGTAGGATTTACCAAAATTATGGGCCTCTCGATTCCAACCAAAGCTTTTCCAAGGAAAATCAGATGTTGTTGAATTTAAATTCCAATGTCACTTATTTTTCCAAGGCTAGATTCTTAAGCAGGATGAAAATTTGGTGGTTGAATTCTCTTTTGTCCAAAGGAATAAAGAGGCCTATAGAAGAAGATGATTTGCCTTGTGGAGAGGTTTCAAGCTTAGGTCCAGGGGTATGTCATTATTCTTTACTCCAAACTTATGCTTTTAACCATAAATCTCTGTAGAGGTTAGGATAGAGGTGGTATCAAGGTTTTTGCAATGGTTTTTGCCACTATCTGTAGTATGGTCAAGAATTGTAATTTGTTTATCCCATAGGAGGCTATTCAGCCTCGCTTTCGTAATCCCTATAGGAAGGTATATTTTTCTTTTATAATTTTCCCATCCTTCATGCATGGTTTGGAGTTTACTTATGTTTGGCAATTGAATTTGTTAGAAAATTGTTGCAAGCATTACGGCCTCTGTTTGGTCTCCTTTCAAGGTTTAGGGGATAATTGGGGTAACTTTTGTCGTTGTTATGTCTACCTCGTTTGGTCTCGGCAGAGGAAAATCTTACAAAACCTCTGTTTAGTGTTCTCTAAAGGTTTAGGGAATAATTGGGGCAGCTTTTTTTGTTGTTATGTCTGCCTTGTTTGCTCTTAGCAGGGGTAAATCTTACAAAATCTCTGTAGTCATAGTGAAGCCAATCTAGAAGGCCTATGTTCTGGTTTTTTAAATAATCTAAATAATCTTCGTCATACTTGGAATTCTACCTGTTTAGTATGGCCTTTAGTTGGAAAGATAAAGAGTCTTTTCATAAGCTTTCATCTCTATCTCGGTCAAAGGACTTGTATATATAACTTTTTGAACTATATCAGTCAAGGGATTTGTATTTATCACTATGCAAATCATGTGCCAGAGGCGGAATTATTCCTCAAAATGAAAAGCTTAACCTTTATATATTTGTCCTCCCATTATACAGGCTCACAGATAATATATACAGGTTTAACCCAGCATAACCTTCATAACAGAACTATGGTTAAGAGGCAATCGGCGAATCGTCTGGCGAAATCAAAAGATAAAGGAAAGCATCAGATATTAAAAAATACAGCTGAGACTAGCAAGCGAGGCAGGAAGACAAAGAAAGAGATATTAGTGAATATCTCGCAAGATTACTCTGTCGGTAATCCTCCACAAATCTGAAGTGTAATTCAGGGATGGGAGAAAGAAAGTCATAGTAATGAGGAAGATATTGAGGCACAGGAGGAAATTATGGATTTTGTTAATGATCCAGGAAATACTAGAGGCTGCCTCTCGCTATTTAACCAAACTGTTCATACATACTGGATAATGAAATGTGTCATGGCCAAAGCAATGCAAAGTTTTCATCCAGGTCAAGGGAGTCCAACTCCACCAGTACTTGAATTACTTCGGGATATCAACATTCAACTCCAAGATATCAAGGTGTCACAATATCAAGCGACGGCTCGAATTGGTCGAATTGAAAGGCAGATTCAACAGATGCAACAAGTAGACATGCCTGGTTCCACTGCAAAGGATCCAGCACTGATAAACTCTGCTGATGGGTAGTAGACCATATTAAGTTTTAATGAATTCTGCGGATAGTGTTTTTGTTTTCAGTTGTTACTTAAGTAATGTTTTAAATAGTAAAATGGCCATTGCGGCGAGTAGAAGAAGGAAACAATATCAATTTTGAATGGCTTTTAATGCATTACGGCAGCCAACAGACTTGATTTCCTTCGGGCAGAGGCTTTATATATGATGCAACCTTCCTTTTTATGATAAATAGAAAATAGTAAGGATCTACCAAATTTACTAAAAAAAGAAGATGAATTGCCTTGTGTGTATGGAGATGATCAAGAAAATAATAGTTATACACTATTTACAGAAGAGCTACTTAGGAAAAAACGAAAAAACCCGTCTGCCATTCCAACAATTTTCTGAACTTTAGTTAGTTGTCACTAGAAAAATCTAGCAAGGATTGAGTTCTATGATTTTATCAATATAGTTACTTTGTATTCCTCTGTTACCAGAAATGGTACCATGATTTTTGTTTCCTGGAGAAACAACATTAGAAACGATACAGAACGGGAAACCTTGTTTTTGGTTTTACCTTCCTTCTAGATTTGCTTTCCCAACTCATGTTAACTCTCATTCCAAAAATGCATGAAAATTAGTTGTCTTTTTTAGTTGTGTAGTTGTGTATGCAAATTAGTGGTTCTGAATCCTCCTAAGCTTTGAGGCAGATTGAGGCTACAGAGAATAGAAGTATCATCATTTAGACCCAACCAAGCCGTACATCAGACTCGGGCCGAGCCTCAATTATATTCATACCCCAGCCAATTAGCTTCAACGCCATCGTTAGTTTCTTGTGAACTGAGATCTAAGGTAAAAGACTTAATTCACAGGGATTCAAACTTTAAAATTGCTTTAGTTTAAGTCATTTGTGCTTAAAGTCTTCTGGAAAATCATAAATTTCTCCAACTTCATAATTTCCTTAAATTAAGTTGTTATGAGAATTATAAATTTCTCAACCTTCACAATATCTATGGTTTAATTTTTTTTTTTTTAAAGCACAAGGATTCAATCTTCACAATTGCTATAGTTGAATTTTACAATATTCATTCTTCACAATTGATAAATTTCTTAGCCTTCACAGTTTTCGTAGTTTAATTTTCTTTCAAATGTATGGGGATTCACCCTCCACTATAGTTAGGTTCTTTCTTTAATTTAAGTCACTTAGACATTCATAAATTTTTGAGCCTTCACAATTGTTGTACTATAAATATTTCTAAATATTTCAAGTGCGTAGGGATTCAGGTAAGACGCGTTAGGAGTAAAGCAATTATTATGAAAATACTTCTCAAACCAAAATTAGAATATGCAGTGAAATATGATCGATCTGCATGTAAAGATTTTGTGTATTTCTGAAATGAAACGGTTTTTATCTGTGAGATATGGTTTCCCCTTGGTCAAATTCATTTTAGTCACTAGTTTTAGTGTTTAATTGATTGTTTTTGTGTCACTTTCCAGTGATTAACATGAAAAAAAAATCAGCATCATTATAAAATACCATTTTATGAATTTATGCCAAGAATTTGTATACAACAGAAAGATTGTAATGAGATTAATTTTGTATTTTTAATGGAAAAATATGTATGATATGAATTTATGCCTAAAGTTTAAATAGAACAGAAACATTTCAAATTAAAATGTCTTTTTAAAGCTGAAAAATCATTGGAAAACATTAGTTTGAATTCCTGAAATTTATGCAATTACAACAAGGTTATTAGATATTGCCTTTTCCAACCAAAACTAAATCACCATAGTTTGCAAATACTCGGAAAATAAAGCCTTATAATAACTTCAGCCTTGTGACTTAGATTCAATGTTTGCTTCACAACAAATTGAATGTTTAAAAGAGGTCATCAGTCCTTTCAATTTGTCTCCAATTAGATCTTCTTTCGACCTCCATTCCGAATTTGTATAAATTGAATGCAACATAAAATTTGTTGCAGTCTTGCATTTCCAGTCTTTCAGCATAATTAGGTGTCCTTTACAACAGTGCAACCTTTTTGAATGCATCAGTAGCCCCTTGTGCAAATTCTAGAACTGGCATACCAAATAATAATTTTACCCTTGAAACTATGTAAGAGAATTTTTAGGCAAATTGGAAAGATCTATTTGTGATAAAAATAGGGAAGAGATTTTCCAGAGCTTCATTTCCCATACCTTTCATTGTAAATTTTAGAACTTAGTTCTTTGACAATACTATTATTAGCCCTTAATCATACTCTCTCTCTTTTTTTCCTTCTGTATGTTGCACCTTTATATAGCAATGGTTTTCGTTTTCCTTATCTTCCTAATATTCTATTGGTCACGTATTTTGATGTGTAGGAATACATAATGGGAGCACTGTCAAAAGGCAATTATTCTTGCAACAAACGAAGTTGATTTTCTCCTGGCATTTGATGCAAATTAAATTTATTTTTTTTATTTTTTTGGTAATTTAAAAATTTAATAGAAATTAAATTTATTTATTTTTGGTAATTTAAAATTTTAATAGAAAATATATTTATATAACCAACCACTATTAAAATTTCCAATTTATTTTGGTAATTTAAATAAAAGTATAATTTAGCTATTTTTTATGATTTTTTAATCTTGAAATTGTTAGATATATTATCATACAATAAATGGGATAGCCTTATATCAAAAAATAACAATACTAGTACAACCATATAGATTAAATGGATTGAAAACACTTATAGACATCAATCTAGAATAAACTTCAAAACACTTACTATACATCACACCATGCTAAAATGAAATAAAGTCACAAAAACTAAATAAATTATAACGGTATTTTTCAATTATTAGTCAGTTATAAAAGGAATCAATATATAAGTTAAACATATATACATTTTAAAAAACATGGAATAAGATTTTTAAGTGTGGAGATTTTACCCTCATTTTACCATGGAGCTTCTTAATTTATAAATAGTATTTGTTACAATATCATGGATCGATACAATGGTTTATTAATACCACATTCTCAAAAAACCATAACTCACTTCATATGACACTTGTTCACATAACATATTTTTAATTAATCAATTTAATTAAAAAGACAAAAATGGCACAACTACTCTAAAAATAAATATCAACCTTTGATTTGTGTATATTACTAATATTCTAGAGGTTAAATCTATGTCATCCACATAATAACTAGCACAACCATATAAATTAAATGATTGTTAAATACCAATAGGCATCAATCCATAACAAGTTTCATATGCACCGTTGTTGCTTAATACCTTTCTCTTATGAAAAAAATAATTGATATATATATATATATATATATATAAAAGCAAGTCTAACTTATAGACTAAATAAATTTTTTCACCCAAATGCGGTGATACAATTTCAAGCAAAAATGTGAATTTTTGTTGCCTAAAATACATCACTAGAATTCTATATATTAAACAACTTAAACTCGAGTTTTTAAAAATCAATTTGTAAGTTGGAATATATGCCCATAAGAAATGACCTTTTTTACGACATCTTTTCTGGTTAATTTTAATCAATTCCAGTGAGATTTTTAAAAACTTGAGTTTAAATTGTTTAATATGCATAATTCAAAACATCGACCAAATCTCAAAGATTTGATTAATCCGAAAGATGTTTATTACATTATGGATCACAAAAAGTCTTAGGTCTAAGATGCATAATACTAGTGCCTCATGGGGGTTTTAGGGTGTTGAATCCATTTATGCATTCAAAAATGTATATTAAATAACAAAAAATCTTGAAATTGTATTGTTGGATTTTGGTGAATTCCTGTGAAAAAGGTTATTTCATCTATAAGTTAGAATATATATATATATATATATATATATATATATATATATAATTATAATTTTAAATTAATGTATTATTAAAAACTAATATAAATTCTTTTATAAAATAAAATATTTTCATTTTGAAATGAGTTATGGTTTTTGGGCAAGTGGTATTGATAACCTGTGGCATTGGCCCATTGTAACAAAGCCTATTTACAAGTTAATAATATCCGTGTTAAAATGGGGAGTAAATATTAATTGTTAAGAATTTTGTTATATTTTAAGTATTAAGTTTTAGTTTAAAAAATGTTTTAAAATTAAATCTACAACAAAATATTTTGATTTTGAAATGAGTTATGGTTTTTGGGATTGCTATTGATAAGCCATAATATTTGCACATGGTATTGTAACAAAGCCCTAATTATTATGACACTTTTGCGAATGAAAATTCAGTTTAATATTTATTTTTTAAAAACTTTGATAAACATCATAGAATGTGTTTAAAATTCAGTTTAATATTTATTTATTTATAAAATTAATAAACATCATAGAGTCTCTTTAAAAAATTCAAAACTAATTGAATGTAAAATATTTTTGACAAAAATAAAAAAACATTATAAGTTTCTTTCGGAAAGTATAAAAATTGAGCTTAATTGATGGAAAGATTGAAAGGTTCATATTAATAACCAACCTAGATCCATCTTAAACTCAGATCTATCAAGGGTCGAGAGGGATCAAATCCCTTGAGGTGTAAACCTATTTTTTAAGTGTAGAACTTGACGAAAGTTTTTCACCTCGGGATATTTGATCTCTCTCGACGCTTGATAGATTAGTTTTTAATATGGATCTAGGTTGGTTATATAATATAATATCTATATTTGTATCTATGTGTTTCTTTCTTATTCCCTTTCCATATCTATAAATATTTCTCTCCCTCCCTCTTCATCTCCCTCTCTTACTATTATCTCTCTCTATCTCTCTCTCTCTCTCTCTCACTTTTCACTCCTCTCTCTCCACCTTTCTCCCTCTATGTCTTTCTTCTTCCCTTACTGTCTCTACCACTTCAACTCCATCTCTGTCGCCCTCTCTCTCTCTCTCTCCTCTCCTCTTCTCTCTCTTCTCTCCTCTCTATCCCTCTCTCTCCCCACATCACTCACTCTCTCTCTTTTTCTCTCCCTCTATCTTTGTCACTATCTCCCTCCCTCTCTCTCTCTTAAATTTGATTCCATGATATTGTGCTTAAGAAATTATCTAAATTTAAAAAACCCAATTAGTTGTAAAGTATTAAACCTATATTTTGGATCAATCATGTCAAAGAAAATACAATAACAGAAAACTTATAATGATCATGCACTATATTTCCTCTATTATTAGTCGGTTTGCTTGTTCTCGGCGCTTGAATCTTTAGTTAGGATGGATCTATGCTAATCCTTAATAATATTATTTATATTATGTAAATTTCACATCTTTATAAAGAAAAGTATTCTCATTTTTAATTTTATTAAAACCTTGAATTTTTATGGGAGTATTTTTAGTAGTCGTGACGATATAGGGCTTAGGTATATCTAAAAATTAATAATAATGTTTTTCCATGTATATTTAATTTTAAAAAATTGTCAAAAAAATTAAAATAAATTATTTATAAAATATTTTGATTGTGTAATAAGTTATGCTTTTTGGGAATGTGGTATTTATAAGCCATAGTATTGGTCCATGATATTGTAACACAACCTATTGATATGTTAATAATATCTAGGATAAAGTGAGGGTGAATATCCATGGTTAAGAATGACGTCATATTGTTATAAAATAATTTGATTGTGAAATAAGTTATGGTTTTTGGGCGTGTGGTATTGATAAGCCATGGTATTGGCCCATGGTAGTGTAACAAAACCTATTCACAAGTTAATAACAAAATCAAAATATAACAAATTGACCTTAATTTTTTATTATTAATTGAACCAACATTTAAATGTTTACACACATTGGGGTTTATATTACTTTAACCTTTTATTTATTACTTTTAAATTTTTTTATTACTTTTAATCTATTTTTTAATTAAGTCAACATATAAATGTTAAATGTTTAAATAAGCAAAAAAATTATCACTTTATAAATTACTACTAACTAAGTTTCATCTATATACAAGTATATGCTACCATCTTAAAATTATCTCAGTAAAAACTAAACTTCATATTAAATACGATAAATTTGAAAAAATATAAAAATAATAACATCTATATAAATTAAAAATTAAATCAAAATAATTAATGACATTTAAAATAAAATAAAAGAGAAAATTGATAAAGATGTTGCAAAAACATTCATCTTCTTATGCATTGGAATATACTGATATGAAATGGATTGACCCTAAAACTTGTATGCATCATATTTATATCGAGGGATAATTATTTTATTGTTGTTACTACTTTGGGTGGTTAGTGAAAAAAGAAGACGGATCTTCAGAAGTATTTCTTGCCATCTGAAATTTATTAGAAAAATAAAGACAAAAAGAAATAGGGACAAGAAAAGGAATTATGAAAATCAAAACTACCAAGAAATCTTGGTTTTTAGTTAATATTTTCTGTATAAACATGCCAACATAGTTTGATTTCATGTTTATATATATATATATATATATATATATATATATATATAAGAACTACAATGAAGTTGGAGAATAAGGAGAAGAATCTCCTTTCTTGACCAACTTGAATTCATAATTCTCTTGCATGTATTTGAAAAATTCTTCCCTGGTTAGTGGTTTATGAAATAATCTTAATCTATGACCATTATCAAGGAAAGTAATTTTTTCATCAAAAATAGTTTTGATTTTGACTACTCCATTATCAAAAATAGTATCAATCCCATAAAGACCAAGCCAATGAGTTTGAATTTTTTCTTGAAAATCCTTGAATTTGGAATAAAAAATTAGAGCTGAGTCACCTTGCTTGGAATTTTTAGTTTTGATAAATTTTTCATGCCAATTTGATATTTGTTGCTACACTATGTTAGTTCTTTGAATAAAATATTTTTAGATCTCATCTAGCTCATACAATTGTGCTGGTCTTCGCTTTTGAGATTTTGATAGCTCAAGGCCCGATTTAGCAGTTCTTATGTAAGTCTCCACTTGGAACTCAATTGGAAACAAAATTTGTTTTCCATAAACAAGCTCATAAGGAGTGTGTCTAATTGTGTTTCTCCATGTGGTTCGATATGCCCATAATGCTTCTGGAAGCTTTTCTGCCCAATCCTTTCTATGCAAATGCACAATTTTAGTAAGAATTGCTTCAAGTACTTTTTTGGTGGATTCCACTTTTCCATTGGCTTGTGAATGTTATGGAGTAGTCTTTTTGTGCTTGATTTTATAATGCTCCATGATATTTTGCACCAACTCAGATGTGAATTGGGTACATTGATCTGTTAAAATTTCTCTTGGAACACCAAAACGAGTACAGATATCTTCAAAAATAAATGTAACTACAACATTTTTAGTTGAAAATAAAAGACGTTTAGCTTCTACTCATTTTGTGACATAATCTGTACAAACAAGTATGTACATTTTCTGTTTAAACAGAGGATCTATTGGCCCAACAAAATCTAAAGCCCATTTTTTAAATGGCTCTACAAGTACTTGTGGTTGTAGAGGAATTTCATCTGATGGTACAAGTTTTCCCATTCTTTGACATCTATCACATCTTTTGGCATGTTCTTTGGCATATTTAAAAATATATTACCAATAATATCCCAAAAGAAGTATTTTGTAAGAATTTATTTTCTCAGCAAAATGTCCTCCACATGTTTCATCATGACAAGCCTTTAAAATTTATGGTACTTCATCTTCTCGAACACTCTTTGAATTATCAGATCAGGTCCATTTTTGTATAATGTTCCATCTATTCAAGAATAAGGTGCATTGGTTTTCATAACTTTTTGTTTTTCTCCGCC
>JAXQQM020063652.1:0-54872 GCA_034641835.2 Pinus albicaulis | reverse complement strand
TATGCTATTGGGGCAGTTCTTACTCAACAGGGGCATCCAGTGGCATATCACAGTGAGACATTGTCTAACACAGTTCGAAAGTATCCCACTTATGACAAAGAAATGTATTCCATTGTGCAGGCTTGTCGACAATGGAAGCATTACATTTTGGGGAAGGAGACAATCATCCACACAGAACATCGACCTGTAGTTCATACAGACACAAGGGAAGTTGCAGAACAATCGCCATCAGAAGTGGTCCACATATCTGCAAAAATTTCATTTGAACATCAAGTACAAGAAGGGTAGCACCAATAATGTTGCAAACTGCCTTAGCCGACCACCGATCGTGGCGCTCACCACCATTCTCAACTCTTGTGGGCATGAGACTTCTGACTGGCTGCTTCTCTACGAGAGCGACCCAAAATTCAGCCACACATACAAGGCACTCTTGGGGGTACGCAAGTTCCAAATTTTCACCTCCAAGATGCACTCTTATGTCACCTGGTACACATTTGTGTTCCTTGAAGCAAGTGTGCCAAGATGATATGGGAAGCACACTGCAGTAGAGTCATTAGGCATTTCGGAGTCGAGAAAATAGTAGTAGTACTACAGAAGTATTTCTATTGGCCGAACCTTCGAAAGGATGTTGGGAATCACATCAGATCCTGCATTGCTTGGGCCATTGCCAAACCAACCATCAAGAAGCAAGGCCTATATACTCTACTGCCTACCCCTAGTCGACCTTGGGAATCCATCTCCATGGATTACATGTCGTGCCTACCTTCTATTAAGTATGGAAATGACTATGTTATCGTGGTCGTCAACAGATTCTCGAAGATGGCCATTATGGCAGCCTACAAGAAGAAGATCACAACAGAAGCCACTGCTAAACTCTTATTTGAATGAGTGTGCGTGAACTTTGGGATCGCACATTCTATCATATCAGATCGGGATAGAAGGTTCCTCAACACATTTTGGTCCAGCCTCTGGTCAATGCTAGACACCAAGCTCACCAGGTCCACAGCTTTCCATCCCCAAACAGATGGCCAGACAGAGGTCGTCAACAGAATGATTGTACACATTCTGCGCATGTACAATTCAAAGCATCCTTGCACATGGGACGAGAGCCTCCCTTGTGTACAACATAGTTATAATCGAGCTCTCCATAGTTCAATCGGCCATAGCCCCTTTCGGGTGGGCTTGGGATTCCAGCCACTGCATTGCGGCTACTCAGGATGATTCGGCTCATGTCCAGTCTGAAGTTGAAAAATAAAATGGCTTCATCAAGTGCATTCAACACATCCACCAACAAGTTCATGACATATTGGATAGAGCCAATGCTAAGTACAAGCAACGCCATGATCAACACCGGGTGCCACACAACTTCCAGGTGGGCGACAAAGTATACTTCACATTGCTACAGAAGGACGCCTCTTGGACCCCATAGCAGCTTCGCCCACTCGATACGGGTGGTACACCATCACCTGGATTTTATAGGGAACAATCCTTCGAGCTCGGTATTCCACCATTCATGGTGCACACCCAGTGTTCAGTGTTGGTCGCCTTGCGTCCTTGCTTCCCTCCCTCTTTGGATTTCTCGACATTGTGAAGAACAACTCACACCAACGAGAGTTAAACCCGGACGCATGGAGCAGGGCCACCCACTGATTTTATCCATGGGCCATGCAAAATCAAGAACACTTTCAGCTAACATAAGATCTAAACTTGTATCGGGTTGTCAAGGCGTATCTGCCACCAAGGGAAAATGGTTCTGAGGGACCAAGTTCAGCAGAAATTTCCTCATCTCATGGAGGAAATTAATGCAATGGGGACCATTGCTTCCTAAGGGGGGAGGAATGATCCAGGTGGATATTGGTGGCCACTTGCCTATTCCACTTGGGCCCCCACCATTGTCTCTTTCAGTTTTTCAGTTTCGGCATAACTTACTATTTTTAGCAGTTTTTCGGGTCCTGAACTTCCGGAGCCGTTTTGAGGCCCTAAACGACGTTTTTTGGAAAATTGGGAAACGAGGAGCAACATGATTCAACTGGACCAATGTTTCTCGCTCCAAAATTTGTATTCCTCGGATGGAGATCAACTTTCTAGGGTGTGGTGCAGTCAAACGGAGATCGTATGCCAAAGTTATGCCCCTGGGAAGTTGAAAAACCAATTTACCCAAACGGGGCCCATAGTTTTGGCGCTTCATCTCCTAGGGTTAGGGTTTTGGCTGTTTAGGATTTCCCATTGTTTCTAAATAATAAATAGGCCCTCGAGCCTCATTGTAACTCAGTTCAGAGGCCTGTAGCCGCCACATCTCTTCTCAGAGATAGCTACCAGCGGCCTAGCTAGTTTTATTTCCATTCTGTCGTAGCAAATTTCGGTTCTTTGATATTAATGAAATGAAGTGTTATTTCCGTTGCATGTTTGTATTTATGGTTATATGTTTGTCACATTTGCATTCATGCACAGAAATCCGGATCACTTCACTAGTAAGAAACCCGATGTTTCATTTTTACAATTTTTGGAAGTCTCGTATGTTTTCATGTGCCGAAAGAAAGAAGCAAATTGGATGATTTTGAAAGAAGGAAAGTTTGTAGACTCACAGTGAAACCTTGAAGGCATATAGAATGCGTAATGGTCAAAGATAAGTGGAGATATGTCATGATGTCACGTTTAAACGAAGATGTTGCCCTTAAGAAGGTTAGAGATCTTCCTAAATCAAAAGGAAGACAAAAGTAGAAGAAAAAGAAGCGGGAAGAACCGAAGAATGAAGAAATCCTTGATATTGAAGGTCTAATGGATCTTATAGATCTATGCTATTCAAATAAAATAAGACCCTCATGGCTTAGAGACACTCTTGAATATTCCGAGACACATATTGCTCCAAGGGGAACATTCCGTGAAAGTAAGAAGTTGAATAGGTACCAAGGGTACTTAGAAGCCATGAGCACCATTGTACAATCTGAGCCTGGAACATTTGAAGAAGTCATGAAGCACCAAATTTGGAAAGATGCAATGAATGAAGAATATCAGTCTATCATGAAAAATCATGTCTGGGATGTGGTCCCTAGACCGAAGGACAAATTTTTTGTCACCTCGAAATGGCTCTACAAGATCAAGCATGGGGCTGATGGAAGTGCTGAAAATTCAAGGCAAGATTTGTTTCTCGAGGCTTCTCCCAGAAAGAAGGAATAGATTATGATGAAATATTTACACTTGTTGCTCGCTACACCACCATATGTTTGATAATTTCCATTCTTGCATCGCAAGGATGGAGTCTACATCAGATGTATGTCAAGATTGCCTTCTTACATGGTTCGATCAAGGAAGAGATCTATGTGGAACAACATTTGAGGTTCGAAGTTCGAGATAGAGATACACACGTATGCAGGTTGAAGAAAGCCCCAAGGGCTTGGTATGAGAGGATCGATAGCTATTTGATGAAGTTGGGCTTTACTCAAAGTGATGCTAATCCAAACTTTTACTTTAAGGTTGATAATGATAAGCCTCTCATTCTAGTTCTCTATGTCGACGTTCTCTTCCTAACAGGTGTTGACCCTCTTATTCATCAATGTAAGAGGGAGCTAGCTTATGAGTTCGAGATGAAGGACCTAGGAATGTTGCACTACTTCCTAGGCTTGGAGGTCTTGAAAAATCCAGGTGAGATTTTCCATTCTCAAGGAAAATATATTGTGAAGCCGCTGGAAAGATTTGGGATGGTGGACTACAAGTCTGTGACTACTCCGATGAAACTCAACTTTAAGAAGTTGTGTGGAAGTGTTGTTGGGCCCGATTTTTGAAATCCTACTGAGTATCGTCAACTCGTAGGAGCCCTAATGTTCTTAGTGAACTCTTGTCCAGACATATGTTTTACAATGAACACATTGAGTCAATACATGGTTGAGACTCATCGCATTCATTGGATTGGTACCAAGAATCTCTTGAGATATCTCCAGGACACAATCAACCATGGGCTGAGATAAATTATTGGGAGTATGAGGCTCCATGGATATAATAATGCTAACTAGGAAGACAATTTAGTGGATCGTAAGAGCACATTTGGATGTTTCTTCACTCTAGGTTCTACTTCGATCTACTAGATGAGAATGAAGCATAAATCAGTTACTTTAAGCACCGCAGAGGCCGAATACATTGCAACAACTATGGCCCATTGTGAATTTATTTGTTTGAGGAAGCTCTTTAGTGAGTTGTTTGGGCATGTGATGGATACCACCGTGATCCTTTGCGACAACCAAAGTGGGATTCCACTTTCAGAAAATCTTGTGTTCCACGACCGCTCTAAGCATATTGATATTAGGTACCACTTATCTGATATATGGTACAACGAAGCACCGTAAGGCTCCATAACATTGGCACTGATGAGCAGATTGTAGATATTCTCACGAAGCCCCTGGGGAAGGTCAAATTCTTAACCTTACATGAGAAGTCTAGAATCGTGGCCATACCCTCTTATGAGGGTCCTTCTTGAGTTGGACTTTGAGCTCTGGGAGCTCCAGGGGGCTTGGGGATAACTTCTTGGAGCTATAAGCAACCACAGGGCTAGGTTTGCCTTACCTTGTTGGCGTGCTATTTCCCCACCGTCTCTTGATCTATGCCCCACATGAATCCTACCCATGTAGTCTGAGATTCATGGGAAGCACATCTCATCTAGCCAATGAGTTGGGACATGAGGATAGAGACATAACTACCGATGGATGTATCGTGATTTCCATACTCTATGTCTAGGGATGGGTTGTGTCCAACGACTTGATACCGGGATCAATTACGGTTGAGTTTCTACCTCTAGAGTGACTTGGGGTCGAGTGGTGAGTGGCAAGGTCTTGTGACTCACTCTCGATCAAATATTCTTCATTATTTCTTCATACGGTAGAGCAGAGTATAGAGACGGTAGGATGACGAGTTACACGGGTTGACGGATGGATTGACGAGTGGACGGGTGGAGTACTCCCTAGTTGAGAGGGAGTGTTAAATTTGGAGACTAAGGCCAAACTCCACTTTGCACTACTCATATGATGGAGATGATATTTTTCTTGGATTCCTCTTTCAGAGAGGTGCAAGATTGATCTAAAGATCATCTTGTTTGGATGAGCAGAAGTTGGATTTTGAATTTATTTTATCTCACGTGTGCAATTGTCAAGGTCAACCAAAAATGTAATGTAGGCTCACAAGCCCCAAAACATGTGTCACACACCCTCATTGATGGATATAAAAAGGAGAGACTCAAACTTCATTTGGACATCATCCCATCTCACATTCTCTCTCTTCATTAGTTCGTACAAGCCTTAGAAAACATTCTCTCTCCTCCGCACATGTGAAGGGGCAGTTGTGATTTTCGGATTGTTTAAGGATTTCTGCAGCAGCGTTGACCTGGGGTCAACTCACATATTTTGACTTCGATTTTTGGGACAGAATATGATTTTGGGAGCACGAAAATCGAGAATTTTTGGGCTATTTGTTTGCAGACTTCGATCGTTGTTTGACCGCAACGTTGACCAGGTTTGACCGAGAATTTGCGCACTGTTTTGGGCTGACTTTGATTGTTTCTTGAGGTTGAGTTTGACTGGCTTTGACCGAGCTCCATTGGGAAGAATTTTGTTGGTTTGACCAACGTTGAATTTGCTGGCTAGGGAACCCTGTTGACTGCTGAAAAATGTACTTTCTCTCTCTATGGAATTTGAAGAATAATAAGAAGATTTGATCAAAGGGTTTTCCCCACATTGGGGTTTTTCACTAGCATCCACCAAACTATTGTTTCCTGTTGTCTTGTCTTGTCTTAAAGTTTATTTGTTTATGTTCTATGTTAATGTGATTACTAATCTGGAATTGATAAGAAAATATTGAAATAAATTTCTCTAAGCATAGAACATACCATTGTTGTCTAAAATTAACGGTTCTTGAATTTAGTTGAGTAGTTTGAAATTTTGTTAACTCCATTGAATCTCATTTAACTAGTTGTAGCTACTAAAAATTTAGCCTACAGTAGGCCATGTAATTTGAATTTCCTATTGAGATTAAATGAAGGCACATATCTATTTATTCATTGTACCCATGTTTTTGTGTAGAGGCTTGAGAAGAAAACATAGAGCACCTCTTGTGAAGTCTTGTGAAAAATGTATAAATTCCTTTTTAGGGAGGTGCACGAAATAGGAGCTTCCTAACAAGCCTTATTTTCCTAAGTGTTGTGCAAGTCTCGTGGAGAGTTGATCAATATTGCAGGGAGATTCAGGCTTGAAGCATATTATATGTAACAAATCAGATTTCTCAGTTGATTTAATACAAGAAAGAGATATTTTCCCCAATTGGATTCCCTAGATATATTTTTTGTTCTATGTGTGATTGTGTTTTCATTCATTGTTTTCTTTCCACGGAATTTTGGTTGATAAATTTTGTGTATTCTGTGATTATTTATTTGCAAGGTTTCAAGGATTTTATACAGGGTTCTCACAAAAGAATTAATGTAAACATAGTGGGTGCTTTGAATTTACATCATAATAAAAACTGGTGGTTTTTCTCTTGAAATGGTTTCCACGTTAGAAACACTATGTAAAATTACGGATGCATTTTATTGTGTGATTATGTGGTATTTTTTTAAGTAATCAAATTTTATAATTACTAATTCACACCCCCCACCCCTCATTCACCCACCCCCCCTCCCCCTGCTCAATGATTCCTAATTCTCAACATCCTAGTTAAGTGACCATGTAGTCATCAATTAACTGTCTCATGCAAGTGGAGATTAATAAAACTCACACATGCATTGTTGGAGATCCTTCTTGGTGATAATAAAGACATTTACATGAGTGAATTCACTCACTAATATAACTAAGGTACATAATTATGTGTATGTTATATCCAATACCCCCCCTGAATCACTACTAGAAAGAACCATATGAATCGGTCCCAACAAGAAGCCATATAAGATACTTATTTTAGAATGCATCTAAGTAACATAGAATAGTGACAAGAAGAGGAAAGAGATAAAACCACATGGGAACAAAACCCCCCCTCAAAATACAATATTTAAAAATAAATACAATTGCTACGCAGTCTTGTCCTTCAGCCCAAGGTGGTTTCACATAAAGTGAAAAAATTTCTCAATGAAAGTCTTCGTGAAGATGTCACTATTTTATTCAAAAATGGGACAACGCTACAAGTCGATGAACCCATCATGTACCAATTCTTGGATGTGATGCATGTGGATCTTGTTGTGTTTTTTTCATTGAGACTGCACTAGATATATGCAAAACTTTAGTATGATTTGGTTGTGACACTAGATGATAGTCAAACGATTAAATATGATACCAAGCTTAGTGAGGCAGTTCTCCAACCAAATGGTACAAATGGAAATGTTGATTGTACCTTTGTATTCGACCTCTACCAATAATAAGGAATCACAAATTTTTTTTTTTTGGACAAACAACTGGGGTCAGAACGAAAATTGAGAACATATCCTAAAGTGGACTTGCGATCAATGTTATAAAAAACCCAACCCTAATTAGTGTGGCCAATGAGATCCAAAGTACATCTTGTTTCATAATGAATCTAATAGTCGATTGTTCCTAGAAATATCTAAGTATAGGCTTGGAAGTTTTCCAATGTAGCTCATGTGTGTCTTGCATGTATTTGGACATTGCACCTACTACATATGAGAGATCTAGACAAGAGTGAGATAGAGGAGACTCCCCACAACCTATCTCTACATGGTACAATGAACCAATAGTATATCCTTTCCATCCTTAGGGTGTGACACTAATAAGAAAGGTGTAGTTTTTGGATTGCAATAGGTCATGCGTAACCGAACTAAGAGATATCTCACATAATTGGATTGAAATATTTTTATCCCTGAAACAATTCTAGTTGATTTATAGCCTAAGGAAGAAGTGGAACAAACCCATATATGTCATGGAAAACTTATCACACAAAGAGGTTTTGACTGTAAAATTGGATGAGGTTCAGCTAATTGTGATTAGTAGATCATCTACATAGAGAAGTATGAGCAACACAAAATTAGATGTTCTTAGCATATAAACATTTGGATTAGATTTAAATTGAATGAAATGTTGAGAGATTAAATAGGAAATCATTTCAGCATACCATTGTCTAGGTTCCTACTTGAGGTCATAGAGATACTTCTTGAGTCGAAAAACCAAATATGAATTCTTTACATACCCTTATGGTTACTCCATGTAAATTTCTTCTTTGAAATCAAGATGAAGGAATGTGTTCTTCACATCCATGTGGTGAACCTCCCAACTTATTGTTGCTATAATGGTAAGAGTTAACCAAATAGATTCCATTTTGGCGACTGGAGCAAAGGTTTCATCATAATCGATGCCATGAAATTATTGAAAGCCTTTGGCCAGCGACCATGCTTTATATCTGATCACAATTCCATTCACTACTTTGTTTTTCCTATAGACCCACTTGCATTTGACAAGATTATGATATGAAGTGGAACAAAGTCCCAAGTTTAGTTCTTAATGAGGGAGTTGCAAGCCTTGTCAATAGTTTATTCCTAGAAAGGGTTCCTTGCAACTTCTTCATAAGTTTGAGGGTTGAATGCTAGAACAATGTAGTAGTCCATGGGCATAACTAGTTATGAAGCTATGAGTGCACAAGGCACTTCTTCAAATTGAGATCTTGTGGCAGGATCATCCAAGATATCACTCATGAGGCACGAATTATGTGTCGAAAGTCGGGAATATGACTCTTCACATGTAGGATCATGATCCTCTAAATCAACTTTGTAACTCAAATTTAAATATTATCTCAATGATATGATGCATCATCTCTTAGATCAAATATAAAAGGACGCACATAATTTTTTGCATGTTGTTCCTCATATGGATGTAGGGTGCTTTCATCAAAGTAAACACCCCTCTCAATGAAGATATTTTATGTTGAAAGCCCTAGCAATTTGTATCACTTTACACCATCTAGATATCCAAAAAAGATGCACTCTTTGCTTTGAGATTCCCAAGCTTTCCTCTTTTCTATGGGAATGCAAGCCCATGCACGAAAGCAGAAAATGTGAAAATGTGTAACTTATGGTTACATGCCACTCCATGCTTCAAATTTTGTTTTCACTATAAAAACTTTGTGAGGATATTTGTTTTATATGTATAAAGGATAGTTAACTGCTTCAACCCACAATTTGGAAGGAAGGGACCTTGCATGCATCGTGCAACTGGCCATCTCTTTCAAGGATATTTTCTTCCTCTCAACTACCTCATTATGCTACAAAGTGTAAGGAACTTTGTTACAACTATATTCCTGATTCATCACAAAAATAATGGATATCCATGTTGACATACTCCCCCCATTATTTGTACATAACATCTTGATCATCTTTCTAGATTTTTTTTCTACATGCACTATAAAAATCTTCATAGGCTCAAACACTTCATATTTGAGTTTGAGAAAGTACACCCATGTGTATCTCATGTAATCATCTATGATGTGAGTACATACATATCTTTTCCTATGGAAGGATCTAGAAATGGCCCCATAAGATCACCATGAACAAGTTGTAATGGAGACAAGAGCCTCCATGCATGCCCCTGTTGGAAAATGTAACTAGGTTCAGTCTTCATTCATTGTACTTGAGTCAAATGTAATATATTTGTCAAAAGAAAGTGAAAAGAAATTTTATTATTAATTTTATTTGATTGCAATCACATTTTTTCATGTATTTCTTATTTTTCTTGTAAGAGGGTCCATCAAAAGTATGCAACATGGGTACTCCTTGGATGAGGAATTAAGTTTTGCATCCAACGAGTACTCCCACTAGAAATTTGAGTAAAACCTTATGGAGATAAGTTGAAAATACAAGTTGAAAAAGTAGTTTTATTATTTTATTATTTTTTTATCTTTTTACTTTTTTACCCAAAAAATGGTGAATCATCCCCCATTTTCGACTTCATCATCCTGAATCTTATTGGTTCTTATAAAGTTTATTTTGGTTGTCCATTTTTCTTAGGAGGCCCATTTTAGACCTCAAAATTTCTCTAATGCATGATCACAGAAAATAAGTTCGGGTTCTCTCTGAAATTCAGTGATCACATTTCGGATGTCTAATTTCAGTGCTACAGTGAGATCTTGGTGCTACAAAAAATTATTGGTGATACACTACAGTAAAGTATCGGTGCTATACCACAGTGAATTCTCGGTGCTACTAGAGAGAAATAGTCTCAGTGCTATTGCATTCAGTTGTTATCACAGTTCATGTTTCCACAACCTCACTGCTACCATGAGGATTTGGTGTTGTCACTATGATGAGGTATCAATGTCCCTACAGGTGATAAGTACAGTAATGAAGATCTCAGTGCAGTGATAAGGCTTTGGTGCTGCTACCAGTGAGAATTTATATCTTATTGCAATGATAAGGTCTCGTTGCTCCTACAAGTGAGAAGTGTTATCTCGGTGTAGTGATAAGGTCTCGGTGATCTTACATTGATGATATTTTGGTGGTAACACTATGAAATGAATTCAATGTTAACACAATAAAAATAAAGGATGACTTGATGGATGGAGTTAGTCTTGAGTCTAGTCTATAAGGGTCATGGGCATCTTATCTTGAATCTAATGAACGAAGAATTATGTGACTAGGTTTTCCCCTTAAGGGGGGTTTTTCCCTGGAAACATGCCTACATCTTGTGTCCTCTTTTATTTGTTGCTTGGCATATTTAGTATTGATGATAAGAAAAGAGCACCTAATAATAAAAAAAACATCACAAGACAATGTCTTAACAAGGGAAATCGATTAAATGACAACTGTTAGGATTTACCAACACAGTATCAGAGCTAAGGTCAAGATAAAAGGAAGTTTGAAGAAAAATACAAGTATAAAGGTTCGATGCTAGATCTCTGAAAAGATTCCATATTACAGTGATGATTAATATCAGAGATTAATCATAGGTACTGATTCAGTGTAGATTTCAGAATGAATTTTAAACTAAAGTGATGAAATTTCGGTGGGATCATTTCAGAGAATAAGCCTGTAAAATTTCAGTGAATACAAAATACAGCAAAGAAGTGATTCTCAGCATATACGTAAAAACAAGAGAGACAATATCAGTGATATAAAAAGTTCAGATTACCTATGTAGTTTGGATCATCTCAGAAGCTCAGGTTAAATCACAGAGATAATTTCGCTAATGAAAGATGCAGAAATTACAATGATTACAGTTTTGGTGCCATTATGATCTCACTGCTATCATATTTCAGTGCTCCCACATCTAGATGCTTCTACTATACTACAGTCTCGGTGCAAATATTTTATTGGTATTACCACAATATGGAAGGTTCGGTGCTACGACAATATGGAAGGTTCGGTGCTACGACAATATGGAAGGTTCAGTGCCACTATAATGACCTCACTTCAGATCCATCACAATGACTTCAGTTTCGTAGTATCACAATGACATTAGTTCGACGCTCTTAAGAAGATATACCAAGGATATGAATACAAGCACAAAGGTCCAAGTTAAGGGAAGTCAAGTAGGTATTGTCAAAATTGCACATAGGTGTAAAATCAGAGGAATGCAATTCACAAGGTACATATGTCCATTCCTATTACCTCTAATGGTTAATATGAACCATGTTTATATATAGATAAATATAGTACTCCCTAGATTAGAACCTTAATACTGTTCTCTAGAGTTTGCAAATAATCTAGGATGTCAAGTAAAAGGTCCTACTAAATGATTGAAAAGATGAAAAACTTATCATAGGATTCCATCCTCCATGATTGTGTAGAGGATCTAACTTGAGAATTTAGATCATGTCCTTGGTATCACATGTTGTGTTCGTAAGTATGTACAATAGGCATAAGAGATGATGGCTTAGTACAAAGAAAACACCTCAAGGAATCCTTACCAAGTTTGTCAAGAAACATATCCATCTCCAGGTATGTCTATATATCTTATGAAATTCTCTTTATCTTATTTTTGAAGTTTGCAGTACATTACTAACATCGTTATGTCTATCTATCTTGAATCATAGAGATTCTTGTTTAGGGAGATTCATAAATCGATAAATCTACCCCTCTTTACATTCTTAATTGATTTTATAGAACCCTAGATAGGTTTTCTGCAAAACCCTAACCTAAGGGTATGCTAATGTTAATGTCTGAAACCTTAAACTGCTTAGGGTTATTGTAAAATGTTATCTGAAGTTTTTTTTTTATGATGTCATGTTTGGAATTTCGGTTTGATCATGAAAACCTAACTTGTTAGGGTTGAATGATGTTTGTCTAAAATCCCGAGCGTTTGAAATTTTTGGAATAGTAGGGCTTAATTTGCTATGTTATGAAACCCTAGATATTTAGGGTTTGGTGGAGTCTATAAGAAAAACCCTTGTTATGTATTTAGAGTCTTAGTAATGAAACCCTAGGCATGTGTCCATTGGTTGAAACCCTAGCTTGGTCTAGGTTTGTATACGTCTAACATTTTAATATTGCCTGACATATGATGTGATTATGATATGATGATAAATTCCTAGATATATGTGTTGACCTAAATGTTAATGGTCATGAGTCCTAGGGTTTAGAAATAAGTCCTAGTCAAAGTTTGAAGGTATAAGATGATGTTTTGTAAATCTAGGGTTTTGCAGTTAAACCTTAGTAATAGTTAAAATTCTCTAGTATGTATAATTGTCTGGAATTTATGAATCTATAGAGTAATTGCTAAGAATTGAAGATGGAAATCTACAGTTTGCATCAAAGCCTAGTAGATGCTTGCCATGATGTTAATTAAGTTGTGATTGGTTTTTATTGTTGAAGCTCATGTATGAAATCTTAGTGATGAATCTAACATATGAATTATGAAATTTGTTACATTCATTGATTTGATTTGTTTCTAGGGTTTTCTGTATGAAGAAACTTGTCTTTGAAAGAATATTGAAACCTTTGATATAATAAGTGTGATATATTGATGAGTTGTAAATGTGACTTAGGGTTTGTAACTAAACCTGATCAATAAGTTGAAATATGGTCTCTTAATGATTATGTTTATAAAGGCTAAATGCTTCCGCTATTATAAGTTTTTTATATGGCTAACTTCATGCTTCAATAATTTTGGTTGTACTTGCTCTCTAAGTTGTGCAGGTACATCATCTTCAAAATGGTGAAGATGATCGTAAGTAAAGTTGATGTGATAAGAATGATATATGAATGAATCTAATGAGAAGGATGGAATACATGAAATTTTTTTTGATTCCATAAAGAAGAAGTAGAGCTCCCTAAGTTAAGAGGGATTCTGAATGGAATCTCCCTAGGCTAAGAGGAAGATTGATTGAAAGGAATCTACCTAGGATAAGAGGATGGTTGAGAATATTCTTTGTACAAGAATGATTAGATCCTCTCTGATTAAGAGGGAGTGACAATGATAGTTCTCTACTCCATGTGTCATGCACTAGACCAGGACTAACAACTGTAAGTCTTAGTGAAGGCCATGAGTGAGAAAAGAAAATTGGAGAATGTTGTTGAAGAATATGTTGTTTCATAAGAAGTAGGAAAGGAAAATGTATGATTGAGGAACCTTCTGTCAAAGATTTAGTTGATAGTCCTACTATGGAAAGTTGAGAAGCAACATCAAGTTGTTTGGAAGACCCCGAAGGTTTGTATTTGATTATGTACATATGAAAGTATTATTGACTGGGGTTGCGTTTGTATAGGTGAATCTCTCGAAGGTTTTGATTGCATGTTGGTTACCAATCAGTTTGATTGGGAGAGATTGGTTAGGCTTTGTGAGTGAAACATTGCCTAGGAGGACATATGGCCGACACTTTGTGTTGATGTATAGGTCCTGAAGTTGGAAAAGGTGGTGTTGATTAAATAGCTATGTTTTTGGATACACACATGGATCTTTGAGTTGGTGGTTAGCAAGTAAGCTTGATGGTACCTAGAGAGGTTGAAAGCTTGTGACCATCTTATTCCAACCTGAATAGATTGCCCTGGTCAGGGATCTAGTCCATGGCATTGTGGTGCCTAAACTTCTTCATAGATGATGTGTTGAGATCTTCCATGTACCTCTGTGATTATATGTAAATACGAATACCTCCCTAGCTAAGAGGGAGTATTGGAAAATGTAACTAGGTTCGGTCTTCATTATTGTACTTGAGTCAAATGTAATATATTTGTGATAAGAAAGTGAAAAGAAATTTTATTATTAACTTGATTTGACTTATTGAAGCACGAGTTTCATGCTTGGGTCAAATGTATAGGTCAAGCCTCCATTGTAAGCTTTAGGTTATTGTCAAAATATATTTGTGAAGACTCCTCCATCCATCAAAGTCTCCTTCTTGTTGAAAGGATCTCCATCAAGTCAAATTCCATAAGGAGATTACATGTCGGCCTACACAAATGACTAAATATGCATGTCGGCTCATAATAATGACACAACGGTTCACACACTCATATCGACTTATTTTCATGTGGCAACTACTATATATACCCGTGTGAGGACTTCGCATAATCACAAAAAATAAGTTCAGGTTATCTTTCTGTTAGGGTCTCGTGATTTGGCAGATTGGCAAGCCAAGTGACAGGGTAACATCAAACCAACTTTGGAGCCCAAGGACCTAGCCTTCCTGGACTCAGAGAAGGCTCTCTCTATTTGTGCAAGGGATGTATATTTGTTTGCTTCTTATGTTTTTGATTTTAGGCGAGTTGTTAAGTAGGTTTTTAGTTTGTTTTTAGGTTTTTGAGAGGCCCAGTCAAAGTTTTAAATGAATAAAAATATTGTTAGATCAACTCGGCTATGGGGTTGAAAAGGTCGAGAAAGCCTCAGATGACAGACAAGGTATATTGAAGGGCCGATTTGATCAAGGTAAAGTGGATCTTTAGATGGATTGAAATGGGATGGACACTAGGTTTTGTGAAGGATAAAGACTTTTAAACATAAATAGTTCTACAATAGAAAAGTCTGTGGTAGGCTAACCATTAATCACGATAAATGTAACTTCAAACTGATAGATGCATAAAAATAAACATTCAAGCGATACATAGAGTTATATGACTCTCTAACTTTAGGAAAATCGCTATCAGACTTTGGGGAAAAATAATTAAGACAAACAAATAACTCAAGCTACTAAGAGGGAACTTCTAGACATAGTATTTTGAGCTATTGAGCACTTTGAACTAAGATTGCAGAGTTTTATGCAAAGGGCAAGATCGATACAAGACCTCTTTGGTTCAACTAGGACAATCAAACATTCAAAGAAAGGTTTTAGAGATGGAGCTTTGACTAGCCATGAGTAAGCAAGGCGTACCGTAAATCATACTTAGCATGCATAATAACCATAAATGAAATTGAAAACAAGTTCTTAGGGTATCAAAGAGCATTTAAGAATTCATTTGACATAACTAAGAAAGAATACAAACATAGAAGCTGTAATGAATCAGGAAATCTGAGGTGCCTCCATGGACATGTCTTAAATATATTCTCTACTATCTTACAGCAAGCAAAGAACATGAAATATGTATGAAAACTAAGGAAACATAGCAGAGAGGAACACTATACCATTTTACCAAGTCAAGGAATCCAACAACATTCCTCTTTCATCATCCAAAAAATTCAAGAATCTATCCAATGCATGAGACAAAGTATTTCTTCCAAGCTTGTATAACCATATATTGCTCTATATCATCAAGTTCAGCCTCGTTTACAATGAAATTTCTTGGAATATATAGGCCAAAGTGAAGGAGAACCTCCTAGTGCAACTAGCAAGCTCATTGGCCCATCAAAATTATCTGATTTTGTCCTTGAGGCTTTGCAAAGCCCAAGGCACAAAATATCTATAAAAATATCCTAAAAATGCTAAAAAATGAAATTAAATTGACTTTTCCTAACTGAAAATGGCCAAAAAAGGGTAAACGCACATTTGGAAAAGCCACTTCAAAAAACTGCATTTTTCTAAAAAATGCTTCAGAAATATAGCAGCAGAAATTTCGTTGTCTTGTGGGCAACTTTTGGAGGAACTATCGATGTCGAAACGAGGCCCGTGAGGGCTCTTTGGAAAGCCCTAGATGTCTAGTTTCTGAAAATACTTTTTTTTCCCCAAAATGATCAATAGAAGCCTATGAAAAACTAACATGTGTGGAAAAACCCAGAAATTAACCTTTGTTGATATGCAAGGCAGAGTGTTGAAAAAGTGACTGTTTTTCGCCACTTTGGGGGACCAAAACATCTTCAATTGATCTGAAATTTTCTGAGTAGATGCCCCTAAAATTAATGCATCCAATGATACCACTTTCAACCTTTGAGGATGCTTCAAACTAAAATGGCGATGCCCATGATTTTATGCAAAAAGCCCAAAAATGTCAAAAAACAAAAACTTGTCGAATTATGCCCAATTTTGGCGAGCATAACCCTCATGGGTTTTCAGAAGCATGCTGAGAAGCGGAGGCCAAAATTTCAAGCCTTGATATGCCTTTCTTCACCTTTTGTACCAGGTGCCTCTTTCGGGCCACCTTGAGCTTTTCTTGTGTAACCTTCAATTTCTTTCGGGCAAATTGATTTAGCTTCTTATAGTGCCCGGTCATTTTCCTTTGAAGGCTTAAGTCTCTATTAGCTCTTTATAACTTATCCTCCAAGTGTTTATTCACCTTTTCAAACCATTCTTCTCTATTTTTTTCTATTTCTTAGGTGAATAAAGAAGTAAGAGGAAAAGATCGGAAAAGGGCTACCTCTTCCTCTTTATGTTTCTCCAAAGCTCTTTTGAGCCCCATAGTCCTAGGCCTCTTCCTCCTTGGCTGATCTTCTTCTTCAGTGTCATTGAATTCGCCCATAAGTTCTTCCAACTTGATTTGCGCTTTGGAGACTTCCCTTTGGTACTTGATAGCCCGTGCCTCATAAATTGCCATGTGGACATTCATTTGCTTGTTTTGTGTCTGTAGAAAATGTATGAGGTCTTTAGACCTCTATAGATTAACTCTTAGGTCATGAATTTTCTCTTCTCTATTTCGCAAGAGGAACTCAAGGATTCTAGCCTCATTGTCACTATCATCACTGTTTATCTGAATTATATCAAAATCCCTTTCTTTCTCATGGTTACTTTCATCCTTCTCTTTTCCCTTGCTTTGGGTGGCCTTCTTGGTTCTCCTCTTCTTTGGTAATTCAACAGTGGATTGCTTGGGAAACTTGCCTTTGCTTCGGAGTGCTCTAGTAACATTTGGAGTTACAATTTGAGCCACTTTCTTTCTTGATGTTCGGGGCTTTGTTACCTTTGGAGAAGAAAGCATGGCCCCTTGCCTAGGAGAGGTAGCTAGCACATGCTCTATTTGGTCTTTGCCCTTACTGCTCCCATCATCATCTTTGTCATTGTTTTCCTCCTTTTGCAGACTGCTTCGTTGGTCTTTATCACTGACAGGATCATGGTCACTGATTTGGCCTTTTTTCTCTATGTTGCCTTCTTTAGAATGCTCATTTCTTGAAGTTTTCTTGTCATCATCCTTGTTGGCTGGTGGGCATTCCTGTTTTTCATCAAAAGTGTCCCTTTGAGGATTGTCTTGACCCTCCTTATAAGTGCCTTGGTTGTCACCTTGTATGTCTCCTTGAGGGCTGCCTTGTTCACTTTCGTCCTTGCTTTCTTCAGGACTGTTAGGCTCTGTATCCTCAATGTTTTGTGCCTCATCATCATCATGCTCACTGCTGTGTGGGCTGCCAATAGTTTCCTCTTTGTGACTACTATGTTTCTCATCAACTTGTTCCATCTCTTCATCATTTCCTTCCTCATGCTCATTGTTGTGCATTCTTCATTTTTTCCCTCCTCATTACTTGTTTTCCTCCTTTCACTTTGCTCTTCTTCACTGTTTTTCTCTTTCTCACTTTTTTCTTCTTCACTTTCAATCATAGGATATTTTTGCTTCTTAGGAGTGGATTTTCTAGAAGAAGGATAGACATGATGAGTGGATGGTGAGGAAGGTGCATGAGATGAAGAAGCAGTGGCGAAATCGGGATGTGAAATGAAAGAGTCCCAAGAAACTCCCTTTTTCTCAAGTTGATGGAGGGTGATTGATCCGAATGGAAAATGGCATCAACTCATGTTATTCATCTACCCATATTATCCATCTACCCATGGAATTTACCCATGGTATTGTAAATGGCATCGAATCATGGTATTCATCCACCCATGATATTTATTCACCCATGGTATTATAAGTGACCCATGGTATGTATCCACCCATGGTATTCATCCACACATGGGATTTACCCATGGTATTGTAAGTGGTATATACCCATGGTATTGGCCCATGGTATCCACCTATGGTATTGTATCTCAAAAAAGGCTATAAATAACAAGCCTCACTTTGTAAAAGGACAGATTGTCCACCACAATGTAGCTTCTACAGTTATTCTCTGTTTTAATAAAACAAGTTTCTTTGTGGTTTTATTTTCTTTGTGTTCTCTCTTTTTTTTTCTGGCATTATAATTTTGCAGATCTTGTCAGATCTATTTCAACTTTTTAGATCTTGGGGGCCTACCCCCCAAGATCCAGATCAGTGGTATCAGATTCAGGTTACGCCTCCATGGGAATGAGGGTTTGAAACATATTTCAGCTTCAATGTTTTGCAGCAATCTTCAGCAAAATCCATGAATGTTTTTGGGCGGCGAGTTTTCAGATCAGATCTGAAACTTTTGGTAAAAAATTTGCAAAAACAAAGACCATATCTGGATTCCTTGCGAAAAAATACTCAAATTCAAAAAAAAAATCGGCCAAATTGGAGTTCGGATGAGGGAGATATTGCTAATTCAAAATCAGCAATGTTGAAGCAATTTTTCTGACGACAATTCATGGACGGCGGCTCTCCTGTCATTTTTTGCCATTTTTAGTACAAAATTTCAGAGAAATGGAGATAGATCTGAGCTCCTCTTGAAAAATCACCCAAGTTCAAAAAAAAAATCGGTTGAATCGGAGTCCGGATGTAGGAGTTATCGTTGATTTAAAATCAACTATTTTTTCATAAATTTTGTGACGGCGTGACAGTTCCAGCGCAAATCTGAGAGTCTAGAGTCTCCAGATAGTGGTTTCAAACACATGGGATGATGCAGAATGATCATTCCATTTCCAAAAACAGGTTATAATAAATATTCTGAGTTATATTGACCGAGTTATGCTCATTTTAAATCTGGAGCAGCATTCGGAGCGGGTTCCCTTTGGAGACGTGCCCTCCCACCTCGCTTTAGTAGGCACCTGCTTCACATTCATCAGTTTGATCATAGCAGCGTTCGGCTTGGGTTATTTGGAGACGTGCCCTCCCACCCCAAGCTATGTAGGCACCTGCTACTTCATCAACAATCAGCGTCACAGTTATGGGTCAACTACACAAAATCATTTTCATCGAAGTCCATTTGCTAGGCCGCACACTGTTAGTCACACAGTTGGTCACAAGAATTACAGGGTATCTCTATCCTCGGATCCTCATTTGTCATGATTTTGGTTCATCCACAAACCCACACTTCATCGAAGTCCATTTGCTAGGCCACACACTGTCAATATCACAGTTGGTCACAAGCATTACAGGGTATATCTATCCTCGGATCTTCGATCATCATGGTTATGGGTTAACTACACAAAACCCTTCTCTTCAGTGGTTCTTCATATTCAACAAAGGATTCTCAGGAGGGAACTTCACGCAATGGAGACCATTGCTTCTTAAGGAGGGAGGAATGATCCGAATGGAAAATGACATCAACTCATGTTATTCATCTACCCATGGAATTTACCCATGAGAATTATTGTAAATACTTTATCGACTCATGGTATTCATCCACCCATGATATTTATTCATGGTATTATAAGTGACCCATGGTATGTATCCACCCATGGTATTCATCCACACATGGGATTTACCTATGGTATTGAAAGTGGTATCTACCCATGGTATTGGCCCATGGTATCCACCTATGGTATTGTATCTCAAAAAGGCTATAAATAACAAGCCTCACTTTGTAAAGGACAGGTGTCCGCCACAATGTCAACTATTCAGGATTATTCTACATTTTAATAATATAATTTCTTTACCTTAGTTTTATTTTCTTTGTGTTCTCTCTTTTTTACGGCATTATAAGTTTGAGATCTTGTCCAGGATCTGTTTCAACTTTTTAGATCTTGGGGGCCTCCCCAGGTAGGATCAATGACGATCTTGATAAGGGAATGATGAAAAATACAAGCTTGTTGTTGAGATGAAGGATTCTTTTGAACAATAGAAGCCATCTTGTCAATGCTTCCATAGAGGAAAAAAGGTAGGTTTAGCAATTGAGTTCTTGTGAAGTGCATGAGTAGCCTGATATGATAAGCATAAACCCGGGAAAACCTCCCTTCGTATGTGAAATATTTCATGATGATTTTCATGAGAGGAGCATAGCTGGTCAACAAATAAGAAAAAGAAAAAATAGATGGGCATGCATCCTGATGTTCTGGTTTCAAGAAGGGTTTGTATTGATCTGAATCTAGTTAGATTTGCTTAAACCATTTTTCTCCGATATATGTGATTTTGGTAGCTCTGGAGATAGCTCTAGGAGAGAGCTTGAAGTCTAAACCTGCTAGATGAACATGCTTTCCTTGTAGCCTTAAAGCAAATAGATGTGTTAAAGGAAGATGACTTTTCACTTCTTGAACCCTTTGGAAAAATTCCAAGCATCCTACTTCATGAAAGTTAAAGAGCACAGAAGGGAATGCATTCACTTCTTGAGTTGAAAAAGGTTCATACCTTTTGTGAGGACCACTCCTGCTATCTTGCTTAGGAGGCATTTTGCTTCTGATATCCTTTGCTGACTCACCAAGGCAAACTTGTTTAAGTGATTACTGGACTAAGTATTCAATCAACACACCCTTTACTCTTTAAGAAAAAACTAAGGCTGTCCTTAGTTAGCCAACAAACTTGTTCAAATGAAACCAACTCTTTCTGATCTTGACAATATGAATTCCTATCCCTTAATTCACTGTTTTTTGTGTTTGTTTGAAGCAAGAAAGAGGTCCCTTTAAAATCACTGTCTCTTTGATATCACTTTTTTTAAGGGACTGTTTTGAAACTATGAATGCACTTTTTTAGAAAAACACTGTGTTATCCCTGTGAGTAAACTTCCCTTCTTTGATGATCATTGTTTTTCTAAAACATAAAAGAACCCCCTTGTCACTGAGTAATAGGGCTGTCAAACAGACTCTCTCTCCCCTTAAATGATCACTGTTTTTCTTTTGTGTTTAGCAAACAAGTGTTATCTGAATGAAGACAGATTCACCTCTTCAGTACTGTGTGAGAGAAATGAGGTTTTTGAAAAGGTTAATTTGTGGATTTTGGAGACAGATCTCCTTTGATTTTGACACACAGTTTCTTCACCCTGAATCTTTGTTTTTGATCTTTTGCAACCCACAGCAAGAAAAACTCTTTTAATTTGACAAATATTTATCTTCTAACCACAGTTCTTCTTTGATGATGCAAAAAAAGTGCTCTTTAAAGCCTTTGTTAAAATATCTCTTTAAATTGTTTTGAAAAACCCTCACAAACTCTGTTTTCTACTAGAGACTGTGCAAAATCCTTCACTATTTCATAGCACAAGAAAACACCTATTTTCCTTTGAAAATGATAATTTAAAATCTCCTTTGAACTCCAAACCTAACTAAGAGGTGAGGAATACCTTTAAACATGAGTTTTTCAGGCCCTTTGAGTGTCGGTGCAATGTGCAAAGAAACACATTCAAAACAGGTGGACGAGCGGGTGTTGAGAGGAGAACGCACCACGCAGCAAGGGTGTCGGGTCGGCCTCGGGCGCCCAGTGACCGCCGGCACAGCCATGCCATGCGAGGCTACAAGCGTGCCACGCCTCCGTGTAAGCTCTTTGGTTGGGCACTCACAGGCGCGCCGCGCAGAGCTTTTGAGCTAAAAAATATTCAAAATCACCCAAACAATGCTTCTTTCTTCAATGAGGATGCCAATGACCGCCTGTTTTGAGTCTTCAAATTTGGTGAAGGCCTTTTCCTCCTTGCTAAAAACTAAAACACTCTTGTGCTTTTGTAGCCTCTTAGAGGGGTTTTATGTCTTTTTGTTTATTTACAAAGGAGACAAATATAATAAACCTTGATGTGGTTTCAAAATCACAATGCAAACCATGTTTGTTTATGAAGTGAGGAGAGGTTTTATTCTCTGACTAAAACATTTAAAAATGTAATTTCTTGTGCCCTTTAAACTCTGTTTCCCACCATTTGATGGTACATTTTTACTGGAGGAAATGTAACTTCTTAAAACTACATAAAAACAATAGTGTTTTTCCTAGTTCATATCAAAGTTTTCTTTGACACTGTGATGTGTTTTATCTCCTCGAGGGTTATTTGAAACTTGGAACACTATTTCAAGGCCCTCCTTATCCTTACTGTTTCTTTATATGCATATGCAGAATTTACTGTCAAACCCAGCTAGCTCTACCTTTCTTTGGCCATTTAGATGAAGGTCCTTAGCCCAAGTTTCACCCTTATTATAGTTTGAAGGAGGCCTTTATAAACAGAGGAAACAGAGACTTTATAACATCATAATTCCATCCTTTTGCTTGATGTGAAATAGGTTTTCAACCTATGACCCCTTATTGTTTTATCACTATTTTTTAAACATGTCTTTCAAACATAGAACTCACTCAAACACCACTGGAAACATTGTTGATGCATCCTTTGTTTCATTTCCGGGAAGGAGGTGACCTATAATTTCTGAAGTTACTTGAAACATCTTAACCCTCTGCTTTTAAATGAAGGAGGTTATATTACCCTGTTCCCAACCATATGCTATTGTTTGGAGGAGGTTCTTACTGTGCTTTTAACCATCTGCTCTTAATGAAGGAGGTTAGCACTGTGGATAATGATATTTTTTCTATTTCAAAACAGTATCACCTTTCTGTAGACCATGTGTTTCTGCTTGGTATTATGTCAAAAAGGAAACAATTTTCTTTATGATATATGCTCTGAGATAGGTATTATGTGTAAACTATCCCTGTGAATTTCTATAACATAAACCATCTGACTTGTATATGTAGAATATTTTCTTTCTAGACATAGTTGACTGACTTCCCTTGACTGTGTTTGCAGAGGCAGGTTTGATTTTCCTTTGGAGGAGATGCTGAGAACATTGTTGATCAGCATAACACCAGCCTTTTGCATTCATATGACTTGGAGGTTGCTTTCTGTTCTTTAGACAAATTTGGCTTTCATACTACACCCATTAGCAGCCCTTCATTTGTTGTATTTCACTTGTTTTACTGAGGGCAAGCTAATTCAGCATGTAGGACCCTTTTGACTTTGTCCCTTTGCTATTTTTCACATTGATCATTATTGCAATCACACCCCTGCAGAGATGTAAAAACATATGAATTTGAACTCTGAAGAGCTTCCTTGGTGTCTTATGGAGATTTTGCCTGACCTAAGCATGTTCTTTTAGATAGTGAACATGCTTATCTTCTTCTATTTTGGATCTTTGTTGAACTTCTTCTAGACTGAGACAGAATGACCTCTTAGTGGCACAACCTATGGATGGATCAAGATTTGTTTTTGCAGATTAGGCACTAATTCAGGGCTAGCTAGTACTGAACAGAGGCTTTTGGCTCAGGATGTTTTTGCCAAGGAAAGGATTCCCTAAAACACCACTATCTAACTTAGGGGTGATCTTGACATATTCTGAGTGTTTCCTTGGGTATGATTAGATCTCCAAATGACATATGACTAGAGATAGGGTTGAAAACATTTTTTCAACAGTTGGATAATGAATGGCTTGAGGAATAAGGGTGAATGACAGCAGATAATCTTCAGCTATGGCAACTATGGACAGGGTTATTTTTCTGAAACCAGATAGGACTTGACAAATGGGTTTTTTCTCATCATAGGCTGACCGGAAGGGGTAGGAGGACAAAAATTGTTTTGGGGTATTTCTGAATGTGTTAGACATTTTGGTTCTTTCTGCAGGGGGCGGCAAGAGAGCTTAGTCATCGTGCAAGGTGAAAAATGCATTGACCCCAACAATCTCTGAAGATGGTTATCTGATTGGATGTATAAAATCAATGCTACGGTGGTCTCGGTGCTACAACAAAGTCTCGGTGATACACTACGATGAAGTATCGGTGATATACCACATTGAATTCTTGGTGCTACTACAAACAATAGCCAAAAACTCGTTGCAATGGAACTATCACCAGTTCATGTTGCCACCACCTTGGTGCTATCATGAGGATTCAGTGTTGTCACTACGATGAGGTCTCAATGTCCCTATAGGTGATAAGTACAATAATAAATATTTGAGTGTAGTGATAAGAATTTGGTGTTGCTACAAGTGAGAATTGATATCTTGGTGCAATGATAAGGTCTCGTTGCTCCTACAAGTGAGAAGTGTTATCTCGATGTAGTGATAAGGTCTTAGTGATCTTACAATGATGATATTTCGGTGGTAACAAAGATATGAATTCAGTGTTAACATAATGAAAGGAAAGGATGACTTGATGGATGGAGTTAGTCTCAAGTCTAGTTTGTAAGGGTCATGGTCGTCTTATCTTGAATCTAATAAAGGAAGAATTTTGTGACTGGGTTTTCCCCTCGAGGGGGGTTTTTCCCTGACAACCTGCCTACATCTTGTATACTATTTTATTCTTTTCTTGGCATTAGTATTGATGAAAATAAAAGAACACCTAATAATAACAAAAACATCACAAGATAATGTCTTAACAAGGGAAATCGATTCACTGTAAACAAATAGGATTTCCCAAAAGCTCCTTCCCAAACTTCTCTTAAGGATTGTATCCAAGAGCACATCCTTCACAAACTCCATTAGAAAATTCTATGGCAAGTAGGCTTTTCGCCATCCCCATTTTGCTAAGTTATTGCATGTATCTACAATTTAAGTGTTCAAAACTTTCATGACAAATTATATTTTCATCATTTTCATGTGTTAGCAGTAAAGTGGAATCTAATTGAGGGACAAATTTAAGAAAAAAAACATATAGAAAAGATTGATGATTTACCTTACCAACTGCTATTTTGGAGTTATCTTGCGTGTCATATATGTTGATTGAATCTGGGGTGAATTCAACTCTTCTTCTGGTGTAGGTATGTATCATTTGATACCTAGAGGAGTTACAAAAAGCTTCAGAATATGCTAGACATTCTCGAAACTTTTGTCTCTAGGATCTACCCTCCCTTGTCTAGTTGCCTCTATTGGAGAGTCATCTCCCATGAGAATAGGAGGACCAACATATGGTTTTAAATATGAGAAAAATTTTTGTGGCTTCAAGGTGTTGTGAAGCTCCAAAATCTATGATGCATGATCGGGAGAAGGATGAATAGCAATTAATGCATGTGCATTCCCTCTTGTTTCAAGTGCTCTTTCTCCTTGCTTCTTCTTGGCACACTTTGGAATACACCGACCAAGATTTTTTTGCTAAATATTTTGTGCCATGAGATAAATTTTCTTCTTCATGCATGATGATTTTGAATGGTAACCATGGTTCCAATAGTTGTATTTTGATTGCACCTTCTTTCCCTTCTTTTCTTCAAGCTGTTAGATTCACTTGGAGGTTTGGGATTGACTCCTTTTCTTGGATTTGGTTCTTTTTCCTTTCCTTTTTGTTTGAATTGCTAATTGGATTTCAAGTTGGCCTTGCCCCTTTCATGCACAACCAGTGCATGGGCTTTGGAACTTTTCAATGTTCCCATTTTTATGAGTTTATCCCACTCATGTATCAAGTAATCAATAAAAGCATTGAATGTGGGACCCTGCATGTTGCTCTTCTTGCAAGCCTGACTATGTGAAAAGAAAAGACAAATATAGCATACTATGGACCTAATTTTGACAATATGGCAAGAATTAATTGGATATCTTTCTTTAATTTGTTAATTTTGCATTATTTAAACTAGATTAACAGGGTTTTGAACCTTGTGAAGAAATCTTGAATGTTTTTGAAACTTAGATGTGATCAGTTGAACTCATTTTCAAGGATGTGACCTTGCATCTCATCATGCTTTCCAAAGAGTGTCTCCAAAGTTGTCAAAACTTGATTTGGAGTGGTAGATGCTTCAACACAAGCCTCTACTTCTAAGTTGAAGTACAATCCTTGGCTTCCATTTGGAATAGTTATATGGCATTATAATTGCGAAAGGTGGAAACTAAAGTACTCCATTGTTTTAGATAGCTCCAATATTCACTACCTTCAAATAGATTGTGCTCCTTCTTCCTAGCTCCCGTGGGCTTTCATACCATGTGAAATTGTAATTGACCCTGCATAGATTGGATTTAGCTACAAAACAATGAACAAAACTTGAAAGAAAAGAAGAAAGAAATTTGATAGTGAAAAGAATAATGGTTTTTGTTCATGCATGGAAAAGAAAATTATGAGAGAATACAATTCAATGCAATATATCAATGTTGTAAACATCTGGATTTTTCTGTGAAAAAATCAATAAACTGTAAATTTTTTTTTACTGTTCACCTATTTTTACTGATATTTTGGTGATTTCTCAATTTTGTCAATTTTTAAAGATATGTTCTTGATTTTTACAATTGTTTGGTTTTTTATACTATTGTTGATTTTATCCCAATATTGATGTTCTACACCACTAAACTAATATAGTAATGAGTCTTGTAGTGAATTTAAGGAATACGAACATGCACTAAACAAAACTAACACCTAGTCCTAGTTAATTGATTATGCAATCATCAAAAGTTAATTATACCTCATACAAGTGAAAATTAGTAAAACTCATACATACACTTATAGACTTAACTCTTGATAATAATAAAAATGTTGTCATACATGACTTCACTTACTAATCTACCTAAAATATAATTAAATCTTTTATTATTTCAAATATTTCTATACATCAACTATCAAACATTACATTCATTTAATCATTATAAAAAAAAAAAACAACATTTTAACTAAATGCGTTATACAATTCTTCACGATTTTCCGACACCTAAATAAACCCACAATTCTCCACAGCGAAAAGTTTCAAAACAATTTACTATAGATGAACTCTAATATCCCCAAATGTTGGAGAACCAGAATAGTACATATGAATTCTGGTAGCTTTGGAAGAGATTTTTCACATAAAAACAAATTAGAAACATAAATAACACACAAGACTGTACATGCTATACACAGATAGACATGCAACACAATTCAAACCAGTCTGCTTGCTATAAACCTTAAAAGCAAGAGTCAGGACTGCTTGATAAACTGAACCTCAAATTCCCGGATCGCCAGGACTGCTCTGATGAGGTCAAGCTGAAATTGGCACATCGTCAAAGAACCATGGTTTCAAGGACCACTCCTCATCTGGAATAGAGCCTGCCGCGTTGCCCTCTGACAACCCAAGATATGATTCCAAAGCGGACAATTTTTCAGAAAGCTCAAGCTGCATGATGTAATCCTCTGTTTTGCAGGATTCTGTTCCACCATTGACCTCAACAGCAAAACATTCTGACCCATCATTGACCTCCATAGAGGAATCGACACCAAAACTTTCTGTCCCACCGTTGACGTTGATACAGGTATCTACAGGTCTGTCCTTAACAACACCATCGACTGCAGGTTTTATGTCCACAAATACAGGCTCATGTCCATCCTCATATACAGATGATATTTCTGGGGTTTTCATCTCATGAGCCCATGGGAAATGTGCCCCATTTAATGAGTTGCTGCTATGATCAGAATCAAAATAACCTACAGGATAGGAAGATTCCACTGGCTCAAACTTTGCGGCATCGCCATACCCAGGGAACATGAAATTGCTCACCTCTGAATAGTTATGGCTACAGAGCTCACAAGTACACGATTTCTGCAAAGTTGGGCTCGCATGGCTATTCTCAGAGGATTTCACTGCGGATGCATTTGAATTTCTTTGAAATGGAGCAGGGGGGTTTATGAACTGAGAGTCTCCGTACTCCATATCATCGTAGCCATAGATTGGAAGATCCGATCTGTGGAAATCTTTCAAAGAGGGTTCCATTTGAAGATAGCAATCCTCTAATATATCAGGTTTTGGTGAATATGAAGATTTTGCCGTACTGTTCATATTCAAAGCCAATAATAAATAAGGGTTTTTCGCACATGACTTTACTTTCTTCATTTTCTTGCGACTGTCCACTTTTACAGAGCAGGAGCCATCAGCAAAGTTAAGCTTGGCTTTCTTGCCTCTGATCTTTTTAGCCTCTGCATCATAGGCCTTGGCGGCCTCCTCCGGCGTGTTAAACGTTCCAAGCCAAACCCTAATGCCCTTTCTGGGATCTCGAATCTCCGCAGCCCATTTTCCCCATGGACGCTGCCTGATACCTCTGTACAAATTCCTCCTCTTCCTCCCGCTTCTCTTGGCTGAGCACTTTTCTGAATCCTTGAAAGGAGGAATCCCGAAATCCTTCAAAGCAGGAATCGCCTCATTTTCATCATCTACAAAACCCAGCCAAAGTCAAAATAACAGAAAAAAGCAAACACTAGGAAGCAATTGCAATCCCTTAAATGCAGAGAGGTCGTTAATAGTCGCAGCTCACCTGAAGAAAATTCATGCTGGAGCTTGAAAATATTGTTGCTGGGCTTATTCTTTTGCTTGTATGCCTCGTCGAAGCTACCCGATTTATTTAAGGATTCAGACACGGCTCCGCCATTGAAGAACAGGTCAGCGAAGGTATCGAAATCGGGCCATAAATCCCTGGGAGTTGTACGCCAGGATCTGTTGGCGGGAATTAAATCCGCAATAATGGCACCTCCACACATCTTTCTGTTTTAAAAATAGTTGTTGCTGCCTCCGCAGAACATATAACAACGGTCTGATGAGAAAATACTGATTACTCGGAATGAAATATGGTCTCAGCTTTCGCTAAAGCTAGCTTATATAAAAGGAACGCTGGGGATACACTGTCGCTACGCTGAAATTTATTAATTAAAAATAAAAATGGGAAAAATATAATATTATATTAAATGGTTTATTAGTCATTTATATTTATTAATTTGAAAAAATCCAGCACACGAAATGAAACCACCGGCTCCATGAACGATTACTCAGAAGCAAACCATGGCTTTTGCAGAGAATTTTTTTTAAATGCGGACAGGTTTTGAATATATATATATAAAAGGTCTCACGCATAAATCTTGTCATTTTAAATTTCTTTAAAGCTATTATTATATTTATATGAATTACACAAGTTAGGGTTCTTTTTTATATTGGAAAACCAGGCGATTAGCCAAAGCATAAATTAAATTATGGTTTATACGAAACAAGTTTACCGTCAGAATAGTAATTAGAAAGCAAATTTTTACATAGAGACGTTTATCATATCAATTATAATGTATAATTGAAAAAAAATAGTTATAAGATTAATGATAATAGATTTTAGATTATATTGTTGAATTTTATAGCATGAGAAAGTTGGTGGTGTTTGGGTTCAAGATTATTAATACGAGTTTTTCACAAATCTTATAGGTCATAGAATCTTGTCTGAGTAAAAGTCTATTGCTCATCAAAATTTTGTTTTTTGCTTTAGAGTTGTTATTTATATTCTGGATTTAATTTTTTTTTATGTTTGGTGGTAATTATGAATAGTTTTTCACTCAATTTAAACTTTTGCTTCCATTTTAACAATTTCCTTTATGTTGTTTGGAGTTTTTACTAATAAACATTTACATATAATTTTGATCATTTTATTGCATACTAAAGTCTAGGGACAATAACTACTTCACCTACCCCAACCATTGGTTCTGTCCTCCAAGGCTTGAGAATTAACTCCAGGGTTGGAGAACAAGTTTTCACAACAAATGGCACTGGAGAAATTTTATGGGTAACAAAGAAAAAGGAAGATTTTCTCCCTCACCCCACTAGTACAATTAATTAAAAAAATAAATAAAAGAGCCCCATAAAGCCTATGTTACTTTCTAGTTTGATGGGCATTAGTTATTTTAGAAACCATGGTTAGATTGCTTATAATTGTGTTTGAGAAAGTATTTTCCTCTTACTAAATCTCATAATTAGACATTATCTTATTCTTCATCTCTTTAACTCTAACCTACAATGAAATTGATATAAAATTACCATTTAATAGAAGTGATCAAATAAAAAATTAAATATATAACTAACTCTAAAATTTACACCTCATTAAAATTCTATTTCAATTAAAAATAATAATATTCAAACTCTTAATATATTTTAAATATTAAAATAAACCACTATTCAATCTTTCATTATAAATATTTAACCACTTTCAACATTAACTAAAATTTTAGTGTTTAGAATATATTTGCAAATAATCCTACCTGTATTTCTCATATTTCTTAATATAATGGTCAAACTTGCCTTAACATGCTATTTTCCTATTTCTTATATTAATAATAATAATCCAATTTTAAGGTCACGGCCAAGCCAGATACCAAATTGGTGTTTGTGATCCCCTTGTTTATGGGACAAGGGACCCACCTCTGTGTATGAGACCCCTTGTTTGTGGGACAAGGGACCCACCTCCGCAACCTACAATTGAATTCTCAACCTTGAACTACCACCAATAAAATACGTTTCTTTCTACTAGTTAATTTAGTTTGTGGTCTTTCTTAAACCACCATTTCAAAGAGCACATTCAATCATTACTTGCCATAAACTTTTTTATTTTAACTTTCTTTTTAGAATTAGATACACTCCTTTAAATTAAAGTGAAGAATATTAAAAACATAATCCTCATAAGTTAAACCAAAAAAAACATATTCTTTAAGAAGTAGGATGTAAACCATGACTAGAAATAAAATTATATCAACTTTCAAATAAAATTGTTTTACAATTTGAAAAATAATGATAAATCACACTTCTTATAAACTTTTAACCGAATAAATTAATTGTAATAATTGTAATAAATTTATATTTTCTATTTTCTCTACTACTCCTCAAACTTTGCCTTACCATGCTACTTCCTTTTTATTTTCTTAAATTAAATATGTCGTCCTTATCCTGGAATATATTTAATGTTGTTGGTTTTGAAGACCGCCGTTGGCTGTTTGTTGAAGTTTACAAAATAATTATAAATAATAAGTTTGGTGAAGGAAAGCTGAGTAGGTATGCAAGTTGTGGTGAAGTGGCAGACAAAAGCGACGAGTGGAGGGGAAGGGAGGGGAGGGGAATATTGTATGGACTTCCAGGTTGTGAAGACGCGTGTCGCACTTGACTCGAGAATACTTTCGAGTCCATCACAAGGAACGTGGTCCTGTTCCATCGTCATATTTATTTATTTATTTTTTATCGGGTTTTTATAATTCGAAAAGTATTATTCTGTAATTTTCACCACAATTCGCATCAGTCAATCTTTGATTTTATCACGTTGTAAATTTTTTTTTAATAAAATTATTTAAATATATTAAAACAACGTAAATATTGTTTCGCAACTATAACTAAGAATTAGTATTAGTCAATCCTTTGTCAATTTTAAATTTCACCACGTTGTTATCTTGGAAACTTTTGACATTTGGGGTTAATCATTCACCCATCACCATTCACTCATCATCAGTGACATGAAACAAGAAATAAAGATGGAGATCATCACTCACATGAAGCAAGAAACAAAGATGGAGATAAAGAGATCATTCTATATAAAAATAATAATGGGGGCCGAGAGATATTAGGGATTACAGGCTCGAAATTATTGGGAATGGAGAAGGTGTTATTAATATTATTAAAATAATATAATTAATTTTTATTATTTATTATTATATTATATTGTAATTAATTAAATAATGACTAAAATTAGGACCAAATTTTAGTATACAAGGTAAAGTAATAATTAATAATTTATTAAAATATTAATATAAAAACCAAATTTTAGTATACAAGGTAAAGTAATAATTAATAATTTATTAAAATATTAATATAAAAACCATTATAATTAGTAAAGTTTAATTATAGTTTTTTTATATGGTTACCTAGTTTGACTTTATTAGTAGTCATGTTTTTTTCAAGCAAAAATAACAAATATCTTTTATTAGAGATAAAAGTCATTACATGTTATGTAGTTCATGAAAAAGCATACCAACAAAATAAAAATAGGTCAAATTAGGAGGATCTACACCAACCAGAAAACTGAGGAAACCTCGATGTACAAAGAACTGCTAAACTAGAGAAACCAACCCTCAAAGGAGCCAAAAAGAGGAGAACCAACTGGAGAACTACAAGAAAGTAAAAAAAAATGAAACGAAGGACACAATAAAAAAGCAAAGAAAAAACCAGTCACTTGGGATGTGTCATTGATCTGGAGATTGTAATGGAAGAAACTTGGAGTTGTCGTTACACCACGCTTGTACAACACATCAACCACATAATTTTGTTCCTAATATATGCGGGGAAAAAAATCTTCTTGATAGAGTCTTTAAGCCCCATGATCTATCGAAGTCAGTGGAACAAGGATGGGGCATCCAATGATGAAAGGCTCTGCACCCAATCAATGTTGGACTTGGAATCTCCAACTAATCTAATCTCCTCAATGGAAAGCGACTTTCTAAGTTTCAGGACTCCCTATAGGCCCAGGACCTCTGCCCAACAGTTGGAGCTTGTGCTACCCGACCAATAGAATTTGTAAGTTGTAAACTATGCCACCACAATAAAAGTGCCACAACCACATGCACCCTGTATGCAAGCTCCATCAAAGAATCTAACAAGGGAGGATAAATCTAGCTGAATGAAGGAGACCACTCTATTACGAGCACATAGCTTCCAAGGTCCCACCTCTAAAAAGTAATCCAGGATTTTCATGCCGGTAGAGTGTACATCGAGAATCTTATTTTTGAAAATGAATTTATTCCAGCATACCCAAGCACCCCAAAGGAAGTATAACGTGAGGGCTCTTACTTCCTTTTGAACGTCTCCCCAATTGGACAACCAAGTAATAATGGAAGATCAATCCAACACCAAATCAACATTGAGAGAATGAGTAATGGCTTCCAAAACTACGATAAAAAAAAGGGAAATGTAAGAAAATATGTTCAAATTCCTCAAGGGTTGATCCACAAAGCGGACACTAGCTAGGACCCTGAAACCCTCTTTTAATGAGGATTTCCCATGTAAGGACCCGATTGTGAGAGATCAACCACGTGAATCATTTGATCTTTAACGACGCATCCCACTTCCACATGTGAGCCATCCACCCAACCTAAGGCTCGGCCTGAGATAGGGATGTGGTATATGTATAGGCATCTTTGACAAAGATGTACCCTTCAAAATGTGAATTTTCCCATGTCAATTCAATCAAGCCCGAAAATAAGGGAAATGGCAACATTGGTGAGATGCTTGTGATATGTGTTACATTCAACCTCAAATTCCTCAGGGATACCCAAATCTTGTGCATCACGTTTGTCTCAAAATTTAAGCCATGCATGCCTACATATGAACTAATTCAAACTGTGAAACTCCATATGGCTCATTAAATCAATTATTAAATTAGTTATAATTAATGAACTGTTAAAATATTAATATTAAATAACTAATACGATCAATTATGTGTGTGTGTGTATATATATATATATATATATATATATATATATATATAAGTTTAATTGATACTTAATAATTATAACTAATAAGGTTGAATTATAATTAATAGACTACTAAAATATTAATATTAAATAACTAATATGATAATTAATAAACGTTGAAATATTCATATTAAACAAGGTTGCATAAGTAGTGTTCCATGTCGTTTAGTTTAATTATTGAACTTTGAAAGGTATGAACCAACTCCCACATTTGAACAAGGGCTATAGTGTTGCTACACTTTTCCTTGCCAACAAGCATTACACGGTTTTTTAAAGCAGACTGCAAAACCATTACTTTCAGAAAACTTTAAAGAAACAATCGCGGTTGAAAAGGACTTGCACGCAATTGGAGTCATTATAGACAATGAACTAACAAAGGACTCCAAAGATACAAGTAAAAGTTTCCAGGCCTCAGTAAACAAGGCCAAAGAAAAGTAATCATCTGATCTTGATAACTTGACCCGTATGATTAGGACCCTGTCAACTAAGTTATTAGAATTTAAACAAAGGTCAATTGAGACCAGTGTTAGCAACAAGCCTTCATGATTGAGCTCGTTTAAAAGAACTGCGAACTCATGTAGCAATATTAATCAACCGGCCTAACCTACACAGAGTGCAATTGTAGCATTGAACCTTGAACAGTTGGGCTAGAACGAATATTGTTCGTATCATCAAGATTATCATTCTGAGAAAACATGCCCACAATGGAATCGTTCCATGAGATCTATTGCTACACATTTCTGCGAGACGATACTTGCCGATGAGGAGACAGAGCTAGAAGAAGAAAAGGAACAAGATGCTACGACCCCGAGTGCTAGGAACGCAGTAAACATGTTCAATTGTGTATTTATAGCCCAAATGAACACATCCAATAAATATCGTCTGAGTGACCCCCCGGCTCAGCCACAATCAAATCGGTACAATTTAAGGAGCCAAGGGCTAGCCACTACAATGCAGTTGACAAAGAAGAAATTCAAAGAAACCTTGTTAAGAAAAATCAGTCTGTCAGTCAACTCAACACAAAACACTCAAAGCAAGTCCAGGAAAGTCACCTCAGCAAAAACTACTTCTGTAAACGATAAAGATAAGATCATTGCTCCGGAAGTTACAAATCAGGTTCTTCCCCCAAACAATTAGGCTCCCCTCCCCGTTGTAGAATATAATATAGTATAAGATATGAAGAAGGTTAGTGCGAACATTTCATTGTTCGAGCTAACAAAGATCACGAACCAGTGGGACATTCTTTTACGAGCACGGGGCCATTTTCCATAGGTAATATTTCCTCTTCAGACAAGGGATCAAGTACATCTTTTGATTCTCTCCAATCAGTACTTCATGCTTTAATATTGGAAGTAAACACACGTTGCCCTAATTTTCTCTTAACTTTCGAAATATTCAATTTCAATGTACACAATTGCTTGGTTGATTCTTGTGCATCAATAAACATAATGCCATTGTCCATAGAAAATAAAATCAACGCAACATGGAGAAAAACTGACACACAGATCATTCGGTTGGACAAAACTCTTTTCCATGTGATCGGTGAACTCTGAGATGTGAGCATTCGCTTGTCATCCGATAAACGAGTTCACCAATGCATAAACATAGTAGTTGTGGACATATATTAGAAGCATATGGACTTTTTCTAAGTAGAGATTGGTCAAGCAAGCTGCAAGGATGCTTTGCTTCAGACTGATCACACTTATGGCTTCCATATAAGGGCAGAAACAACCAGATTCGAGTAGACTCAGAAAGATATATGAAACATAATGTCACTCTCTTGAATGGATATAATGAACCCATGGACTTCACATAACTGATGTTCGACAATTTCTTGCTGGAGAAACAATTGGGGTGCTATCTTCCACAACCATCCCCAATCCCATCAAAATCACAGTTGGAGCTCATTCCTAGTCCAACTAGTGCAAATGACTTATGTAAAATTAGTAGTAGTAATAGTAGTAATACTAGTGTAGTTCATAACCCTCGTACATATAACTCGCACACATCCTACTTTGATGGTTCAAAAACACAGGAGGGCACCAGAGCTGGGTGTGTTATGGTAAACCCACTGCGAAAGAAACACTTGATCTCAGACCTCCTGGAATTCGAGTGCACAAACAACGACACTACCATTCACCTCAATGAAGCGTCCTTAAAAGCAGTAGGTCATTCAAAAATAATGGTACGACAGGTACTTGATACCATTTATTGTGTTTCACCTCATTTAAAAATATATCAACAAAAGGTATGGCATTTAATTTCGCACTTCCAAGTTTTAAGTATTCTCTATGTTCCAAGAATTGAAAACATGGCTATAAATACAATAACCAACACTGTTGTTAGGTTGTCACCATTGAAGGACGATTTTTGTGTTGAATTTTTTTTATAAACCATATCTCCTCGACAATATCGCTTATCCATATGTGTGTGATGACTAACATAGATTGTGTTTCATGGCAAGCACTGACATACTCAAGGATGCAAGATTAGCAAGGACGAACACAAAGAAGCATTGCAAGATGCGGCAAGCAAGGGTAAAGAAAACTCAATCCCCAAGGGTGTGGTATCTTTGGAAGAGCTATATGACCTGCAGGATCTTTTTCGAGGACCTGCAAATGCCAAAACTCACAGTTCCATGCGGTCACCTAATCAAAATCAATTTGGGAACAACAAAAGGTCTGAAGGGTGTGAATCTCGGTACGTGTCATATACCACACAATAGATGAATTTTGAGGTCTAAAATGGGCCTCCTAAGAAAAATGTAGAACCAAAATAAACTTTATAATAACCAATAGGATTCAAGATGATGATGTCAACCATGGGGGATTATTCACCATTTTTGGAGTAAAAAAATAAAAATATTAAAAGAATAATAATAATAAAACTATTTTTCATCTCATATTTTGAACTTATCTCCCTAAGGTTTTACTCAAATTTTGAGTGGGAGTACTCGTTGGATGTAAAATTTAATTCTTCATCCAAGGAGTACCCATGTTGCATACTTGAGAAATTCATGAAAAACGTGATTATTACAATCATGTTTTTCAAGAATTTCTCATTTTTCGTGTAGGAGGGTCCATCAAAAGTATGCAACATGGGTACTCCTTGGATGAGGAATCAAATTCTACATCCAACAAGTGTTGCTACTCGAGATTTGAGTAAACCTATAGGGAGATAAGTTGAAAAAATAATATTTTCTTTTTTCCCTCTAAAATTTGATGATGTAATCTAATCTTATTTTATCAATTCCCCTATTATTTTATAATTTCCTTATGAGACCCATTTTCGACCTCAAAATTCCCCTAATGAGAGTGCCTAGCCTTTGCCCGCCTATTCGAGTAGTACCAAGATGTACCCGTGAGTACATGTGAAGAGCTGAAATTTTACAACACCCATATATTCCAACATGTCACACCAATGAGGAAAGGGGCTAAACCGTTCAAGCAGAAGCTCATGAAAGTACATCCCATGCTTGAACACCTTATCCAGAAAGAGATAGGAAAATTGTTGGATGTTCGGATAATTTATCAGATGCAACACTCAACTTGGATCCTAGTCAGAAAGAGGTACGACAAAGTTCATTTCTGTATTGATTTCCAGAATCTTAATCGCACCTCGGGAAAACATAACTACCCCGTGTCATCCAGGAAACCGATTTTGCAAACAGTATCAGGGTCTAAGACTTTTTCTTCATTGTTCATGTATTAAGGGTACAACCAGATTCCAGTCACAGAGCCTGATACACTAAAACTTACACTCCTCATGATCAGTACAAACTCTTGGTACATGGAGTTGCGCCAACATCTTGAGCATTGAACCATTCCCCCATGTTTTTCCACACAATAGAAAAGGGCACTCAGGTTAAAAGTTGTATCTTATCAGTCGGTGCAAGCGTTTATTTTTAGAGGATATCATAACGTGGCATTATTCAAATGCTTGGATGAATGAAATTCAGAGAAGTTGTTCTGCGATCCCCATGACAGACCAGCCGGAAGACATTTGCGGAAAAAACACACAAGGCTGGCCTCTATTGGCCCACTTTATTTAAAGTGGCTCATGCTTATGTTCGCAAACATCAAGTCTATCAAAGGTGTACCGACAAGAAGCAGAAGTCACCCACCCCACTACAGCCTATCATAGTGGAAGAGTCATCCCAATAGTGGGGTTTAGATATTATTGGTGAAATTTTCCCACATTTGTCAAAATAACATCGCTACATTATGACCACCACAAATTATTTTTCGCGATGAATAGAAGCAGTTCCACTAAAATAGGTGAATGATCAAAAATTCATCATTGATCTGCAACATAACATCATTTCTAGGTCTGACGTTCCTACATCACTTGTTTTCGACAATGCAATATATTTCTCATCGTTAGAGCTTTATGGTTTTGCATTAGAAAATGGAATAGTATCGAAGTATTCCACTTACTACTACCCTCAGGGGAATGATCTCCATGAGAAATTCATCCCTATCATCAAGGAAACCATATTCTCTGAGCAAAGGAACTGGCACCCTGCTCCGGTAAACGCCTTATGAACTGACTGAGTCACACCTAATCCTTCCCTGAACGCCTCCCGTTACTTCCTAGTATGAAGAAAAGAATTCATCCTCCTCCTGAAATCTACTTGCCTGCTCTTCAATCTTCCCAAGAATACCACGGCAAGCCATGTTTGGTAGTACGACATAGGATGGACATCCTTCGTAAGTTCCAGGAAGAAATACTGGAAGTCAAAGGAAAACTCTCACCCTATAAAAACTGTATGAATAAGTGGTTTGGAAATAAGTCTGCAAGGAAGGATAGCTTTAGTGTGGTTGACTTAGTCTTGAAATGGGGTAAATCCCACGAAGACAAAGACAAACACACTAAGTTTCAATCCCTGCAGATTGGACCATTTTTTGTGCACGAGAAGCTTGGCCAAGACACCTATCATCTTCAATCAATTGACGGGAAGACAGACTCTCTGCCTGTCAATGCCCAAGATCTCAAACATTATTTCCAATAAAATCTAGGGTTTTTCCCTACAGTATGTACATAGTTTATTTTCGTCGGTTTTCTTGTTTCCGTTCTTGTTATTTTCTTTGTTTCATGTTTCATATGTCTTGTGAATAAAGTTTTGTCCTCATGTTGGTTTCTAGGATTGTGTGTGTGGCTGAAGTCCAAGGAGCCTTGTGCCACTTCAAAATTTGGTTAGCCTTTGGTCTGTTTTCCTTGTACTAGTTATGTCTTTTGGTTGATGAAGTTCCGATGAAAAATACGATACATCTATAAGGAGAGTCTTGGGCTAACCATGAACTCGTGTTTACCCGAAAAACCTCATGCCCATATTCGGTTCTTTTGTTTTGGTGTTTTCATGCTTATCCAATCAGTAAAAGGGGAGGAGGGGAAAAATCTAAACAAGAAAAACTAAATCAGAGGAACCTCTATACTTATTTGAGGGAACAACCTCTCCTACTCTCAATAAGTTGGGATCCATCTTCCGCCCAAAATAAATAAGTGCCAATGCACAATCCTTTTAAAATAATATATAAAGGCGAAAGAAGAGAAAGGATTCCTATGCAGAGAGATAAATCAAGAAACTTCTTTGGGGTACTATTTAGGCTCGCTAGAAGCAAAGAAATGTTTGTGTTCCTGAAGTGATTCCGCTAAAGTACTATCCAGGCCTGTTGGCAATAGAGCAACACCAAAGGTGAAAACTTATACTCTGAAAAATGTTTACCTCGCGAGCTTCATCACCGTCCCACTATTTGAAACTTTGTGATCAAGTTGAATCATTGTTGATTTAAACTGAAGTGGCATGATGGGGACTTGGTCTATTCATGGGTAAGTGGGGAAACCAAAGCGATCTGCAGAGGAATAAATACTCCTTGAAGAACCAAGGCATTGCATAAAAGAAGTTAGCCCAAACAGAAAAGCTGGAATCCTACCAATGTGTCGCCAAGTTTTGTATCCGCTACAACCCCCCTCCAAAATTTTATCATATACCAAATTTCAGCGCCTTCCTCGATCTTGTTTATGGTTGTCGCAAACTTTGAAGTTCATTTTATTTCTTTTGTGATCCCTTTCACAAGATAGGAAAAGTGTCTCCTTTGGCATGCTGTCTACCACAGTGAATGTATGAGCTTGTTCCAATGATTCCAAGATTTCATATTTATGTAAATGTGTTGTTCTAACCATGTAAGTATATGTCGGACTCATTTCCAAAGTTCCTGAGCACCGTCGCACAAGTGTCATCACGTTTATTATAAAGTGTACCTATGATGTCACACTTGTCGTAACTGGTCGTAAAGTTGTAACACAGAAGAGAATGTTTATCTGTTTGTCTAGGAGGATATATGTTGTTTGAGTCGACAAATATGCTAAGTGTATGATCATATTCAAAGTCCATCAATGTTCACATCAACTTCGTCAATCCCATACTTAAGTCATTTTCCGAAAAATTTCCTGACCAAGTAACTTAGCCTCCCCTGAGTTGCACACTGCACAGTCTCAGTCCTCTGGCTGTGACCCTACTGCTTAGCACTACATAGTGCATAGTACTAGCTTCGCAAGAACTACCCCATTACATAGTTTTGGTGACCAACACCCGACCTTGACCTACGAAATTACATAGTTGAGGCCTCCAGCCCAGCTTGAACTTCGCACTTTGCAACTTCAAGACACAATCTCATCCTTTGAGCCTTAGAACTGTGCACTGCGTAGTCACCCATGCCTCCTTGACCTCCTAAACTGCACAATTAGCTTTCCCATCTCTCATCCCTGTTGCCTTTCTCCTCTGACTTTGGAAGCTACGCAGCCATGTCCCTCATCCCAGCCTGAACTACGAACTGCATAGTCTCAAGGCTGCCCCCTGCCTACCTAAACTATGCAGTTGTGTAGTCACTGAGCCTCCTTTCCCATCTTGTGACATCTACCAGGTTCAGTTCATGGATCAGAATGCATCATCTTAGGCTAGGGGTTTTTGGATTGATGTTGTCCTGTCATGAGCGAATTGCAGGAAAAGGTATTATACCAAGTCATGGTGAGATGACAGAGGAGGATAAGAAGGAGGAAAGCAAGCTCAAAGACACTCTTGTGACTGAGTTTACAAGATGATTGATCAAGATAAAGCGAAATGACACTAGCTCATGATCACTATCCAAGACTCGAAACCATTGAAGACTCGCTATCACCAAGGCATGTGGAGGAGAAAAGGAGAGTTGTTTCATGAATACACTTAGCTCTCAATAGTAACAATGGCTTGACATTGCCATGTTAGCAATGTCATGTCATGTCATGTCATGAGTGGTCATGTTACCACATCACTATTGTATATCACGTCCATTATAATCAAATGTATTGTAAAGTGGAAGTCCAAAGGAAACACATGAATGTAAAGAGTCATGTAAGTTGAAAAGTCATGGGAAGTCAAACAGTCATGAGAGTAGTCAACAAGTCACCCTTGGTTATATATACTCCCTCATTGTATGAGCAAAGGACTTTTTCACCTTGGCTCCACCAACAAAGCAATAGAGAGAATATATGATTCTTTTGTGGAGAAAGGAGATGCTCCAACGCTCCACTATTGGAGCTAGTGATGTTCATTGTATATATGTGTCTCAGAACTTTTACTTAATAACAGATGCCTTTCAAGGCTAGCATATTCTTCACGCATGACTTATGAATATTTGTAAGACTATTTTGTAGATGTTTGTACTTGATGCTTTCTTTTCACATGTACTAAGATAGTTGAACTATTTTGGTTATTTTAGTGCTTACCTTGTTGAGAATATGTTGTAATGGTTGTAATTGTTGTCCCATCCTTGTGAACTATTACACAGGATATTAGACATGTCTTTCTCATATTATTGTGTTTGTAATTGATGTTTCATCCTTGTGACCTATTCTGCAGGATATTAGACAGATCTTCCTTAAGTTGTTGTGTGTAATGACCGTTGCATCTGTTGTGGACTTTCCACTGGGTGTTAGATGGAATTATTTGGTTCACGTATGTCTATTCCTGAGTGGTATTATTACCTCTCTCTTAGAGTCTCACTTTTCTATTTCTTCCCCTTTTTAGTGGAAGAACCTTGACACACTCGCAATCAAACACTCACTAGGCACACCCCCCTTGCGTTGTGAAAGTAAACTGGCACCACTCTCTCTTGCTAACAGCAAGAGCCAAGGCATATCTTTAAGAATAAGGCAACCAAGCCTTTGTTCTAGATAGGACTCCTACGCCAAATAGTGTGAGGTCTATTTGGGACTTCATATCGGGGAAATCCCCTGAATGTTGGTGGGTCTAGCATTGTCAACAGGTAGGCAGAAATTTTTATTAATTTTTGAGTTAACATGTTATTTTCTTAGGTCAATTACTTCATCAATCCATTATCCCATTATTGATTCCATTAATCCATTAGCAATCACATTAACCATTATCATATGACAGTAACTAATGAAAGAAAATTCAAACATAAATGCAGAAGACAAGCCAAGACAAGAGAACACAATATTGTCTCAAGCCAGGAAAAAAACCCAAGATGGGGAAAACCCTTAATCAATTCTTTTTATTATTAGAATCAAATGTTCAACAAAGAAAAGTGAGAGAGTAAAATCATTAAAATTCAAGATTGACCTGCCAATTTAAATATCCAATAGCACAACTCTTAGATAAATAGATGGCCCAATCACAATTGAAATTCTGGAGCAGTCAAGTTGTTCTTGATATCATACAACTAAATAGGCTTGCTCTAATTAGGGTTTCTTGAAGTTCCTATCCAATCACATCATCTCTACACATGTCTTTGTTTCACCTGGTTAGGACTTGTGACATACTGCAATATCCCTCACAATCACATTCAACAACATCCTTATATTGTTGCAGTCTCTCTTCAAGATAGTTTGACCTCCCTCTGGAATAGGTATGTACTTAATTCAACCCTCAAATATACCTTCATGCCAACTTAACTTCATCAAGATGGTTATGTGCCCAACTTGGGCAGATGTTTATCCTCTCGTCCCACTATTCAACAAGTTAAGGCCTACGACTAGTATGAGGTAGGATCCTTGAAGATGTGGCCTACCAAGAAGAGGGTTTTCACACCACAAACTCACACCCAAACCCTCCTTATACCTGTAGTCAGCGTTCATGATAACTTGGATCTGCAATAGGAGATAGAAAAGCCCATAATAGTCCTTATACAAACTTAGACTTGCCTTTAATAGGCTAGGTCTCCTGCGTAAGGAACTCAGTCCTTTAGGCAACCCAACCAAGAAATCAATCTATCCCTTCCTTCTTCGTTGGTGCTATCCTTCATTCCGCGGTCATTTCAGAGAGAGAAATGTGTGATGAGATGTATCAAATAAGGTTTGAGGACACTTACTTTTATAGGATTTGGAGAGGGGTTCCACTTGATTAATTTACCCCAAGTCGACCTTGACAATTAATACATGTGTGGGATTAATTTGAAAAACATATTTTTACTTGTCCAAATTTGATGTTCTTTAGGTCGATTTTGGTCCTCTGGAAAAGAGGAATTTAATGCAATAATTATCTTCATCAAATTAGTTGACCAAAGTGGAATTTGGCCCTAGTTACCAATTTTAACACTTTCACCATCCCTTGTTTGTTAAGCTATTGCATGTAGTTGAAATTGAAGTGTCCAAACCTTTCATGCCAAATTCTACTTTCACCATTTGCATGTGGCAGTGATAAAGTGGAATCTAATTGAGAAACAAATTCAAAAAATTCATACAAAAAATATTGATGATTTACCTTACCAGCTGCAAATTTGGAGTTATCTTACATGTCATATATGCTCATTGGTTAATTTAACTCTCCTTCCTGTGTAGGTTTGTGTAATTTGATATACAGAGAGAAAATTTATTGAAATATTTGGAATGTGAAAGACATTCTTGAAACTTCCATCTCCAAGATCTACCCTCCCTTGTCTAGTTTCCTACTATAGAATCATCTCCCATGACAATAGGAGGACCAACATATGGTTTAAAAGATGAAAAAACATTTTTGTGGTTTTCATGTGATGTGAATCTCCAGAATCTATGATCCATGCATCATGAGAAGAATGAATAGCAATTAATGCATATGTGCTTTTTCTTGTTTCAAGAGCTCTTTCTCCCTACTTGGAACTTTAGAATATAGTCACCAAGATTGTTATGATTAAGAGTCTGCACCATGAGATCAATTCTCTTCTTTATGCATGATGATTCTAGATGGTGAGCATGGTTGCAATAGCTGCATTTGATATCCCTTTATTTCCCGTCTTTTCCTTTGATCTAGTAGATACATCTAGAAGTTTTAGATTGACTCGTTTTCTTGGATTTGGTTCTTTTTCCTTTCATTTTCCTTTGGATTGTTGATTGGATTTCAACTTGGCCTTTCCCTTTTCATGCACATCGAGTGCATGGGTTTTCGAACTTTTCAATGTGCCCATATTTATGAGTTTATCCCACTCAAGTATTAAGGACTAAATAAAAGCATTGAGTGTGGGCATCCTCCAAGATTCTCTTATTGCAAGCTTGATTGTGTGAAAAGAGGAGACAAATATAGCATACTTTATACCTAATTTTGACAATATGGAAAGAATTAATTAGGTTTCTTTCTTGGATTTGTCAATTCCACATTGATTTAATTGGAATAACAAGGCTTTGAACCTTGTGAATAAATCTTGAATGTTTTCAAAACTTCTTAGACCTAATGAGTTAAGCTCATTTTCAAGGACACAACCCTGCATTTCATCTTGCTTTCCAATGATTGTCTCCAAAGTTGTTCAAACTTGATTTGGAGTGGTGCATGCTTTAACATGAAACAATAATTGTCAAGAAATTGATAAGAATAGAAAATTGAAGGCCTATTTCATGTTGTTGAAATATTTGTATTGAAAAAATTTCAACTACAAAATTTGGTTCAACTTTGCTACCATGGCTATCTAACACAAGCCTCTACTTTTGAGAGGAAGAAAAATCTTTGGCTTCAATTCATAATAGTTATATGGTGTGAAAATTGCAGAAGATGGAAACTTCATTCTTTTTTATAGCTCTATTCTTCATTATTTGTATATGGATTGTTTATGTTCCTTATTCCTAGCTCCCATGGGATCTAATACCACGTGAAATTTTGTAATTGAACCTACATAGATTGGATTTCGGTAGAAAACAATGAACAAAATCTGCAAGGAAAGAAGAAAAAAAATTTTGATAGAGAAAACAATTAATGAATTCTCTTCACGCACTGAAAAGAAAATTAGGAGAATACAATTAAATACAATATATCAATGCTGTAAACATTCATAATATTTTGTTGCGGAAAAACCATGAAATCATGATTTGTTGGGCTACCAGAGATTTGCCTACTTTTATTGATATTTTGATGTTATCTATTTTTACGCCGTAAGGCGTTTTATTTGAAAACAACTTTGCTAAGTGTTAAGGTGTACAAATCTGCAACATTGGATGAAATGTTAGACGATTCAATAGTTTTACACCGTCTGATCAATTGTTTCCTCCCAACCGATTCTTGATGTTTAACTGAATTATGGTTGAATCAATTTACTGGCGATTTCACGACTTCTGTCAAATATGTGAGCCTTGGTTAGTTTCTTGACCGTCTCAGCAGCAACTAGCAAACTTGTCAGAGCTTAACGCATTGTTTTTATTAACTTGAGAGATAAAAAGATGGAGACTAAGAGCATCGCGGGTTAGATCTCAAAGCTGAACTCGCTGGTTTGTGCATGGAGCTTAACATCATTTATTGTTAATCCATGGTGCCACGCTCTTCCTCAAGAAGCTCAAATCCTCCTGCAAATGAAGGAAAGTTTCAAGAATGATCCCCACAATGCATTGGACAACTGGATGATAGGCTCTGTCAATGTGCCTTGCAATTGGGATGGAATCACCTGCGAGAATTCTACAGGTATGGTTACTGAAATCGCACTCGAAGACAAATCTCTCGACGGCCCTCTTTATTCCAGCCTATGCAATCTGCAGAGCTTGGAAAAACTTCATTTGGGTTTCAATAAACTTGCATGGGATTCTCCCACCGCCCCTCACGAATTACAGCAACCTCCAATCCCTCAACCTCAACACAAATTCTTTGTCCAACACTTTGCCAGACCTCTCTGGACTAAAGTATTTGAATATACTCGACCTCTAGACCAACAGCTTTGCAGGGCAAGTCCCTCCTTCTCTGGGAAATTTACTAGAGCTCACGTCCCTCCACCTTGCTAGAATCCCTTTGCTCCTGGTACAATTCCCCAAGAAATCATGAATTTGAAGAAACTCAACACCTTCTACTTGGCCACCTGTAATTTGATAGGAGAAATCTCCCTTCTCATTTTTAATTTCACAGACTCTTTGGGATCTATTAATGGTTTGAATTATTTGAATCTTTCAAATAACGAGCTCTCATGTTCCATTCCCAGCAGTCTTGGTGTATTGAACCTGAATTTTATTGATTTATCCAACAATCAGTTAAACGACATCATTCCCAACTCGCTCATCATTGCTGGAAACATAGAAAGCTTCTTGGGAAATCCAGGGCTCTATGTTGAAAGCTACAGTAGAGATTATACTATTAGGGTTTTCTCAGCTTCTTCCCATTCTCACAAGAAAGACAGAAGAATAAAATTGGTAGAAGCTTTTATTGCAGGTGTAGCCATGTTAATATTGGTCGTTGGACTGATACTTCTCCGGCGTTATGTTCGTCGACAAGCGAACAAACTGGAGAAAGAGGAAAACTTATCATGGAAAATCACAGTTTTTCATAATTTGAACTTCAATCCAGAAGAGCTTTCCGGGGTTTTATTACTGAAAAAAGAAGATAATTTAATTGGAAGAGGGGCATCCAGCAAGGTTTATCGCGCTGACCTACCCAACAATGAAACTGTGGCAATGAAGCACTTGTGGACAATCACCAAAATGGATATGGATGATATCGATATGGACAAACATAAGAAGAAGAAGAATAACAAAGATGACAAGGCTCATCGATTGGCCAAGGCAGAAGTTGAAACTATGGGAACCATTCGCCACAAAAACATAGTGAAGCTTTATTGTTATCTGTCCAACATGCATTCAAATGTGTTGGTCTATGAATACAAGCCTAATGGGAACCTGTCTGAATATTTGCGGAGCAATAATGATTTGGATTGGCCAAGGCAATACAGGATTGCATTAGGGGCAGCTCAAGGATTATCATACCTTCATCATGATTTCTCTCCTGCAATCATTCATAGAGATGTCAATTCTACCAATATCTTGTTGGATCAATTTTATGAGGCCAAGATTGCTGATTTTAGTGTTGCAAAAGTTCTTCAAGCTGGCAACACAGGAAGGGATACTGCATCATATTTTGTAGGTACTCACGGTTACATTGTCCCTAGTAAGTTTTTAGTATAGCTTGATAGTATAAATCTATACTAGTAATATAAAAATACTATAGGTGGAATATTACACATATCAAAAAATGGATTCTTGGTTATTGATGGAGCTGTTCAGTTGGAATCTGAAAAACGAAAGCCAATATCGCCCACCTTGACTAAATTGGCTAGTCAAAAGTGCATTTTTAAATATGGTACCTGCCATTATAAAGTTTTTGTAAAGTTAGATGTTAATTTGAAAAAGGTGATCGGAGGTCAATTTCAAAACCATAAAGGAATTTACATCTATAAAATTGAACCAGAAGATAGAACAAGACATCAATGGAAAAATAATGTGTTAAATTTTAGATTTTTATTAGAATACCTAGTATTTTTCTTTTTCAAAATATTTTTGAAATTTGTAAAAAATAAACCTCTTAATCCAAAGTCCAAAGTTAGTGTAATGCACAAGAAATACTATCCCTCCCATATTTGCATCACCCATTTCACTAAAACAAAATTGACAACCAAGAGAGATGAAAGATGATTTGCAGATGTCTAAGTATTGGGACTGACACGCTAAATCTAAGCTATGGATGTTGGTAGATTTATGAATTAATAGCTTCTTGCTATGGCCGTTACAAACTGAGAAATAATTAGTAGAGGGTGGTCGAGCATAGAGAGTGAGGATGAAGATTTTGATTTGACCAGACGAGACGAAGATTTTGAAACAGTCCAAACGATCGTACCATTTTAACATAAATGGGAGTGCTGCTTTTCCACTTCTTATTGGGCATTTGCGTCACGATTTCATTGAGATTAGAAGTGGATATTAGAAGGTTTATTTTGTTTCCGAATGTATATTTTTGCAGTTTCTGTGTGTTTTTGAGTTTTTTCCTGGGGAACATCAACTATTTATTTAATTTAATTTTGAAAACGAGTATAATTTTAAAGAATTTAATTACATTTTTAATTGGAAACAGTTTCCAAAATTGAATTAATGATTACAATTATATTTTTTATTAAAAAAATATTTATAATAAAACCTATTAAAGAACCTGGTTATAATTAAATTGATTATCAATCAAATACATTTTTATTGTTATTGCTTTTAAAATTAGGTGGGATCACCAAGGTGGCTTTGAATAGATGCTCTATAATAAAGAATGTTTCAAGATTGAGCTCTTTCATTGTTAATGTGAACTTGTAAATAATTCAAATACATTAAAATTGGTAAACAATCCATTTTATTGGATTTGGAAAAGACCTCCTATAAAATAAAAATAAGAAATAATTATTATTATCTTTATCTTTTCACTTATTTTGACCATTTTTGAGTTATTTTATTATTATCTTTATCTTTTCACTTATTTTGACCACTTTTCAGTTATTTTAATAGTTATAGGAAACTTGAATCTTAGTCTCATAAAAACAACAAAAGACTTAAATTCAAGTTAGGTTAAGTTATTAAACTGTGTTAATATTATAACCAATTTAAATCTGATTCTATTAAGTTCTTAAAGGAATCAAATATTTTAAGCTGTAAATCTTTCCTTAAGTTTTGTATTGAAAAAAGAAATTTGCACTTTAAGAGATTTGATCTCTTTGAGGCTTGATAGATACAAAGTTAAGATGAATATATTTAAATATTTACGCTCATTTACAAGCACTATATTTGAATATTTACACTCATTTATAGAGACTATAACATTTCCCCATAATAAACTGTATAAAGCATCCTACAATTAAAAAATTATACAAAATTAAATCCATGTAATTATCTCTATACTAAATTTACATGATATTATACATTAATTTTTTTAATTAAAAATATAAAAAATAAAAAACACTCTCATTGAAACTCCTCCTTATTATTACCATTATTACGAAATATTTATGTCGTAAGGCGTCTTATTTGAAAACAACTTTGCTAAGTGCCAGAGGGTACAAGTCTGCAACGTCTGATGAAATGTTAGACGATTCAATAGTTTTACACCGTCTGATAAAAAAATGTTTCATCTCAATTGATTCTTGATGTTTAACTGAATGACGATTGAATCGATTTACGGGTGCCTTCATGACTTCTATCAAATATGTGAGCCTGCTAGTTTGTTTCTTGACCGCGTTCATGTCGCATGTACATTGCATTCGTTATTACATCAGTAGGAACTTGCCTAGCAGTATGTATCAACCAAATTGTATGGGCTCTAAATCATAGCTCCGAACCGAATTTTCAAACCAGAGTTTCCATTTATTTATGTACTTTAGAGGAGCAGCTTGTTTTAGGCACAAGTTTTACAAATTTCTCCGCTCTTATTCACAAGTTTAACCTTCTCCAAGAGAGATCAAAATAGCTGCTTGTTTGCGAAGGTTTCTCTAGCGTGTGCTTCACATGTAATTTTAGTAACTGGAGAATCCAAGTTTGAGAGCAATGCACCACGGATTCTTCCATTTCAGTTGCAGTTATATAGACATTTGCATTTTTAATTCTCTGAAAATAAAATCCTTTATATGTATATGTTTGACTTGGCTCTTAAAATTGGTTGGATGCTAGATGCCATGGAAAATTTTAGGGGCTAATATTCGCAGGTAAGCTAATTTTCCATAGTTTTTTGGGCTAATATTCGCGGGTAACCTAATTTTCCGTATTTTTTCCAAAAAAAAGATTCGCCAATTTCCATTTTTTCCATTTTTTTATAAAAATGATTCGCCCAAATATTACAATATAAAATTATTTTACCTTTAAAATCGCCAACATTATATAGACAATATATATAATATCATTATAAATTTGAATAATTTTACAAATATATCAATAAACATTTTATAGTTTGCATATTAAGGATTAGTGAGATTCACCAAATTTTTAAACTTCAAAATAACTTTCCATCCTTAAAATTTTCCCTGCTGGATGCTAGATGCATGACAGTGAAGTTAATTTCATGTCTCTACTTTTCACCAAGTTTGAAATTTCCAAGAATTAACGATCTCCAAAGTTCAATGTCCACTTAACGATCTCTTTAAAGATGGTTATTTGATTGGTTCTGAACTCAATGTCTCTTCTAAGCCTTTCATACAATTCTATACATTGCTTTAGCAACCACGGGAATGTGAATACTTTTTGAGTACCAGTTGTCTCACCATGTATGAAATTTAATATCAGTTATTCGGTGTGATTAGTTTTGCTATTGATAAAGCTGGGCAAAGCTTCAACATAGTTAGTATGTTGTGCACGCTTGATTCCTTGAGGAGGATGACTGATTAATTGTTTTCTAATTTCTACAGAGTATTATAGAAGAGATATTGAAAGCCTTTTTTATTACATTATCATCACTCAGGCCAGCCTTCCATCTCTTTTAAACACTACTTTACAATTATTGTTATCAATTAGGAAACTTGCTATGCTTAAGATTTTCTCATCTTAAACATGTTCTTATCTTAAACACTTGTCAATTCGTTTAATTCCAAAACACATGGCATCCCTATTTAAGTAATGAATTATTAAAGGACGTTAACTGAAATAAATTCATAATTGGGTTAGCCCAAATTGTTTTCAATTCATAATTGGGTTAGCCCAAATCATTTTAATTTGTGGATGTCTAGCTGCTGAGTGATCTCCTTCTGAAAAGGAGGAGCTAGGAAATAGGATGAATCCAGTAAATTTTGTGAAAAAATTCACTGCCCCTTAAATAACACAGCTATTAAATATCAAAACATTAAACAACGTCATACAGACCTATTGAGTGCCAAAATATTACACTGCGATTTTCTGTTCCTTTGCTTTTAATGACCTGGACGCCCCACCCAAATGCTATCTGAGCTCCGAACTCCAGGCTTTGGTGTTGATGTCTTTTTGTTGTCTTAGGTCGTCCTCAAAGGCTAGGGCAGGGGCCATATTTGATATTGGTCGCGAGATCGAATCCAACGCCAGGCATAATCAGTACAGGTCAGTACAGACTAGGCGACTTGCTGGAATTGCAATGAATAAAGTCCCACTAAAACATAATATTTTATTAAAAATAACTTTTAAATATATTCATAAGTGATATCAACTTTTATATATACTATTTAATTAAAAATTATTTTTTTATTCTCAAATAAAATTAAAAACTACTTATAAATAATTAAAATTTTATTTTTTTAAACATAGAACATATTAACTACACATAATCACATGTATATGCAAGAGTGAAATCCCACCCTTTATTCATATTTAAATGATATGAGGCTTTACCTTTGGAAAAAATATTAGACACCTACTTCACCTACCATTTTGAAAATAGGCCAGAAGGAAAATAAGTAGAAAATTAATTAGCACCCAGTTGTTTGCATCAAAATTGAAAATTTGAAATTTGGGGTGTCTCAAATGTTGTTTGGTTTTGTGATCTAATTTAATGTTTTTGAAAATAATATTTAAACAAATATGAAAAAGAATGTTGAGAATGGTATTATTATTTGATGTAGTTTAAGAAGGTCACAAATATTTTTGAAAAAATTAATAGGTTTTTGAAAAAAAATGGTAATTCTTTTGTGGAAATTTTAATTATAATTGTCAAGTTTCAGTATTTTAGATTCTTCAAATTTTTTAATAATTATAAATCCATTTCAAACATTAAAAAAAAAAAAACCATTCAATTCTAGCAAGAATTTCACTATCCCTCCAAAATAATAGTCTCATAAAACTTTATTTTTTAACAAAAAATACAATAAAAAAATGATGTTAAATCCCTCGATTGGAAGGTATTTAAAATTGATGGAGAATAAAATTCCAAAAATTAAAATATAACCATGACAAGTTATGTATGAAAAAAAATTAATGAAAATATCACCCCTTGACGCAAATGATTCAATTAGGCTTTAGCCTTTGGAAAGATGTTGACACATACTTCACTTATCATTTTGGAAATAGGCCAGGAGGAATATAATTAGAAAATTAACTAGCATGAAGTTGTTTGTATCAAAATAAATGAAATTTTGATGTCTGTGGTGTTCCCAATGTTGTTTAGTTTCCTGCCTTTACTAAAATTGACCAAAATAATTACAGATATCTTGCATAGAAACTATTGTATCTCTTTAAGAATCTTACGGTGTTTCCTTTGCAACATGTGGTGATGGTGCAATTGATAGTTAAAAATCATATGAAATCATATGTTTAAGTCATTTGATTTGCAAATATAGAGTTCCTTAGGAGTGTTTAAGGGTGTTGAATCCATTTATGCATTCAAAAGCACATTTTAAATAATAAAAATTCACAATCTTACTAAGAATTGTATTGTCCCAAAAATTCATTTCATCTATGAATTAGACTACACTCTTTTTTTTAATATATATATTTTAAACTCATATATTAATTCTTTTTATAATAATAATAATAATAATAATAAATTCAAAATAAAGTTATAATTTAGTTAATTTTAAAAATATTTTTAATTTTAGCATTGCCAGATAAATTATGAAGTTGATGCAGGAGCATTATGGTTCCAAATTTTGTACATTTAGTAGAATCTAGGGGGTCTTATATTTTCAAGGGAGTTGGTTTCTTAAGTATTTAATTAATGTAATTTTCAATATTTTTGAGTGGATTTTATGTGAGACATTTAGAATAGGATTTAATTAAATATTGTGAGGCATATTTCTAAATGTTTTCGAATGTACGAGAACATGAGAGATTTAAGCTAGTTGAGATCTCATAGGGATTGTGAATCCTAGATTTAGGAATTAGTTGATGATTTTGTGGAACTAGAGAGGATCCTTAGGAATTAGTTGAGTCAAAAGTGTAATTAGAGGATTTTTAGGATTTAGCTGAGCAAATTGTGGATCTGAACCAGAATTGGTTGCAAACCTTTTGTATATATTTGTAAGCCTGAAAGGCATTAGGGTGATCATGATGCTTAGATAGGTGATAGAGGAGATTTGACTATAAGCCTACGGGAAGAGAGAGAGAAGTAGTGTTTAGAGGACACTGAAATAGAAAATCAGGCCGAGAGGAGATTCATTATTGTGTAAATATTTTCTTGTGAATAGAAAACTCAATTCTGACTTCGTGTAGAGTGTGTTATGTTGATGAATTATAAAAACTGTGGATAATCAGAGTATTTTGTATAATATAGGTGTGCAGGTGAACCTGAGAAGCACCAAACTAAGAATAGCATGAAAAGGTGATTGTGGAGGTTTTATCGTGTTTGAGTATGAGTGAATAATCAGAATAAAGCTCAAGAGGGATTTAACACCACAGAAGAACAATCCAAGACTGAAACCCTGATAATATACCAAGACACAGAAGGAATCGCGTGGAAGGAGCCAAAGAAGGATGCACAAAGGAACCAAGTAAAGTTACACAGGAGGAGGCATAGGGACCATCAGATCACACTTGATTAATAGCGGATGTAATCTTGGCGAACCGGGTTGAAGGTTGAGATGGACAGTCAGAATCTTATCATAGAGATAAAGGTTGAGAGATGGATGGTTAAGATCAAATCACAATATTGAAGTGGAGGATGGATGGACAAGATCATGTCGCAGAGTGAAGCAGAGATTGATGGTCAAGATCATATCGCGAAGATAAAGTAGGAGAACGGACGATCCAGATTATATTGCATTCAACCATAAAATTGTTAGTGCACATTGCTATCGGCAATTTTTATATTTGTATGTTAAGTTATCACAAGTTAAATGATGTAATTTACGATGCGATAAGAAGTGGGGTTTGCGATGCAATGCGATCGCATATCGCATATGATATGAGGAGCCATGTGTCAGCGTAGGGTTCCATCACATATTGCGTTCGGTAGAAAGAGCTAAAGTTTGTGATTTACAATAGGCTTGGTTTTGTGAAATGCGATATCGCTATCACATATCACATCTAGTTAAAGGATGAAGAATTTGCGATGTGGTTCAGCGATGCGATGCGATGAGGATTTGTAATAGAAGTTTTGCGATATTGCGATATGGTTTAAACTGCTGATGAAGCGCTAAAGGAAAGGATTTGGTTTAGCGATGCGATGTGGAGTTGCGATGCGATAAATATTTGCTGAAGGAGGAAACCTCGGCCAACGTGAAGTGGTTACATGCAACAGATGAAAAGGGATGAAGGTAATAAAGGTAAGTATAAACGGTTAATGTTAAATGTGCTTATTAAGAAGGATTAATTTCTGTTAATGATGATTTCCGCGTATAAATTTGGGATTCTTGTCTTTTAACTTTAAATTGGACTAAGGTTGGATTGAAGGGAGCTTCTGCGAAATCAATTTTATAATTATTAAAGTAGATTTTTAAATATTCTTAGAAATATATGAACCTATCCTTTAAGGGAAAATTCAAAATGTATACTCTATTCTGAGTATAATCCTAGGGTAAAAGCGAGGTTAACCATTAGCCCTGCATCAAAAGTAAATGTTTTACTTACTATAGATTATTGACTATGAAAGTTTACTAATTATTTTATTTATATAGTTACCTCAATTATTATTAATTTGAAATCTCTTAAATATTTCATCTAGCTAACTCTTAACTAGATATTATAACGTTAGCAACCTAATATCATGAGTGTAAAATACTAAATTACAAATTTTTCTCATAATACAAAAAATAATGGTTTATTTTAAAATTTTATAAAACTAAAAATAATAATGAATACTCAGAATAGAGGTTTCTCTATGGATTTCAAACCCCTACTCAAGGTTTATCGAATTTTTTTTTGCTATAATAATAACTCATCAAAATAGTTATCATATAACATAATATAGTAATTAAATATATTTAAAAATTATATATATATATATATATATATATATATATATATAAAGTTGATGAAATTTTAGAAAGTTGATGATTTTTTTTCTCATTTTTAAAATAATTCATTTATTATTAATAGAACTTAATTATTTCATTTTTGTGATATCTAATTTTATAAAACATAGTTTAACTTATAGAATTAATATAATTTAATTATTTGATTATTGTGATCATTTATTTAATAAGGTATA